>PVHY01000615.1:0-156424 GCA_004024945.1 Uropsilus gracilis | reverse complement strand
CTTTTCAACAGTACCTTTGGTAGAGTTATTTTTTAAATGTCTTTTGAAAATTGTCATAAGACAATTTTACTAGTCCATAGGGCTTCAGGCATAGCTTATATTGTGGAAACTTCCTTCAAGGAAAGACCCTATAGAAATCTAAATTATTCATCAATCAAAAAAGAAAAAATTGGTGCATTTGTGATACCATGGATGAACCTAGAAGGAATCATGTTAAAAGAAATAAGCCAGAAAGAGAAATACTGATGATCTCACCTATGTGCAGGATATAGGGAAAACAAACAAACAAACAAACAACAAAGAAAATTTAAAACGGTTAGAAGGAAAGCATAAGGGGAAAGGGGAGGGGAAAGAAAATTCGAAAAAGGATGGGTACAAGAGATTAAGATGATGGTTCCTGGGTGATAAGGTGCTGGGTGAACCTTGGAGTAGACAATGATGTAAAATATATATGCAATCAATTAAAAAAATTTTAAAAATCTAAATTCACTTTTGTCTGTGTCAGTGACTGGTGGGTGTTTATAGGGACAGTTCACTCATGTTCTTTAAGAGTAAGTCTAAGTCTCAAACCATTGCATGCTAGAAATGCTCATTAAACCTGTGTTAAACTTGGCCAAAGATGAGCAGCCTCTGGCTTACCCTTTTCTCAGCTCCATGCAAAAATACCAATAAAAACTTTGGCATATTGTGAACTAGAGACAGGAATCTATCCTGTGCCAAATTCATTGAAACTTTTAATAATTTAGTATCTGTCATTTGATTCATAGACCCAAATGAATTGTTGCAGAGTTGTTATGAAAAAAAACTTCAGCTCACTGCTGTGAATTTGGAGCTATGCTACCTGGAAAATTAGGCCCTACATTGATGAGACAGCATCTGAACTAGCAAGGTATTGATGCTCACTCCTTAGTATCCCTCAGTTTTTTGCATTCATCAGTTTAGAGACTAGATTTTAATTTTTTGGCACAACTGTAGATTTAGGAGGGAGAAAGGTTTTGCACCCTGGCATATACAGTCACCACTAAGAAAGTTTTACATGGGTGGAGAGGGGCCCCCTGGATTGCAGCAAAATGCAGCAGTGTGTCCAATGCTGGTACAACTAGTAGTTGTCTGATTTGGGGAAAGTTAGTTACTTTAATAAATGGAGCTGAGACTGTGTGTGTGTCTTAGTACAGTGGACATTGGATTTGACACAAGGTACTGAGGCCACCTCACTCCAATTGTGGATCTGAAAGGAACTGCTCCCTTATGAGCAGAGAGGAGGGAAGGGCGTATGGAACCTGCTGGGACAGTTGTTATAAACACAGATTATGGAGGTAGAAGACCTGTCATTCTTGGCTCTACTACTTTACTACTACTACTGACCAACTGTAGAGTTCTGGCTAAATTTCCTACTCATTTTAAGTCTCAGTTTTTCTCACTTGTAACATGGGAGTAGTAGCCATCTCAGTTTTGAAGAATTAAACAAGATAATGTCTCTGAAGTACTTATCACCCTCTTGCACAAAGAAATGTTAAGGCAATTAATAGTTTTAACGCGCTGCCTGCTTAGCTCAGTCGGTAGAGCATGAGACTCTTAAGGCAATTAATAGTTTTATTGACCTTAAAGAATGTCTTGGGATAAAGGGAAGGAATGAAAAAGAAGCTTCCTAAAACATGCAAAAAAACCCACCAACCCTAAATGTACATTCCCATAAGAGGGAGAGCTGATGTGACACGATAGAAAATTTCACTGTTCATGTGGGCAAACTCATTAACTTCAAAAATGTAGAGAGAAAAAAAAATGGTGAGGAAGAAATAAGAGTATAAAAAAAGCAAATGGAAATGGTTTGAATTATTTTGTACCACACACACACACACACACACAAAAAAAAAAAAACCAAGGAACAAAAATGTGAAGGAATAATAGCTGGGCATGGTGGCCCGTGCTTGTAAGTGATAGCTTATGGAGTTGAGGTGGGGTCTGGAGATCGCAGTTCGAGTCCTGCCCTGGGCAACACAGCAAGACCTAGTTCCAAAAAAATTGGTGGGCATCGTGGCACGCGCCTGTAATCCTAACTACCTGGGAAGCTGAGGTTGGGGATTGCTTGAGTTCGTAGTACCACGGGCAACATGAGCCTGTGGTTCCATGGGCAAAATAGCGAGACCTAGTCTAAAAAAAAACAAAAACAAAAAACTAAGGTTATTTTGGATTTGTCATATTTATGCAAAATTAGTGAAAATATGTGAAAATTTCACATAGTTAGATATTGGAAAGGAGTATACAGAAGAATAGTTATTTAAAACCTGGAGAGTGCAAGAGAGCAAGTAAAGAGTTCAGAAAGGTGATTGATCAGTGTAAAAAATTGCTATAGACCACTTGAGTTATGAAATATAATGGAAGGAGAGCTCATTTACAATAGTATTACTATTATTAATTTTTAAGTAGTAAAATATAAAAATTCATAAGAATTATACAGGCTCTTAAAATACTCTGAAACTTTCCCAGGGAACATAAAGAAATAATTCAAGAACAAACTCTTGATCGTACTCATATAAAGATTTTCTTCATATACTCTAAACATTCAGTTATATCAAAATCTCAATAGTGTACTTTTGGAATTTCAAAGAAGGGTTCTAAACTTTCTTGTGAAGTATAGAGCAAAACAGGACCTTTTGGAAAAAAAATAATTACAATGAGTCCCAGTAATATGAGTTTCCCCCCGCTTCCCGCCCCCAAGTTAAGAGTTACTACAATCATGTTAGTTCAAGAATAGGTTGGTGGTACAAAGTAAGTGTCTAGAAATGCTTCTCACTTTTGTCAGTGATTAAAAATGGTTTTTCTGTTGAGGAAAAAAAATGATTCAATAAGTGAATTGGCTATCTACTTGGGACGAAAATCTAGGATCTGATTTCACATATAATCTCAAAAACTTTTAGATGACTCAAAAATTTAAATATAATAAAGTCATGGTAGAAATTCTTACAATCTTGAGAGGCAAGAAACCATTACCATTACTCAAAAGGTCAAACTATAGACACGCATCACCAGTGTTTGATCAAAGACAGACAGTGTCCTGACTGGGGTCCTAACGAGCTCTACTACATAACCTAGGTATGTGGTAGGCTGCTCCACCTGGGTTTGTGTAATTACACTCTATGTTGTTCAGCAGGAATGAAATATCCAAATGAAGCATTGATCAGAATAATATCACTGTTGTTAAGTGATGTGTGGTGATATAAAATAAAGAGCAAAGTAGAAAAAGATCTCCCAATTACAAAAATATTAATAATTTTAAAAGCCATTAAGTTAGTAAATGAAGATAGGTGGGCATGAGTTAATAATGTACATGAGAATAGAAATACATAACCAGCAAATTTATAGAGAGAATTGTTCAACCTCAGTGAAAAAGAGATGAGCACTTATGAACTATTATTTGGAATATGATATTGTTTCTGTTTGGAAAGCAGATTGGCTATTTCTTTTAAGTTTAAAATATGAATTCTCCTTTGCTCCGTTAATTCTTTTTCAGAATTTATCCTACAGAGATGAGTATTCTGCAGAGATTTATCAAAATTGTTTTTATTGCAGCAATGCATATCAACAAACTTTTGGAAGCAACCTAAATTACCACCAATTGAATGATTTAAAAAATCAATATATTCAGTATATTAATAAATTATATAATAAATTTGTTATATTAGTGAATTAATGACTAGATGCACTATACAGTAATATAATATAGCTATTATATTGGTTTTATAGAGTTATGGTTACTAATATAAGTTATGTTCAAGGCATAACATTAAGAATATCACATTTAAAAAATCAGACAGAATATGTATTGTTTCATTTTTATGTAATTATGTATGAATTTCAAGAGCTATTTGGTAGATATATATCAAAATCATTTGCCTTAGTGGTAGACTTATAGATATTTTCTCTCATTTTCTTTCTTTCTTGTTTTTTTTTTTTTTTTTTGAGACTAGGTCTCACTATTTTTGTCCATGGAACCACAGGCTCAAGTAATTCCCAGCCTCAGCTTCCCAGTTAGCTGGGACACCCAGCTATGTTTTTGACACTAGGCCTCGCTGTGTTGCCCCAGGCGGTACTCGAACCACGATTCCCAGTCCCCACCATGGCTTCTTAGGTTTCCACTTAGAGGCACACGCCACCGTGCCCAGCTCCATTTCAAATAGTTTTTAGCAAAAAGTTACTTCTGACAAATCAGTAGCTAAATTCTATTTATGAGAAATGCCCCTTTTAAGTAAAAAACTGACAGTTATTAAAATATAAGAGGTTTAATATAAGACATCAAGATAAATAACTCATTAAGTCTCACAGCACAAAAATTTATCTTAACTGACTACTCTGCAATTGTATGTGCACATAGAATTAGTTCTTACCCCTGCTGATAATTTAGGCTTTTTCTTAAGACATGGCTATATATAAAATTACAGTATTGTTTTAAATTTGTACTAAGTGGATCATAATTACTTTATTTTTATTTTTGAGATAGCAAATTGTCCCTTAAAAAAGTCATTTTTTTTCCTCGAGGATAAAGTGAGTATTCTTTGGGTATAAGAATTCTCTGATGTTGAAAAAACTTCATATTTGCATTTCTAGTGATGAACTCTCAGACTTATCTCATGGTTAATATAAAAGCCAGTATGAACTTGGGTTTATCAATTTGTTTTGGATGTTTATTATGACTGCAACATCATTTTGAAATCCAATCGTAAGATCAATTCTAATCAAAAGTGCTTTCAGTAGGTGTGACAAATGCATTTTAACAAAATTGAACCCATGTATTATTTGACAAAATATTATTTTGCTTAGGAATTAGCACTGTAATTTTGTTTCATAGTTTATCCATGTAATTTGCATTTTTCCATGTATTACAATTTCTTTCACCCGAGACTACCTTTTGAGTTTCACTGGTTTCATGTAGTCTTGTTGATAGACCTATCACTATAGCTTCTACGCACTGCTAAGATTATGTTTCCTTTCATGTTTATCAAACTGCACTTGCCATAAGTGAAAACTTAAGTTACTGAGATTCTTTGCTTCTCTATTGTCAGTTTCCTTTTGGACCACTGTTTTCCAGAGTTTGGGTCCACCCAATGGAAGGTAACTTGTCTGAATAGTTTCCACAGTGAAGAAAATACTCAGTTCACACATACAAAAATATTTATATGCTTTTGAGTTTATCTCCTATTTCACTAAAACTGATCACTCTCCTTATTGAACAAAATTTCTCTATCGTTCCTCTGAATTTTATGACTCTGGTCTCTTCATGAACTTTCCTCTTGTTCATTCCCACCTGACTTCTGTACTTCACTCCCTTCTCCCAAAATAGAAATGCCTCATGCCTTTACACATAGAAGGAACTTAGCAAATGTTTACCAGATAAATGAATAAATATTTATTATGTACTGACTTATAGAATGTAACTCAGCGTCTGCATGAAAATGTGCTCACAATATATTTTAAAAATAAAAATTCAAAACACTTTGATTTTTACCAAGGAATGTGGAATTCATAATAGGTAGATCCTACCATTGTGCCTGGTGGGCCATAAAGAAGCCCAGTTTTCCCTGGGGGAGGGGCAAAGGCAGATAATGGGAAAGGGGTGGCATGATAGAAAAACAAAACTCAGGTTCTTAGAACCACAGGATCAAGGCAAGTAGACTTAGATCTACTTTCAGAATAGAACTGAATCCTCAAGAAATACTTGGGAAGCAATTTTTTTATGGAACTGGATGTCCAGATGCCTGCATTGGCCTCACTGAGATAATTTGTGTTATTACTATCGATGTGACCTCATTTACCAGCCCCGAGGCGGTGACGTCTGGGAAAATGTAGGTTGCACACTTGTCAAACATGTTTAGAGAGGGGAAAACTCGGCTTCTGGAGCAGAGGTAGTTTAAAATCCTTTTCCTTTACTTTAATTATACCTTCCCACTGACTTCAGCACCTTCCTTCATTTGATCCTTCATTGCTTCTCAACCCTTGGCCTTAATCAGTACTCAAATACCCCCAGGCCCAGATTGGTCATTGGAAGATCTTCAACTATCTTAACTACCATTTGTATACAAAAGTCACTCAGTGAAACCTAACCCTCAATTAAACCTGCAATCATCTTACAATTTCTAGCAGTATTTTCACCACTCGCTTCACCTCCCCAAGCACTAGCCAGTCAGATGTGGCAGGTGCTCCCTAGCCTTTCCCTCTAATTTGGCCTTCAAACACAGAAATTTCCTGCCTTTATTTCTGTCCATCTGTGCTATTTACTCCCCATTTAAAACCCTATTTATTCCCTATATGTTAGGGAATGAATCATTCGACTCATTTTAAGATTCCTTGTATATATCGCTGTGTGCAATATTTGAGGATGAACGGGGCATTTTCCCCTCAGGAACATTAGTAGAATGGGGAGCCAGCTATTCATCAGATGTCACTCAAACTATTCACAAGATTTACAGCAAATTGCTGTAAACCACATGACTGGGAAAAAAATGGAATGATTGCTACTTAGTAGGAGAAGCAGTTAGGAAGGAGTGAATATTTTCATCCTTTGATTTAACTCTTTCATGTTAGAACTTAAGCTTCTTGTGGCAAGGAATGAGATCTAGCAAATGACGTAGGAAGGAGTCTTCGAATGAGGTTGGTCGAGGCAAGAGTTCAAATGTCAATGACAAATCTAAAGATGGGTTAGCTATTCCCACCTGTAAAATTTCTGGTTTAAATGTTATATATGATGTATACTGTGATGTATTTTATATATATGATATAAATATATCTGAACCATCCATGTATAGCATTACATTTGTACATATATCTATAGATTTAATGTGATGTTGAAATTGTATCGCAAAAGAACAGAGATATTTTACTTTAGATTGCAAATTTGACTTTTGAATCAAATATGAAAAAGTTGACTTTATGTACTATCAGAACAAAGTTCTGGGTACCTGCCATCTTTGCTTCAAAGAAAACTTCACTCTGATTAATTAATAGAAAAAAAAAGTGGCATTCTTTAAAAAATAAAGTCAATTCATTAGCATATTTATTCTCTTCTGTTATTCTGTTTGGATGAACCAAACATTTTTCCTTTTTAACCTGACTAAATTTTTTACCTTGAAAAATTTTAACATCCTAGCTCTTAAACTTATGTTCTAAATACAGAGAGTGAATAACATAGGTCAGTATTAATTTTTAAGTGTCAATTCAACTTTGAAAGAAAAAAGCAATTGATGTGCTTCAGTTATAATTTCTACTTGTTTTGAACTTGTTTTATTAAAGCTTGCAATTCTGTTTAATTGGCATGTAATTTAATTGCCACATAGGTTATTTAATTATATGCTATAAATGGAAAATGTTGTTTATAGGCAATCATATGTCTTTTGTTAAAATCCGGAATACTTTATCTTCCTCAATCTTGTGTTTATGTCATTCCTTCATGCTGATTATTTGCATTGCATGATTGCTATATCACATATTAAACTGATTTTGCCATTGTTTATAAAGGGGTGTGTATATGTTTATATGTCTTGTATTTCAGTAAGTAAATCATAGAGATAAAATTTAACCTCCTGATTTTTTTTTTTTTTTTTTGTTGAGACGAGGTCTCACTATTTTTGCCTGTGGAACCGCAGGTTCACATTGCCCAGGGTACCACAGACTCAAGCAGTCCCCAGCCCCAGTTTCCCAGGCAACTGGGATTACAGGTGTGCGCCACCACACCCAGCGATTTTTTTGGGCACTAGGTCTCACTATGTGCCCCCAGTGGGACTTGAACCGCTATCCCTGGCCCCAGCTGTGGCTTCCTAGACTGCCGCTTACAGGCATGTGTCACCACGCTTGTCTTTTAACCTCCTGTATTAATGAAAACAAAAACTCAGAATATCCATGTTTCTTAATGGAAAGTATATCACTATACTGCATATATGCTATTGCTATTTGTTCCCTCTAGCATACTCTACCCTCCATTCTTTGCCTAATTTCAATGCATTGCTTTTGAAGATTTCCTTCAATCTTACTTTCAGCTGGAAGACTGTTCTGACATCACTAACACGGGGGATGGTTTTTCTCTACATTTTAGAACTATGTAGAGTCAGGATGGATATAGCCTTTACTATTCATTAGCCTGGCAACCTTGGGGCTTAGTAGATCTCAACCTTTATAGTTGTAGCTATAAATTAGGAATAATATTGACTTACCTTATTGGGTTGTTATAAAAAAATATTAGGCAAGTCTAATGCCTTCGCAAAATGTTTGACACATAAAAGACCTGTGAAAAGGTTAACTTCTATTAACTTCTAAATAAACATGTTGAATGAATGGCTTACAATTTTTTTTCCAACTCAACTGATACATAATTGTCTACATTTATCTACTGGCTCATCTTATTCCCACTGCTCTACACATTTCTCCAGGTCAGTGGTCTTATGTTTCATGAAAGCAGAGAATAGCACTGGCCACATAGTAAGTGGCTGGTCAATTGTAAAAACCTCTACTTGCTAATCTGATCCAAAACCTTCAAATAACATCATTCATTTAACACATACTTGTAAACACCTGCCCAGAGTCAGATACTGTTCTACAGGTACATTAACCAGTGACAATCTGGTTTTGTGGCATTTCATTTTACTGGAGAGAAACCACACAGAGCAAATAGATGTGTGAACACATGGAAGATTGAATGATGTTCAGAGCTACCCAGAAAGTAAAGTGGAGTAAAGTACAAGAGAGTGTGGGAACAGTCATGATTTTAGGTGATATGGTCAGGGAAACCTCTCCATGAAGTTGACATTTGAACAAGAGACCCTAAGGAAGCAAGAGAATCAGCCATGCAGATAGACTCCTTCGTGGAGAGCTTTTCAGACAGAGGGAATAACAAGTAAGGAGAGGAGCCTATGTGATGTGTTTCAAGAAGACCAAGTAAGTGTCCCTGACAGGGGTGATGAGGGAGAAAGAGTAACAGATGATATCAGTGAGGTAGCAAGGAGCCTTCCCTTGTAGATCAATGAATGTATTTAGAGTATTAATCTGTTAGATGTAAAGTGTATCCATGAAGGTTTGGATACAGAAACATAACTGTTAGATAAAGCAGAAAGTGGTTTCCACAGGCAATATGTATTTGATCATTACTGAAGGGAATAGGGCATGGTGTCTAGGCTAAGAGTCTAGGAACAAGTCTCAAAACAAGTTGCTAAAATGACTACCAAGTGGATTTTGTATTTCTGCTTCTGTTGAGCTGCGGAGTTTGGAATAATATTGTAAGTTAAATGAGTTGGTCAGAATTTTTCCCTCATTAGCCTTCATAAGCAGATCTGTGGTATTGCATCCTCCCCCATGAGTGTTTAGTCCTGTGGGTGTGAGTATATGTTAAGTGTGCACACCTGGGCCTAGGAGCAAGGGGATAAAGGGGTGCAGAGATAGAGAAAAGTATGTGCACAAGCCCAAAAGAGCATAGAGAGTGCCAGAGAAAGAGTGTGAAAACTCCTGGGGGTTGGGTGACTTGCCTGCTTGCCTCCTACTCCTCCTCCCCATTAACCCTGGCTCTGCCCTGCCTGATGTGTCTGTAATTGCTAGAGTCAATATAGAAACTACACAGGTTGATGAACTTGGTGCTTCCCCAACAATTGGTGACAAGGATGGATTGGTTACCCAACAACCATGTAGCAGTAATTCAGGGATCAACAAACAAAAACTAGTAGCACCACATCTGCTCTCAATACCCAAAGAGATAGTAACCAGACATCAGAACTCGGATGTAAAAAACAACCAAAAGTCCCATAGAAACCTAACATCTCCACAATGCTGCTTGACTCCAATGGCAAGAAGGTGATACCTCTTGACTTCTGTCATTCAGATATGCCTTGGGTGCCTATAATTGAAAGAAGTCCATCTTAACACATAATGACATTCTAGTGCTTGCAATATGTGGAAGCAGACTAGGGCAAGACTCCAACAGATGCTGACATCCAAACACTGGCATTTCACTCACTGTTATCAGCCATGGCTGGAAACTAAGGAAATACATCATCTGCCTTGAGTTTTAACAAGAACACACTGGTGCCCCTCTGTAGAGAAGACTCTGGCAGGCACCTTTGGAGATTATTGCAATAATTCAGTGAGAGATGATGGTGTTTTGGTGTGATTTTTGTTAAAGGATATTATTATCACATCCATTGTATTCATTGAATCAGGTTGTCTCTCCATCTTTCTTCAGTCAATGGGTTTTGTATTTTATAGAAAAATACAAAAAAGCATATTTAGCCTCTCTAAATATATAGTTTCAAAACTGACAATTTTGGTAAACCTATCATGAAATGCATATATGAATTAAAGTTTAATTTGAAATTATCTTCCCATGATGGTCACACGTATGGGAAGAAGTGAGTAAAATTTTAAAAGAAATTTGCATTCACTAACATCAAAAAAGAAATTAATGTAGCTCTTATTTTGAGCTCATTTGCCTATATGCCAATTCTGTCAAGGCTTGTGGGGAAGTCCATTCAGGACAATAGCTCATATGCTAGAGAGGACCAAAGTACCTTTCACACTTGTGTACCCTGGAGTTCTCCCACTTTCTTAATACTTGTTAACCATCCAGCTTTTTTGTGCCCTTCACCTCCCCCACCTTCTTCTCAGGCCTTCTTCTCCCTCCTCCTCTCTAGCTCCATTGTTCAGTCCCATTGGTTGTTTCCAATCTTTCTTATTCGTTTGTTTGTTTTTCCCTATATCTATCATATAAGTGAGACCATCTTGTATTTCTCTTTTTCTCTTTGGCTTATTTCTGCTAATATGAGGTTGTCTAGTTGCATCCATGTTGCTGCAGATGGCATATGTTTGTCCTCCTTGACTGATGTGTAGTATTCCATCGGGTACATATACCAGATTTTTTTCAGCCAATTGTCAGTTTTGGGGCATTTGGTTTGTTTCCAAATCTTGGCAATTGTAAACAGAGCTGCAATAAACATTCGTGTAAAGGTGTCCTTTTGGATTAGTGTTTTCATGTCCTCTGGGTAGATTCCCTGTAGTGGGATTGCTGGGTCAAATGGTAAGTCCACTTTCAATTGTTTGAGGGTTCTCCATACAGTCTTCCAAAGTGGCTGGATCAGTGTGTACTCCCACCAGCAGTGTTAGAGAGTTCTTTTCTCCACCTCCATGCCAACACTTGTCCATTTTATTTATGTGGGCCATTCATACTGCTATAAGATGGTATCTCAGTATGGTTTTAATTTGCATTTTCCTGATTATTAGTGATGTGGAGCATTCTTTCATATGCCTATTACCCATCTGTATTTCTTCTTTGGTGAAGTGTCTTTTTATTTCTCTCCATTTTTTGACTGGGTTTTTTGCTTTGTTTTTGTTGAACTGTAGGAGCTCTTTGTGAATCTTTGTTATCAGACCCTTGTCACTTGTCTTGAGGGCAAAAATTTTCTCCCAGTTGGTTGGGTTTCTTTTTGTTTTGTTTATTGTATCTTTTGTTGTACAGAAACTTTTTAGTTTGATATAGTCCCAGCTGTTTGTGTTTTCCTTCATTTTTTTGCCAGCCATAGTTGTTTCCCGAAATGGACTGCTGAGGCAAAATTCACGAAGGGTTTTGCCCAGGTTTTCCTCTATGTATTTTATGGTTGCAAGTCTCATTTCATAATCCTTTATCCATTTTGAGTTGATTTTCGTACAATTTGGTCCATTTTTTTTACATGGCTTGATCAGTTTTCCCAGCACCATTTATTGAAGAGGCTATCCTTGTTTCAGAGTATGTTTTTTGCCCTCTTGTCAAAGATTAGTTGACCATGTATGTGTGGTTTTATTTCTGGATATTAGATTCTGATCCATTGGTCTGTTTGTCTGTTTTTGTACTAGTACCATGCTGTTTATGGCTTTGTAGTATAGTTTGAAGTCTGGAATAATAATACTTACATTCTCTCCTATGTTTGTTGGCTATTCAAGGTCTTTTGTTGTTCCATATAAATTTCAGTAATTTTCGTTCTATCTCTTTAAAATATGTCATTGGGATCTTTATTGGAATTGCATTGAATCTGTAGTTTGCCTTTGGTAGAATGATCATTTTGATAATGTTGATTCTTCCAATCCATGAACAGGGACTGTCTTTCCATTTTTTAACATCATCTTCTATTTATTTTAAGAATGTTTTATAGTTTTCTTTGTATAGGTGTTTTACTTCTTTTGTTAGGTTTATTCCCAAGTATTTAATTTTCTTTGGTGCACTGGTAAATGGGGAGGTTTTTTAAATTTCTTCTTCTTCTGATTGCTTCTTTGCATATATGAATGTTATTGATTTTTGTGTTTGATTTTGTATCCAGCTACATTACTGAATTGATTTATTATTTCAGTTAGCTTTTCTGTTGATTTTTTTTTGGTTCTCTACATAGAGTATCATATCCGTGTATAATGATAGCTTTATTTCTTCTTTTCCTTTTTGGATTCCTTTTATGTCTTTCTCTTATCTTATTGCCCTAGCCAGGACTTCCAGAACTTTGTTGAAAAGGAGTGGAGAGAGTGGTCATCCTTACCTGATTCCAGACCTTAATTGAAATGATTTTAGTTTTTCCCCAGTGAGGATGATATTTGCCATGGGTTTGTCATATATAGCATATATTATGTTGAAGTATGTTCCTTTTATACCAATTTTTTCCAAGGCTTTCATCATGAAAGGATGTTAAACTTTATTGAATGTTTTTTCCGCATCTATTGATATGATCATATGGTTTTTGTTTTTCTCTTTGTTGATGTGATGGATTATGTTGATTGATTTTCAGATGCTGAACCATCCCTGTGCCCCTGGGATGAATCCCACTTGGTCATGATGGATAATTCTTTTATGCAATGTTGGATTTGGTTTGCCAGGATTTTGTTTAGAATTTTTGCATCTGTGTTCATAAGGGAGATTGGTTCTCTTTCTTTGCACTATCTTTATTTATTTTTGGAATTAGTGTAATGTTTTCTTCATGGAACATATTTGACAGCTTTCCTTCTTAATTTTTTAAAAGAGTTTTAATGGTACTGGTGTTAGTTCCTCTTTGAATGTTTGGTAGAATTCATTTGTGAAACCATCTGGATCTGGGCTCTTGTTTTTAGGGAGAGTTCTGATGACTGCCTCAATTTCACTGCTTGCGAATGACCTCTTTAAGTTCTCTAGTTCGTCTTTATTCCATTTTGGACGGCTGTTTTGTTCTAGGAATTTGTCCATCTCTTCCAGGTTGTTGTATTTGTTTGTGTATAGATGTTTGTAGTAGTCTCTAAATTATCTTTTGGATTTCTGCTGTGTCTGTTGTAATATCTCTCTTCTCGTTTATGATCCTTTTATTTGAGTTTTCTCTCTTCTTGTCTTTATAAGCCTTGCAAGGGGTTTATCAATTTTATTAACTTTTTCAAAGAACCAGCTTTTGGTTTATCTTCTCAATGGTCTTTTTGGTTTCTGTATCATTTATCTCTGCTTTTATTTTTGTTATCTCTTGTCTTCTGCTGGGTTTTGAATTTTTTTGTTGCTCTTTTTCTAGCTTTTCTGTTTGGGAGATAAAAGTATTTCTTTGGGCTGTTTCAGTTATTTTTATTTGGGCTTGTATTGCTATGAACTTTCTCCTTAAGACTGCTTTTGCTGCATCCCACACGTTTTTGAACATTGTGTCATTTTTCTCATTTGTCTCCATGTATGTTTTAATGTCTTCTTTGATTTCCTCTTTTACCTAGTGATCTTCAAAAGCCTGTTGATCAATATCCATGTAGTGTTGACTCTCCTTATTTTCTTTTCATTGTTGTTTTCTAGTTTGATGAAAAAGGTTGGTATTATTTTAATCTTTGTGTATTTGTTCAGGTTTGTCTTGTGACCTAATTATATGGTCATTTTTTGAGAATGAACCATGTGCATTTGAAAAGAAAGTGTATTCTTTTCCTTGGGGGTGCAGTGTCCTGTATATATTTATTAGATCCATTTGGTCTGGATCTTCCTTTAAAGCTTTTGTGTCTTTGTGTAGTTTCTGTTTTGTTGATCTGTCTTTTGGTGAGAGTGGCAAGTTAAAATCTCCTATCACGTGTGTATTCTCACCAGTATTTGATTTCAGTTCTACTAGTAGTTGTTTTTTAAATTTTGGTGTTCCCTCATTAGATGCATATATGTTGATTATTGTTATGTCTTTTTTGGTGGATTGACCCTTTAACCATTAGGTAGTGGCTGTCTTTATCTTTTGTCACTTTTCTTAATTTGAAGTCTGTTCTGTCTGATATAATGGCAATCTCTGCTTTCTTGTGGGGGTCATTTGTTTGTAGTATGGTTTTCCAGCCTTACACCTTCAGTCTATGCTTATCCTTAGAGATCAGATGTGTTTCTTGGAGACAGCAGAATGTTGGGTTCTGTTTTCTGATCCAGCCTGCAACTCTTCATCTTTTGATTGCTGAGTTTAGACCATTGACATTTAGGGTGATTATTGATGTTTAAGATTCTAATAGTTTTCTCATTGTTATTTTGTGGTTTTGATTTGGTTTCTTTTTGTTTGTTTGTTTTATTTGTTCTTCTAATGGATTTGATCTTGAGGCCTCCTGCAAAATTTCTTGGAGTGGGAGTTTAGTGGTAGCAAATTTCTGGAGACTTTGCTTGTCAGAGAAGGTTCTAATTTTTCCTTCATAGAGGAAGGATAGCTTTGCAGAGTAGAGTATTCTTAACTGGCACTTTTTTCTCTTGAAGTTTTTTGTAGCTGTGACTCCTTTCTCTCCTTGCCTGGAGTGTCTCTTCAGAGAAATCTTAGGTCAGCCTAATGGATTTTCCTTTGTAGGCTATCTTTTTCTTTTCTATGACCATTCTCATTATTTTTTCCTTATCTTGGGTTCTTGGAAGTTTTACAGTGATGTGTCTCTTTGTGGCTTTTCTTTCATTAAAGTAGTTTGGTGTCTTTTTGCTTCCTGTATGTCATTTTCATTTGTTTCTTTATATTTAGGGAGTTTTCCTCTATTATATTAAAAATCCTTTCAGTTCCCATGACTCACTCCTCTTCTTCTGGGATTCCTATTACTCTTATGTTTCTTTAAGGAATCTGACATATCTCTGAACTTTTCTTCAGTCTTCTTACTTTGTTTTTCTCTCTTTTTCTTTCTTTGTTTCTCTTTTTCTGTATCCGCAAGTATGATGATTTGTTCTTCTATGTCATCTAATCTGTTTCCATGGCTTTTCCCCATATTTTGAGCTCATCTATTGCAACTCTTAAATCCTGGGTCTCCTTCAATTTCATTTTTAGGGATTCATTTTCATTCTTCAGTTCATTGATTAGCTTATACATATTGATGCTTTCTTTTTTTATATTTTCTACTTCTTCCCTTAGTGCATTAAATGCTTCCATCATTCTGTTGTTCTTTTTTCCTGATTCTTCTCTTATTTGTTGGAGTGCTTTTATCATGTTGATTTTGGAATCTTTGTCTGATACACATCATTTCTTCTATTCATCCTTGGTGTTTTCTGGAGATTGTCTTTTCTTTGGTGGTGATGGATTATTTCCTGTAGGGCTTGCTTGCATGTCTACAGTTTTTCTCCTTACTGTGTTTTGCTTTCTGACTTGTTCTACATATTTAGAAATCATGGCTCTGGTGTTGGTCAGCATGTTGATAGTAATGTTTTCCAGATTGCAAGTAGATCTGTAGTTTAGTTTGCTAATTTGCACCATGGCAGTGCCAGCACCAGTGACTTCCGGTGTCACCTGGGTGGGGGAAGGGCAGGCGGCTTCACTCAGGAACCTGGGTGAAGGGGGTGGGTCTCTGGATCTGTTACTGCAGTGATGCAAGAAAGGAACCCTCCCAAAGGCTTGATGCCAGCGCCAGTGACTTCTGGCATCTTCAAGCTAAATAATTTTTAGCTTACTAATTACTGCACACAAAAATATAAATGCACACATAAAATAAAAATGCACATATATACTATATATGTATAAATAATTTGTGGTTAATTCAAGTTACCTTATTTCTTTTTAAAAGTGTCTCTAAATTTATTTTAATGTACATGATTAAAGAGGGGTATCATATTGTTATATAGAGTGATATGGTTAGAGATAAAAAAGCATGTACAGTTTTAAAGTTGTTAAGGTTATGTTTTTATACTTAAAAAGACCTGAATTAAATCATCTGTTCTCATACTCAATTGACATGTGTCAAATATACTTAATAAAGAAGAGATTAAAAATTTTTTATTTCTAGAATATTTCCTGATACTTCATGGTATGAGATGATTATCAAAATAGTTGTAACAAATATTTATGTGTACCTGTGAATATATATCTATATTAAGAAAAATGAACTGAGTCACCAGTTCCTGGAAGACCAGGGCCATTGGTATAAAGAATATTAATGTTTTTCTTTTATTGTAGCTTATACATATATAGGGTAAGTAAATGAATTATCAGGGTTTTTCATATTCTTCCTCCGTTAGTCTCTATGACCAGCATCTGTGGAATTTCATCATCCTCAAGATTATACAAACCTGGGCCCAATAGACAAGCATGTGTAAGTGGGCACATCTAGACCTAGGAGGTGTGGGTAAGATTGTGGCATTACCCTGAAGGAAAGGAATTCACAGGAAAGAGAGAGAGAAGGCTCAAGTAGCTGTGTCTTTGCTGGCTGTTTTTCCCTGTAAAGATAATGGCAAGAGTCCCAACATTCTTCTTTGACTGCAGAAGTGATGATGAGTTTTATTCATATTGGGGGTTGCAAAACAACACATTAAAACACCCAGTAAAAATTTGTTGAAGAAGTGAATGTAAGCACATTTCCCTGTCAGCTTGGTAGTCCATGACAAAAGGTATTCCTTAGATTTACTTTGACAGCATGACATCCATGACCTCTTTTGCATTATATTTGATTTCTTATTTTACAATTATAGCTGTTCATTAGGCTCTACACAACAATGCTGATCTAAATTCCTAAGGACCTTTGGCTTGTTTTTTATGGGTATGCTAATGCATGGTTGATGCAAATTGGTATCTCTGGGCCTTTGTTTCCAAGTTGCTTTCATTAAATATTTTCATTTGTAGTCAATATTTTTTGAAAATCTCCGAATTTCGTTTGTAAAATTGCACACTTAGATTTGTGGCGCAATTAAATTATGCACTCATTTAATGAGAACTATTTTAACTCTTCCTTAAGATCACTTATAATGAAAGAATCGAGATGATATCCACATTAAAAGGTAGGAGGCCTCTCTCTCTTTGTTTAAGGAAATGCTGCTTTTATTTGTAACCTTGTAAGCATAAAGTATAAAGTATCTCCTGAAATTTTTTTCAGAGACTGCATCTAAAGATGCTTTAATATTGGCTGATGAAGCACTGAACATCCAACATCCCCTGTGATAATTCAGACTCAGCTCCCTGGAGCTTTGAACAGTTTCATACTTTTCTTTCTGGCTTTTACTGGTTCTCCACCCTTCAGATTATATCCATGGGGGGGCTGCTAAAAGAAAAAAACCGGATATGCCCTTTATTGAGATATCTTTCAGCAGGTCCTTGACACTTTGAACATAGTAGCCATAATTCTTTTTCTTTCTTTTTTTTTTTTTTGAGACTAGGTCTAGCTATTTTTGCCCATGGAACTGCAGGCTCACATTGCCCAGGGTACCATGGACTCAAGCAGTTCTCAGCCTCAGCTTTCCAGGTAGCTGGGATTACAGGTGCATGCCACCACGCCCAGCTATTTTTTGGGACTAGGTCTCGCTGTGTTGCCCTCAGTGGGACTCAAACTGTGATCCCTAGCCCCGGCTGCTTCATAGACTGAAGCTTACAAGCATGAGCCACCATGCCTGGTCTAGTAGCCATAATTCCTATTTGAGTTTTCAAAGCCATTTTGGGTGGGGGCCCTTTCCATGTTGTCTATACTGCTACTAGACTGAAATGACTTAGAATCCTTTAATATAAACTCTAGGCCTCTCAGCTCTGCCTGCCTGTTATTCCTTTAGGTTCCTATGAGCAGCAACTTCCCCTACACTAGTCCTACTTTCTACCTTGTTGTCTCAAAAAACTTGCTCACTCTCTAATACTTCATCATCACTGCCCAGACTTTCCCAGATTCATAGAGTAAGTTGCCTTAGTGGGCCTCTGCAGTATCTGAAGTGTGCCCAACTTAATTACAATACACACTCTCTAAGGGTATTTGGACATTGGTTCTTCTAAATGCCCTCGAGTCATTTTAGGGCATTTAGATGGACTCAAGGGCATTTAGATGTTTGAATGTAAGAATCATACGTTCCCCTCTCAGTAGTGTCAGTGCCAGTCACACAGCCTGAGACAAAGCATTCAAAAAAGGGAGATATTTTTTGGAGTAGAACCTGTCCTACTCCACCATTGTCTGAATCAATTCTTGCTGTTGCAGACAAAGTGCAGTTTATTCCTCACCAGAAGGTGTCGCAATAGCTCTATGTTTTCAACCCAGAATTTTGGTTTTTCAGTTTTGTTCTAACGTATTAATTGGGTTGTTATGGGAAGGAAATGATAATTTAGGCACTGTTTACAGAATAAAACTGATTTAACCTTCAGTTTTTCTGTGAACATTTTTTTGTAATGTAGCATTCCTACTGAAATTGTGAAAGTAAAAGAAAGTCTTCAAAAAAGAGATTAGAGTGAAATAAAAATTCAAGATAGGGCATCAAGTTAAGAACGCAGGAAAAATGTGAAGTACAAAAATCAGCACCTCGCATTGGTCACGGAAAGCATAATTGTAGTTGTAGAGTGTGTCTTTCAGACTCATGTGCAAACCACAAATTGTGTTTGGTATTTGAGCAAAAGTGGAGGAAAAACAAGTACTAGAGTGAAAATTGCCTTGTTTGTGGGGTGTGTTTAAATTGAAGACCAGCAGGTACTGGTGGAGCAGGTACTTGTAGGGTGTTAGACTTTTTCTTCCATTAGCCTGTATAACCAGCATTTGTAGTTTTCTCCATGATTGTACAGCCCAGTGGGTGTGCAAATGCATAAGTGTGCACACCTGGGCCTAGGAGAGAGGGTATAAGGTAGCACAGAGAGCACACAATAAAGCATAAACATGAGAGAGCATTAGAGAATACCAGAGAAAGAGGTCAAAGAAAGAGCTTGAAGATTCCTAGGGACCTGGGGGCTTGCTTGACTTCCATCCTCCTCTCCCCCGAACCCTGGTACTGGGGTCCCTGGTCTGTGTCTCTGTAACTGCTAGAACCAATGAAGAACATAAGCAGATTGGTGAGCCTGATGTTACCCCTACAATTGGCAGCATGGAATGGTTACATTATAATCCTCCACAAAGATCAGGGATCTGGCACAGCATTCAAGTAACACTTTTACAAACTGAGAACCTGAGATGCAAACAGCAAAGGAAACACCAGGTCAAAGTTCCTTGAAGGTGTGGAGACAGAACATATAATTTTAATAGTAAGACAGAAAGTGTGTGTGCAGGTACATACTACTGAATACTTGCCACTAGGAGCGATGAAAAAAGATGATCTTGGAATTAGATGTGGGTTGTGGATTCTAAAATATACTAATATGGGACCTAGAGCAGCACAGATTTGACCTGTCAGTATTTGCAAACATAAACTAAAGTTTGTCTCCACTGGTGTTGTGAGGGTCAAACATAATGACTGTGAGCACACTTTATTTTCTTGAGAATACTGTATAAACATGAATATAGTAAAAGAGGGCCACAGTGAAGGGGTATTTATCAAGCATCTAGAGTACAGCAGGTGAGTCTAGACATTTATGTTAAACTACTGATTGTCTTCCAGTGGGTGAGTACATCTCTTAGTGACTGCACCCACCACAGCTCTTTTCTCCTTATATCCTCTTTTTTTCTTGCCCATCACCATGTACTAGTGTCTATCCCTCGGATGTGGAGATATCTCATAATTATTACCATCCCTTAACATTGAAGAAGCTTCAAGAAGGTTGAACTTTAGGGAAATTGTTTTCAGCTTCCAGATGCCTTGTGGTAGAGGAGTGACTCCAAGAAAGCTCTGGATTTGTTTGCCAACAACTTCCTGATGGAAGCTTTTCCTGAAGGAAAAAAATGTGAAAGATTTGCCATCAGATCCAGATTGTGCAGCCCTTTTAGATTTTACCAGGTGCATCATGAGACTTTTTTTATTCACAGGTTTCTTCCCTTAGAATGCAAAAGCTTGTTTTGGGAGACAATGTTTTAGTACACTGGGAACAACCTGGCCTCAGGTGTTCCCTCTGTGGCTTTCTACTAAACAAATAAAGGTTAGGTTAGTCATTGTACCTGGCAATATTAGCATCTGTTTTCCTAAGATTATTTATTTCTTTTCTTTCTTTCCTTTTTTTTTTTAGAGACTACGTCTCACTATGTTGCCAGGGGTAGTCCCGAACCCATGGACTCAAGTACTCCCTAGCGTCAGCCTCCCAAGGCTGGGATTATAAGTGTGCACCACCATGCCCAGCTATTATTTGAGACTAGGTCTCACTATGCTGTCTGGGGTAGCCTCAAATCCGCAGACTCAGGCGATTCCTAGCCTCAGTCTCCCAAGGCTGAGATTAGAGGCACAGGCTACCGTGCCCTAAGGTTATTTATTTCAATACATGCACAAATTATAAATTGTTTAGTAATTTGTGATTTCCTTTCCAGAAAAATTGGCATTTGATGGGCAAAGCATGTTTCTTGCATATACATACTTTTGGATACATTGACATCAAGAATATTATTAATATACTGGATTTCATGTAGATGGATTCACAAAAGGAGTATCAAACAAACAACAGAGAAAAAGACAAAGGAAATCTCAAGACTATTCAGTCAAAACTTCAGAAAGTAAAACTTTTAGCATTATGTCTTCAATTTGATCCCAACATTCTCTCCTTTCATTTGTCCTTTATATATCTATGTATATGAGATATATATATATATATATATATTTGCAAATACCTTACATATATATGTATATATCTGAGGTATTATAATATATATTATATATATGAGGTATTTGCAAATAGTACACGAAGTTAGATTTTCATCCTCAAAAGTTCTAGCAGTTTGGAACAGCATCACACAGACCTTTTAGAATGTTGGCAATCTATGCAATGGATTATAACTTCCATAGATTTTTTTTAATGCACTTCTGCAAAACTTCATTAATTCCATATCTGTTGAAATGAAATTATTGCCAGTTACTAAAAAGGCAGGTCAAATATTATATCAATTGCTGATTAGTAGTTCTATTCCTTGACAAGGTTACCAGTGCTGCCATTTGATGTTTTGTATAGAGGGAAATTAATGTTATTTCAGGAGGTAATGGTAATGAACTAAATTTCACAGTCACAAAAGAAACTGGACAGCAGGGCAATCTTTCACTTTGGCCTTTATCTGTAATCAGATGCTTTATCACCCCAAACCCTGTCTGTCAAATTCCCCTAAGTAAGCTGGATTTATTAATACGGGTTTTTATTTCTTGCTCCGATAATGAGCTCCACTACTGGTGGTTGCTCAAAGAACCACAGAAAAGCAAAGCAGAGAACCTGTCATCAGATAACAGACTACATAGGCAGTGGAAATTGAATATGGCTTTTAACTCCACACCATTGATGGTAATTTTTGGTTGCTTGCCTGATTTGCCTGGGGCAACTAAAAACATCACCTTAGCTTTTATTCAGCCTGTCAGCCTGTACAGCTGTGGCAGGTTTGAGAAATGATTGACAACCAGATCTTGAACCTCGGTTGTGTGACCCTGCAGTTCACAGTCATTAGCACTCAGTTGTACAGGACACTGCCTGCCCCAAAAACATTAGTAGAGGCCAAGGATCTGATGAGACCAGCACAGCCTGGGGAGGAGCAGACTCATTCTCACCCAGGTGTTCATGGTGCTTGTTGCATCATTGACCATCCTTGCACAGAAAAAGCCGACTGACAAAGGGCTGTCTGCTGACCTTGTCTGACACCCATCTGTGTGTGGGGGTGGTTCAGGCTGGAAGCCATCTGGCATGATTTGTCTGGCCATTCCATCATGTGGCTGCCTCTTCACCTTGATGGATTTCTCTGAATAGCTGGGTGGTTTGAGCAGCAGCTAAGTAAGTGTAAGCCATAGATAAGCCCCAATGTTCATCATGGGATAAGCCCTGATGTTCTTCATGTCACACTCAATCTAGAAAATGGAGAAGACTGATTCTCTGCCACTTGTCTATGATTTTAGAGAAATACATTATAAAAATGATTATAATATCTGTATATTATATCAGCACTTTTTTATTCGCTTTTAAAATGATTGTATTTTTTCATACATTGTTGTATAACCCAAAAGTTCTTCCACCACCATATCAACTGTGAACCATTATCAGGATCTTTTGTGCTCATCCCTCCCCTGATTTCACCCTCCCTCCTTCTCCCTAGCTATATACTTTAGTTACCAGTTTTTTAATCTTAAAAAGGGACAAGGATAAATTTATTAATTATTTTTTTAATTTAAATAATTTTTATATATATTTCACATCATTATAATTCCCAGGGGTCACCCACCACCTACCTCCCTGGCTGCTCCAGCTGTTCTCCCCCTCCCCAGTTGTACACTTTCATTTGGTTGTCCACATATTAGTGAAACCATTTGGTTTCTGTCTTTTTCCTTCTGACTTGTTTCTGCCAATATGATTTCTTCTAGGTACATCCATGTTACCAAAAAATTATCAAATTTGTCATTTTTAATTGATGCATAATATTCCATTGTGTATATACCACATCTTTTTCTTCCAGTCCTCTGTCTTGGGGCATTTGGGTTGTTACCAGGTTCTTGCAATTATAAATAGTGCTGCAATAAACATCCAAGCACAGGTGTCCCTTTGAACCCATATTGAGGTCTCCTTTGGGTAGATTTCCAGAAGAGCAATTGTTGGGTCACATGGTAGTTCCATTTTCATTAACTTGAGGGTCCTCCACACTGTTTTCCATAGTGGCTGTACCAATTTACATTCCCCTCCAGCAGTGTAAAAGTGTTTCTTTCCACATCCATGCCAGCACTTGTCTGTTTTTTGGATGTGGACCATTCTAACTGGTGTAAGGTGATATCTCATTGTGGTTTTGATTTGCATTTCCCTTACTGTTAATGATGTTGAACAGTTTTCATGTGCTTTTTGGACATTTGCACTTCCTCTTTGGAGAAGATCCCCAGAAAAAACTTCTTGAAACAGTAAACCAGTTTAGTAAAGTAGCTGGTTACAAAATCAACACACAGAAGACAGAAGCTTTCCTGCACACAAAAAGTCAAGCAGCAGCAGAAGAAGAAATTAAAAAAAACCCATTACCATCACACTGAAAAAAAAATACCTGGGGATAAACCTAACAAAACTTGTGAAAGATCTGTACAAAGAGAACTTCAAACGCTGCTAAAAAGAGATAGAAGACAAAAGGAAATGGAAAGGCATTCCTTGTTCATGGATTGGAAGAATTAATACCATCAAAATGGCCATCCTACCAAAAGCAATCTACAGATTCAATGCAATCTTGATAAAAATTCCAACAACATTCTTCAAAGAGATAGAACAAAAATTGCAGAAATTTATATGGAATAACAAAAGATCTCGATTATCGAAAAACCTCCTGACCAGAAAAAGAGAGAATGGAGGTATTACTATTCTAGATTTCAAACTATACTACAAAGCCATAAATATTAAAGCAGCTTGGTACTGGTACAAAAACAGACAAGCAGACCAATGGAACAGAACTGAATCCCCTGAAATAAAGCCACACATATATAGTTAACTAATCTTTGACAAGGAGTGAAAAACTTACATTGGAACAGGACAGCTTCTTCAATAAATGGTGCTGGGAAAACGGGACCAAGACATGCAAAAAATGAACCAAAATACCTCCCTCACACCATGTACAAAAACTAGCTCAAAATGGATAAAAGACTTGGACGTAAGACCCGAAACATAAAATACATAGAGGAAAACCTGGGCAAAACCCTTAAAAACCCTTCATGAGTTAAAATTCAGAAATCCATTTTTGGCCACATCTATAGATGGCAAAAAAGTGAAGGAAAACATAACCAGCTGGGACTACATCAAACTAAAAAGCTTCTGTACAGCAAAAGAGACAACAGAAAAAACAAAAAGAATCCCAACTGAGTGGGAAAAAATTTTTGCCCTCCATACAAGTAGGTGATAAGGGTCTGATAACAAAGATACACAAAGAAGTCACACAACTTAGCAAAAACAAAGCAAAAAAACCCAGTTAAAAATGGGGAGAAGATCTAAATTTTAATTTTTTCTTGGACTTTTGTTTATTTTGTGTATATTCCACATACAAGTGGGACCATCAGAAATTTAGCTTTTTCTTTCTGGCTTATTTCAGGTAACATGATTCCTTCTATTTTTATCTATGTTGCTGCAAATGACATGTTTGTCTTTTTTTTTACCGCTGAATAGTGTTCCATTGTGTAAATATACCACAACTTTTTGATCCATTCATCAGTTTTTGGGCACTTGAATTGTTTCCATACTCTGGTATTGTAAATAGTGCTGCAATAAACATAGGAGTACAGGGATCCTTTTAAGTTATAGCAATTATCCCAGGGATATGGCCAATGACTCAGGGAGGTGGCAAAAAGAGGCTTTATCATTTTATAACAATGAGTTTAGTGGGATGGCTTCTAAAAGAATGAGCTCCAAAAGTTAGTGGAGAGTGAGTTTTATAGTGTTCCCTGATAATTAGGAGCTGGTTGTTATATAGAAACCAATTAGCTGAGATCTCTGATAGGTGATTTGGGTTATGATGAGGTCATCCTGATTCTATACCTGGCGTGTGGCAGGACTGGACAGTGAGGCTGGGAAAGTTCCTTATTCTGTTTCGTTTCTGACTTTAGTAATTTTTCCTTGTCATTTGAATTGGCGTTCTTTGTATCCTTTGATTCCTAAGAGTAGAACTGATGGACCAAATGGTTTTTCCATGTTTGAAGATCCTCCACACAGCTTTCCATAGTGACTGAACCAGTTTGCGTTCCCACCAACAATGTAAAAGTGTTCCTTTTTCTCCATCTTCACCAGCACTTGTTGTTGCCCATTTTTTTACATAGGCCATTTTCACTGGTGTGAGGTGGTATCTTATTGTGGTTTTGATTTGTATTTCCCTGATTATAAGTGATGTTGAAATTTTTTTCACACATCTGTTGGCCATTTGTACTTCCTCTTTGCAAGGTGTCTTTTAAACTCTTCCGCCCATTTTTTTGACTAGCCATTTCCTTTGTTTTGTTGAGTTGTGTGAGTTCTTTTTAAATCTTTGACAGCAGACCCTTATCAGTTGTATGGAGTGCAAATATATTTTCAGTCAGTCAGGTGTCTTTTTGTTTGGGTTATTGTCCCTTTATATCAGCACTTTTATACCTAGCCATATCTCAATAGCTGTTCTTTATTTTTAGTCACTGTCTCTCATAGTGAAACATTATTCTACCTCTGTTACTTTTTTTGGATGCTCCTAGTGTTCTATAGTTAAACCAAAATGTATCAAAATAAAAATCCATATGAACAAGCTGTAGTTCTTTACGTCTAAAAACTGGTCTAATGTAAAACCACTAACTACTAAAGAGCCATAACTCAGTTAGACAAAGATACTTAAAATTACTACAGTAAATAAGACTGTGTTTATTTCCCTAGTTGGAGGGAAAAGCATTCTTGGAATTAATGCCCAGTTTCTATCTTTGTTGAATTCCTTAGGTCTAGCTGCTTTCTAAGAATGTCTTTCCTATCAAAGTCAGCATTAAGAATTTTTACATACCCTTTGGGGGAATTCTATTCCCTGCACACAGGGGATGGGATTGCCTAAGGTCTAGTGGCTTTCTCAGGTTCACTACTCAGTGGAGAGAGGAATGCCCAGAAGCTGCAGGAGAACTGTGCTCTTTAGTTCCTGTGGAGCACGTTCATGCCAGGAGAGATGAGAGAGGACTCCTAATTGTAGTTCCTTTGCATCTTCTCATCAGTAAAAATATTCATACTTTCTCACCTGTTGCCCTGTTAAGATCTGCTGGCACCTATGGAGACTTAAATACGTGCATCGACTTCCCACCCAAAGAAACCTTTTCAGGAGCCACTCTAGCTCTAACCTGCAGTTATACTGAAAACTAATAGCAGAGTTTGAACCACAGATATTTTCTGCTTGACCTGCCTAGTATTCCAAATATTAGAAAATTACACCCCCAAATATCTGACATTTTAGTTTCTTTTTAAAAAAATCAGAAGATGTGGCCATCCTAGTTTATTTCTGGAAGGCAAGCAGCTCAGTACAGAACTCAGGTTCTTAATCACTCGTGGGGACTCATCTGCTGTAGTCCATCTATCTCTAGTGTCTTAGATTGTGCTTCTTCCTTTGGGTTTTGACTCCTGTTTCACACCATAAGTGGGAAGAACATTCTAAGTCATACAGCTGTCTCACATGGTCTTGGCAGAGCTCATTAATATACAAAACAGTGTTAGGGCCTTTGTTTCCAACCTCATTCTCTTTTCAAATTGTGATTCCTGGCTCTCCTGGGAATAAAAAATAAAGTAGGTCCTCTACTTAACTATCAACTCTCTGTGACTACATAATGATACAAGACCTGACCAAAACTTTGAAATTGTCACAAATAAGGCTTGGATTAAGTACCTTTTATAAGGCCTAAACCTTGTACAAGACAGGTGAAAGGATTTCCTCCTTCCAGGACAGATAGGATTTCCTAGGGGATCATTATAGCCTCCTATATCCCATAATCACAGTTAGAGGTTACTGGAAGCTTTATAATCCACTTAGTTCAATATAGCTCTGAGAGGAATCATCTCAAGGACATTATTGATGCCCCATCTTGATCCTTTTTAGAGAAAATTAGCTTTCTCCCATCAGGTATTATTCACTGCATTTTGGAAAAGAGTTCTCCTTAACATATCTGGAGTGTGAAGTTACACATGAAGTTGTTGTTATAGGGTTTCTAATTGTGATTTGATTCTGGAAATTTTATTCTTTTAAAAATCAAAATCCATTTTATAACTTCTAAATGTTTCCTATGACCTTTCCCAGTCTCTTTTCAACATAAATGTCTTTCAAATATTTGATGATACCCATATTTTCCATAGTCCTGTCATGTTTAGTTTGGGCATCACCATTTATTTCAAAGCTTTCTTCTATGAAATGGCTTCCAGAATGTTCAACATTTAATGCACCTTCCAAATGCGTTTTAAAATGCAACTTTTTAAATTTTGGAATATTGAACGTGATGCCCCAAAATTTTCTCTCTTAATTTCAGCATGCCTCCTAGGCAGAGAATAAAACAAGAACTAAGTGAATGATCTTAATTTCAGCAGAGGAGTCATAGGCAGAAAATTAAACAATAGGTGAGGACAAGGCTGCCAAGTTACAAGACTGTAGGGGTCGCCAGTGCCAGCATGGTATCTGTGAACACTACACCCTGGAGCTATCAGATGGTGCGCAGAGCTTGTGACACTACCTCCAAGTCCAAGATTCATCCTAGAGAGAAGTGCTGGAATACGTGGAGGATATGTAAAGCCCTCACTCACTACCAGGGTATGAGAAAGAAGATGAATAATTCATTGTAACAAAGAGGTTGGCGATAAGGATTTCATTGCAGAGTGCTAAAAATGTGCTCATTTCCCCATTTCCACACTCACCTACTATGGTAGTAGTAGGTTATCCTAGACCAAATGAGAAGGGCTTCCCGGGCACAATCCCCAAATCTGAATTTAGAGAATGCCAGTGGTAAATATGTATCTTGAGCTGTAGCACTGTCATATGAGCATTCGTTCAGATGTGATCAGATCAATGGAAAGTTCAGAAGAACTTGTACATCTGAGAATGCAAATCAGTTTTACATCGATGTTTTCAGTTTTCATGTCACAAAATTGCCTTATATTGAGTTACCAAGCAACCATCCAGGTATTGCTCACATCAACTGCAGTTCTGTCAGGTATCTTGATATTTACTATGGGCAAATACTTGTTTGAAGCTAAATCAGAATCAACCTGCTACAGAGTCATCATTACTGTATTGTTTTCAAGTGCCTCGGCTTGTATTTCACCCATCTACTTAGTTGGACATCCATTTATTTTCTCTTCTGTAATATGAGGATTGTAATACCTGCCCCTGCTCTGGTTACAGGAAGTGTAAGAATTTAATGAGATAATATGTATGTGATGAGCACATTAAAAACACTTGATTAATACTGGTTCCTTCTGCCTTCTTGAGGACACCCTAAATTAGCGATTTGCCTAGTCACCCTGCAGGGGACAGTATAACACAGTGGCTGAGAGCAATTGCTTAAGGAGGTGTCCCCACTTACAAGTGTGTGACTTAAGGAAAATTACTTCAATTCCCTGCTTCTCAGAACCTTTCTCTGTGAAAAAAAGGGAAATAATAGTATTTGAGCATATGATGAGAAATGACATTTAAGCATTTAGCACATAGTGTGGCACACAGCATGAATTTAGTTTTGTTTTGTTTTTGTCACTAGTACTTCGGCAGCCACAGTAGTTTCCTGTTCACTTTGATGACAAAGACTTGTAATTGCTCCCAAATCTGGACAAGGGGCCTTTCTGAAATATCCTTAATCACAATGCTTGCTCTGGGGACTATTGAGTTATCTGCTGTTTATTTATGTTTATTTAAATTTCTTTGAAGCAGATGATTTTTTTAAATTTCATTTTAAAAACACTTATATTTTACTTTATTTAAAAAATTACTTATATATTTACTGAAGCACCAGTGGATCACAATACTGCATATGTGTCACAGGTATATAGGATCACACCTCAGAGGTTTGCTTTTAGTCAGTTGAAAATAAGCAGCAATTTCCAGTAGGGAGAGACAGAGGGAGTGATGGCCACATAATACCACTTGATCCTCTTTTCCTACTAAAATTTCTTGCCAATTCCTTTAGGTTTATCTTCCTTCAAATTCAAGATGCCCTGCCCATATCCCCCAAAGTGACAGGATTACTTTGATTCAGACAGCTTCATTTTTTCTATCAGGTCTTCCTTTGATCAAATTCAATAAAGAAGAGTTGCCTCCCTCCTGAGTTCCTCCAAATTCACCCCCTTGCTGCTCCCTCTCTTGGTGCAACCTTCTCGGCATCCTCCCTTGAAGACATCTCTGCTTCCTGCTGCGCAGCTGCCCTACCTCTCTGGACTGTAGGGGAGTTTGACAGCCCAAGTTCTTAAGAACTAAGTTGCAAAGAGAAGGAAAAAGGTAAATTTAGGTTTGTTCTGGCTAAAATTTCAGATTCAGGATATAATGGTATTTAACAACCTATTTATAACCAAGAATTCCCTTAAAGGAATGTGGGAATTTAATTCCTTTAAAGGGATTTGAAAGAAAAAAAAAGTTTATATTTACCCCTTTAAATCATCATAAACTTACTTTTTTGAAAAAGACTTTTTTTTTTTTTGAGACTAGGTCTCGCGATTTTTGCCCGTGGAACCGCAGGCTCACGTTGCCCGGGGTACCACAGACTCAAGCAATCCCCAGCCTCAGCTTCCCAGGGAGCTGGGATTACAGACGCACGCCACCACGCCCAGCTATTTTTTTGGAACTAGGGCTCGCGACGGGCCTCAGGCGGGACTCGAACCGCGATCCCTAGCCCTGGCCGCTTCTTAGACTGAAGCTTACAGGCACGAGCCACCGTGCCCCGCCCTGAAAAAGACTTTTTCAGGTACAGTAGCAGGTAGTGTCTTCCTCTGAGAAAGTCCAGTGTATCATGATATGACCTAATTAATACGACCTATTATAAATTCTGACAAAAAAAGAAAACTATTATTTTTGTTTGACTTAGGCCATTACCCTCTGTAAATATATTGTTTCCTCTAAACTTGTGGAAATCTTGAGAATAGCCTACACATTTATATTATTATCTGCATAAGCCCCTAAATGTTGTCCAACCCATACTAGGAATTGCTGGATATGGCTTTAGCTGGAATCATTAAAAACAAATCATTTAGGGAGAAAAATATTATGGATGCTGATGAAGATGATGTCAAACTCTAAATAGTTTATTTCTTTTTAATTTTTAAAAATTAATTGCAAAGATATTTATCTTGATTGTTTATAAATTGCAACTACGTTCTCAATTATTTAGGAGTGAACTAGTTACTCTCTGTGAGGGCATGAGACATAGTAGAAAAAGCAAGAGCTCTGGATCACAGAGATCTGGTTCCTCTATTGACAAGCTGACTGACCTTCATTGAGTTCTCTTTGAGGCTTGGTTTCACCTTCTATAGACGGACCAATGACACCTCCTACCTTTTAGGACTGATGTGAGGATGAGAGATGATGTACCCGAAGGCAAGATTGTCACTGGCAGTAAGTAGCTGGTTGTTATTATGAGAATGAGCAGCCTTCCTTTTTCTGAGCTCTAATCATGCACCAGGTTAGCCTCCTTTACTCATGAGGATAAAGGCCCAGAGGCTGTCAGGGGCTTTCCCAGGGTCACACAGTTGTTGCGAGGCTGTGTCAATCACTGTAGGTCACCTTTGTCATGGAAGCCAAAAGTCTTCAAATCTCTTAAAACAGCAAACTTTCTCACATGATTTGTGTTGATCATGGATTTGTGAGGGACCCTGCTCCATGTTCTCATTTGGAAGAGCCAGATGGAAAAATCTGTAGGACCTTCTAAAATATTGTACCCAGAAGTGACACCATCATTTTTCCCCATTATTAATTATCCAGAACAAACCTGTAACCACACCTAATGTAACGGAAACTACAAATGTCTCATAACCCAACGTGGACAAGAATCAGACATTGGTGAATGGTAACACCATCCATCATTATGGTGACAGAATTCCAGTTCAGACCCATGTGTCTGACTTATCTCTGGGCAGAGTAGGGGAATCAGAAACTCCTACCTCTTCTAACACCAGTTTTTCAGACATGGCTGTAATGGCATAGCTAAAGAGTTTCACAATTTACAAGAAGATGGAATTTACCATAGCACACATGCATAACTACTTATGTCTAAGTGCAAAGGCACAATGTCTAACAAAATGAAGGGGATTTATGGCTTCTTACTTTTTGTGATTATGGATAATTGAAGCTGGGCAAGTACCTTCCATTTAAGACTTTGCCTCTGTCAGTTAGGTGGCTTTTAAGTTAGTAAAGCTTTACCTTTTTCTCTTGATTTCTTCCCTTGGCTTGAAAAATGCTTCTCCACACCATAGCACACCACGTGTTAACAACTTTACTTTTTCCCTTTGGGTTACAGCCGAGGAAGCAGACTCAGTTGCTATGTGTGACGATCGAATGCCTTGGAGGGACAAGGCCATGAAAATCCGTGCTTCCATTTTCAGTGTTGTGGAACTTGGATGGCTGAGAGCTCCTCTCCCGTGTCCCTGCCTGACTACACATTTAGCTCAGGGATAAAAACTCTCTGTGGTGACAGCCCTACACAGGTGCAGACAATAAACCCCAGAGTTGTGGCTCTTTCTCTTCAACCAACTAGTGGAATTGGCATCGCCTTTATTAAATAAGAGAAAAACATGTAACAAAGAGACAGAGGGAAGAAACCCACCATTCCTATCTTGTATTACCTGTGGGGAATCATGTGAAAAACTGATCTAAACTCAAAGGATCCCCAGATTTTCCTTTCCAGATGATTTGAGCTCAGTAGCTCATGGTCTTGCTGTTTCAATTGGTCTCCCTATTGATATATTTTTACTGCTTTGGGTTTTTCTTATAGTTGACAGGTGGACAATCTCTGTCCCCAACTCCCATGCCATGTAGGTGTTTCCCCTTGGTGTTCTGTTCCATATCTTTTATCATAATAGGGAAGTGTCATTAATTCATATTTGTGGTCATGGCAACAATGATAAAGTTTTTTTTTTTTTAAGAATATGTGTGCTCTTAGGGCAAGAAGTGTTAGATGAGCAATTACTAATGAGTGCATACTGAAACTCATTTGATGATATGTTATTTAAAAATAATACAAAAACAACTGTCCTTTGTTCTCCTGGTATATTTCTGAATAGTTTTGCCTCCCTGATAACCTCTGTGTTTCTCTCTGCCTCCTCCTTCTTCTTCATCTTCTCCATGTCTTGTCTCTCCTGGTATAGAATCCTTGGGGGAGGTTAGTAAGGAATACTTTAGGCCCAATTGGAAATAGAGGAAATAATAATGTAATAAGTGAGAAGTAATGTTAAGCATCCCTAACTGAAGTGGTGTGGGATGGGGATGGGATATTATTCAGAGGGTACCTGATATATATTGCCACACAGCCATTAACACTTGGTTTTGCCTTTCTTTGTGAGTGTACATACCCAATAGATCCCAAGCTTGAGAGTGACAAGCCTTGTGTTCATCTTTGAGACCTGAGGTGTTATAAATACCATTGTTTCCCCATGGATACTAAATAAATTCATTGACTGTCCCATTCCAACTGATCTGCCTGCAGATTCTATTCAACTCAGGCATAGTGATAGAAGAACTGGAGTCACCTTGCCTATCAGGGTTGCTCAGCACTCTTACAAAGTCTGCCCTTGTAGCACCAAAATAAGAAATGGGTATGCCTGTGTTCCACCAAAACTTTATTTGTAGCTATTGAAATGTGGATTTCATGTAATTTTCATGAATCTCATATTATTCTTCTTTGAATTTTTTCCCAACCATTTATGAATGTGACCATTCATAGCTTTAAAAGTATAAAACAGGTACAAAGCTGACAGTTTAGATTTGTGATTACTAAATCCAGCTGTTGTTCAACCAAAGCAGAGACTGAATATGCAATAAGTTTAATCCTTGTTTTTTCTTTCATCACCATTCACTTTTCCCTATGTGCCCCAAGCCTCAACTCCACAGGTCTTTGTGCAAAACAGAAAACTTTATAAATTGATGATACTGCTGGGGATAAGGGGGCTTGTTTTCTTGTGAGAAAATGAAAATGACTCCAGTGACTATATGGTCTCTGAAACAGTTTAATTTAGTGCTTTTTCTTTTTTCTCTTTCCCTGTCTTCATACTAGAAATTAACATAAAAATTCCTTCTGGCTAAATTCCCAATATGTTTTCACAGTGAGCATTTTCTGAAGTGAAAATTAGTAGCTTCCTTGCAGTTTTCATCAGGGATGTGAAATTGTGCAGCTCACAGGGGTGGAGAACTCAAATCCCATTTATGAATTAATACATGCTGCTGTGGGTACCTCACTGTCTGCTGAGTGCCAGGCATTCTTTTTCTAGAGAATCCTTAGTATCTAAATAGTGTATTTTAATTTCCTTTCTCATTCCACCAGTGAGAGAATATCATTTTCTATTTGCACAAATGAATTAATATGTAGCAACGAGTACCTTTAGAAGATTATATTATTTACACCATTGTGAGGGGTTGGCAACACTTTGGCAATTTATAATGTCTCTCTGTAGTCCCTGCTCCCTGGATTCTAATTTATATCAGAGTGAAGTCTTATTATACTGAGCAGTAAGGACACCCTCAAAAGGGAGCTACTGTTAGTAGGAGTGAGTATAGGGTGGGGCAAGAGCCGGTGTAAATCCCATTTATGGCTGCATGATGATTAGGTAGCTCTAAAATGTCCTTGCTTTAGCATGAGATGCCACTTTCACACCTTCCATCTTCTTCCTTTACAGTCTCTGCCCCTAGTTCTAGCTATTTGGTTCCCAAATCAGCCTGAATCCTCAAGCTCAGCATCTAAGCCATTGAGCTAGAGCCCAACTTAATCCCCACTAGTCTGATTCTGGTCTTCCAGGTCAGAGAACTCCTATATAGAAAATTTGACTTCTGTAAGCACTGCACAAAAATTGTGAAATAAAGAATGTTGTAATTCCTCAAAACACTTGATGGCCCTGAAATGAAACAGACTTGGATTTGAATCCTGGTTTATCACTTGGGAGCTATTATAGACTCTAAGCAAAATAATTAGCTTCCCGTGTCTTAGCTTGGATAGCTATGAAATGGAGGGGGGGGAACTATAGGGATGCAGATTAAATGAGAAATAAATAGTAAGTATCCATAAAAGGCTGAGAGGAGCATTTAGTAAGCACTCAATAAAAAAAAAAATGCTACCACTTTGAACAGATTTCCCCCTTCTTTTATACTCCATACATTTCTCGAATTGCTGTTTGCTTCTGAGAAGTCAGACAAATAAAATAGTTATACAATCTGAAATAGAAAAGCTCATGTGAAGTGCAGAACAGCCACACATGAGTGAGTATGTTCAGGGGACTGAGTGTAAGACTAAGTATGTTCAGAAGATGCTAACTCCCAGAGGTAGCAGTTATCAACATACCTTGGACTATCAAAGAGGGTGGTGTTCAAATATTAAAGGATGTGGAAGTTTGTCAAGTAGAGAAGGTAGATGTATATTTCCAGCAGAAGGAATATGCAAGATTTGGTTTTATTAAGAGGAGGTGTGAACCTAGTACCTGAATCATATAGTGTGTTGTGAATCAATGATACCGCAATACAAATAAAAGTAAGCATAAACAATAGATTCAATAAAATAAATAAAAATCTTTAAATGTAAAAAAAAGAGAACTATATCACGTAATTTTGGGCAACAGATGAAGAAAATGGTCTCAGGTGAGGCCAATAAAGAATGTGGGGGCCAGATGATATTTCAAATGTCACACTAAATAAACTGGCGTTGGACATGCTTAGGGAGGGCCATTGTGACAAGAACAGAATGTCATTCTTAAATTCCCTTCCCTTCTTTAAGCTGGAACAGAGACCCAGCCACCGTGGTCATGTCCAACTCTTCACATGAGACCCCGAAGTCAGCAATCATGTCTCCTAACAAAATCCTGAGAAAACAATGATTATTATAGAAGAGCTTTCACATTTCTACACGGCAAGGCCCTCTTCTTTAAATCCAGGCTTATTCATCGAAGGCTCCATTCCACACAAGTCCCTTCCAGTGTTCATTCCAGGGTAACTGCCTCTCTCCCAACTTATGAACCTCGGAGCTGTCAGCCTTGCTTGCTGGCAGTAGGAATGTCATCTTGGAGTAAAGATGGGCATTTTCCAAGGAGGATCTGAGCTAATTGCAGTGTCTTGCTGATGCAGAAACCAAATCAAAATCCAAAGCAGACCGGGGAAAGACTTTTTCTTCCCTTTGAATATGCTAACTAGGTTCTGTTTTACAACTGGAAACCAACTGCATCACACTGTAGCTGCTCCCTTCCCTGCTCTCATTACTTTTCTCTCTGACTCTACCCAGCCTTTTCCTCCCCAGGGCCTAATAGAAAGCAAACCAGTCTAAATAGGGTGTGTGTGTGTGTGTGTGTGTGTGTGTGTGTGTGTGTGTGTTTTCAGACTACAGGTGCCTGGGGAACCAGAGCCCCAGAGCAACAGAGCAAGGGCTGGCCTGGGGACTTGGGTCTCCTCCCATCTCGCGGCCCAAGAAAAGGGCTAGAAGCTGAACTTCACCTTCCGCTTCCCCAGGCTGCGTTCCAGCAGCGCCTTGGCTTCTGCAGAACCTGGGCGCTCGCCTTCCCTCTTCCCTTAGCAACCGGGAGGCTGTGGATACCGCTAAGGAGTGTTGGCCCCGGAGGCTGCGGGTCGCCCCGGCGCGGAGGGGAAGCGGCCCGGCCCAGGTGCCCGGCGCTGGGCTACCGCAGTGCGGGGCCGTTCGGTGTGCACGACTGTCGCGGCGCCAGCGCGCACCCGGCCCTCCGCACCTACCCTCCGCACCTGCCGCGGGTTCCAACAGGGAACCTGCAAAAATGAGCCATTCTCACCCCGCTGGGTAAGTGAATACTGGAGCTTTTCCACACAGTGGCAGGTGGCGTCTGCAGCTAGTGGCCCCTCCTCCTCTCTCCTGCCGCGAAGGGAAAGGGCGAGATGGGGAGCGCGAGAGGGCCGGGGCCAGAAGCAAATAATACGGATTCTGGGTAGCACTGAAGATGGCAGAAATACCAGGTTTCCTACTGCCTCCCTCTCCTTCCTCGCTCGTTTCACCCACTTTTGAAATTTTCACTCTGAAAGGATTATAAAATGGATGTGAAAGACGAATATATGAAGCGGGGACGTTAGCTGGGATCAAGAAAACTTGTTGGTGTGGAACATGTCTTTAAATGCAAAAGCGGGACTGATAAAGAAATTAAAGATATTTGCACTGTGGCTGCTTGCATACGAATGAGGGTTAACTTGATGTGATGATAGGGAGCTCTTATTATGAAGGGAGCATCCCTTTTCAGGATTTTAATCTGTCCAATCTCAGAAGACTCATTCTAGGGGTATTTAAAAGTATTTTGACCAGGGAAGGTGGTGTGACACAGGAACCGAAGGAGAGAGGGAAGAAGTTGTGTTTATCATGATCTCCTCTCGCTCTGACAGGGTGACTTCACAGAAGACAGAGTCTGGCAATTATTGAATCTATTCGACAAAGTTAACACAGCTATTATTGCTGGTTGCAAAAAAAAAAGGTCTTGGTTCTTTTATTGGAAGGGAGAATATCCAATTTCCTTCTGAATTAAACAATGTAATGCATATTAGATGTTTTTTTATTATGATACATTTAGTAAGCAGATAATATCCTAATTGATCTTGCAACTAATTTGAAGACGCTTTCCTTTTTAATTGAATTTATTGCACATTTTCAAGAACAGCAAATTAGCAAAGGACAACATATTTAAGATCATTTGGAGTTTGTGATGTCTGAAATACCACATTAGTTGTTGTGCTTCAGATTTATAGTCAGACTTAAAGATTTTACTTTTTAATGAATTCTGAGTGTAACAACGTCAATAAAAATGCAAACCCTACAGGCCTCGGTCTACAAAGTGTCCTGTTGGAAGGCAGTTTCAGAACTTTTTGGAAAGTGATGTAGCTGTGACTAACCGAGCTTTCTATTTTACCTCACATCGAATTTACCTGCAGTATTTTATCATATTGATGCTGACACCTGTGTAAAGTTGGCTAGTCCTGGGTCACGTGGGTGGAAGTGTCACTTTTTCTGCAGTCGCCATTTGCGACATGTCCACATTGAACAAAATAAATGTGTCAGTCATGGTTGTCTTCTCATGTTTTTCAAGTTTTTGGCTAAGTTAGAATCTGATGAGACCATTAAATCATATATTTTAAAATATTGAAAAACCTGTTACTGCTTATTAAGTCATTCATGATTAAGATTTCAGAAATGGAGGTGAGATTTTTCTGAATTTCCATTAGTTTCAAGCACATGGGTAAAAGGAAAATGTGTGATCTGGTGAAAGAATATGCTTGCTGCACTTTAAAGAGAGGTAGTAAAATAACATCAATAATATGGTCTTAAAACTGTAAGTTCCTGGAGAGTGGACTCCGCATCCTCTTAATAGTTATGCTTCTTTACCCAGGAGAGCATTTTACACAAAGTTCAACAGATGTTTGTTGAATGAATGGTATGTTCTGATGGTGTAGCCTCAAGGTATCTGTGCTCCCAAGTGAAAACCACAATCAAACTGAACATTAAGTGCTTACTAGAAGCCAGGATCAAATCTAAGGTCGTACATGAAAACCCCCATTTAATCTTCCTTCCCACTCTACTTGGCATGTTCTGGGCACCCTTATTTTCACAAATGATGAAACTAAGGACTGAAGAGTTTGTAAAGGTCTCACAGATTGGAGGGGTTGGGCTGCCAGGCTGTCAGGCAGTTCATCTTCAGAGTCTGTCATGCCCAACAGCTGAGGTGTGTGGAAATCATAAATCTGTAGAAATTCTTATCCACATCAGACCAACACCTGTCAGGTGATAGATGTATAGAAGTAGCTGGTACTTAGGTATACAATTAGAAGATAATTTTGTAGTAGGATGTGTATCTTCCTTGTTTTTAGTTCATAAAAGAATAAGTGAAATCAATAGCCATAATGACTTTAAATGCCTTAACATTTAACCAATAATAAAATTATTAAAATGGCTTAAGTTTCCTCCTCCATATGTGATTATTTGGAAATTATATTGGTGATTATGGAAATTATGAAAGTTTCCAGAGCAAATAAAATGTTTCATTAAAGCTGAGAAAGCTTTCCATCATTACTGAAGCAGTTTCTAAGTGGTAATAAAGTGCAGTTGTACAATAAAACACAAATTCTAAATCTCTAAATTTCATCAATCAATAAATGATACCTTGATGCTTTCTCTTCGTGCTTCTTTTTGAGTTCCACTGCTTCCTTAATTACAGTATGAAACACTTGATATGAAAATTGCAAAGGGCTTGTTCTGACTTTGCTGAGATCGAGTTTGGAGTAAATAAAAATGGTCTTAAAAACTCCTGCCAAAGATTATAATAGAGTCTTTGAATCTGAGCTGCATTGTAATTTGGGGGAAACCAACTATAAAATACTGTTTCTGGCACTGCCATGGCAGATGAAATTGTTTTAGAGTGGAAAATTTCGATTGATAGTCCTCTTGTTTTCTACATCTCAGCTCCTGTTGCTATTTGTGTGTGTGTGTGTGTGTGTGTGTGTGTGTGTGTGTATGTGTGTATTGCACACAACACTCCTGGAGGCAGAATGGGGATTTTATACTCTCAGTCATGCATGAGGATAAAATGATACAGCTCTTCTGTTTCCTTCAAAGGATCATCCCTGAATCCATGTGAAGTTGGTTCCCTGTGTGAAAGATACCCTGGACTCTAAATAGAGATAGTCACGCTCATCTGTAAATTTGCTTTGAGGAACTGGAAGAAGAGGGTGCATTATAGTTTGCTACAGGGTAAAAATGCAGAAGTTGTTTTATTTTTGAAGGATTGTCTCAAGGCTTAGAGGTTTTTGTTTGTTTTGGCTTATTAATTTACACCCTTTTAATGTAAAGGAGTGTTTCTGTAGTGACAGTATTCTGAAATGTGGTATAGAAAGAACAAACATATTCGTGTTCTCCCTGATAATGCAGAAACTTCTTCAAAGGTAGCATAAAAGCTACCGTAAGTAAAATTGTCAAGTTTTAGGTAGTTGGATATGTGTTTCCAAAAGAGACAAAAACTACAAATCTTCCTACTGTGTTATTTACAATAGGAATGTCCATCATGCTTTTGTATCTGTCTTCTTAGCAAGCTCTAGTATTTTGGTGGGTTCTTATAGCATTCTAACCTGCTTATTGCTCACCACTCACTCCCACCATCAAAATTATCTGTCATGTAGAATTTCAGATATGAATTATTATTAAAGTGTAAATTCAAATTGAGTAGTTTCTATACACCTTCCTGTTAAATATGAGCAGCTTAATTAACTTCAAGGAGAAAATTGTTTCTGGTTAAACAAGTTGAATGGAGGTTTTTCATTTATTCTGACTTCTCTGATCATTTTGTTATAGATTCTGCTTTTTGTTATTAATAGATGCAATGTCTTTTCTTAACAGTCCCTTTGCCTAATAAACCTGTTAACATAAATAGATGGGAATTAAAAGGAATACAACATCACTCAACTCTTTTAATGCCTCCAGTTTTATGCCAGAAATCATCAAAAGCTGTTTTTGATGATCCATCAAATGATAACTTGACTACATTAAATTGAAAGCAGAGGATTGGGAACTACTTTCAGTTGCATTTGTTGCCCAATCATGAAAGTTGTTTGGTCAACATCTATTTAATACTTCAAATTATCCTTTTGTTTCTCAGACTTTTCTAAATGCAATATAACTAGTATGATACCAGAAATTGTGAGGAATGGCTCTTTTCCTTTCCTTTTTCTTTTTTTCTTTGTAAAGATGATTCTGGAAGGAGAAAGGATGGGTGCAGATCAATAGCACTGTGAAAGTGACTTTTCAAGTTGATCAGCTTTGGGAGAATACAAAGAAAACTTGAAGCTCTGGAAATTAACCTGCTTTTGGAATCTATTCTTGCTTGGGTTCCTCTAGTAAAATCTTTGAGTATCACAGGAGGTGTGCATGTTCCAGTTAATAAAATGTAGCCTACAGAAGAGGGTACTGTCAGATGCAATCTACTGCAGCATTCTACTTCCTTTTTCCCAGTCTCTGTTGAAGGAAGACATTTTTAGCTGAGAGAAGTAGAGACACTCCCAACTTATTTTGTTTATTAATAATTCATAGAAGTTTCTTCCATTTTGAAAAATGAGAAAATGAAATTTCTCTAACTCAATTTTCAACTCTGAAACCAACCTCAGATAATCTGGACCTGGGATATTTGTGCATTTTCAAGATTCTGTATTACCAGAGATAATATGTTCAGAGAAAAAGTTAGGTTTGGGAAGTACTTTAACAACTGTTAAACTTTAGTAACTAATTTTGGTACAAAGAGATGTAATATGCAAATTGAATTATTGAATTTTTCCCTCTAATAACTGATTTCTTCCATATACCAAGAGTTGCCAATAGTGCAAGCTTTGGAATGATTCAATAATTGTCAATCAGTATAAAATAAGGTTAAATTTGGTAGACTAAAATTTATAAAAAGAAATCCAAGATCTGACAGTTTTATTCATTTTCAAGTGCCTCTGCCAGCTTCCCTTAAACTCGAAATCCCAAATGATATTATGATTTATTGTTTACAAAAAATGGATAAGAAAAGGCGACTGATTGGTAGCATTCAAAAAACTGTGATATAAAAAAAGTTCGTGAGTGAATATACATTTATACTTTCAATTAATTAAACTTCCTAAGGTAAATATATTGACATAGTTACCTCATAACCATAATATTTTATTTAAATTATCAACTGCCAGTGCAGGTTTCATTAAGTAAGATTTGTGCGATACCCACAAAGGAGAGTTATTTGATATGTAGACATTGCATTTTAATCTTTCTTACATTGGCTTAGCACTGAAACGTCAGTATAAAAACATTACTGAGTAGTGGGGCTTACACAAAACCATATATATTATATTTTATCACTAACATTTAAAATAGTGTAGGTTATTTTTGACCATATAGTATATTTTCATCATAGGCTTGTTAACCACAAATGTCACCCGCAATATAAAGTAGAACACCCTTACACCTCTGGTTTTTAGCTAAGCAGAAACCATTTGATTCTCTCAGAATCTTTAAATCACTCTCTTCTTGCAAGTGTTCCAATTAGGGAACATATCCTTCAGTGACAACATTGGTGCTACAAATTGTTGTTTCAGAAAATAAATTTGGATTAAAAAAATTCACATGAGAGCTTGCCTTTCTAGATAAATGCTGCTTTTCCAGAGAAAAGAGGAAAATATGTGACTAGCTGCAGTAGATGCAACTTGAAAAATCGTGCCTCACTGAGATTCTGTCCTTGTTAGGATTAAAAGATTTTTGAAAATTGTCATTGCTTTGATATTAACTCCAAGAAATACACTTTAAAAGTGAAGAATTTTCAAAGTGCAGATAATGTGGATCTGGATTCCTTAAAATTTCTCATGCTCTTGTGAATCTTCTTTGCTCCCACTCTTGTCTTCCTCTTTTGTAGGGTTTACTCTTTGTAGTCTATTGGTGGATTATAGGGAGGTACAATTTTTTTCTGCCCCTTCACTGAAAACTCTTATAGGGAAGCTTCCTTATCCTTTTCTCCTCCAAGTACCTATGTGGATGTGGTAGGAATCAGAAGGTATCTGTTCCTATTTTGATGGATCACCAATGACCCTTTTCTCATTGCCAGCACAGACAATACAGAATCAAAGTGTAGCATTTTGAGTTTCTGTGTCCCTGGAAACATGTTCTTTATGTTTTCTGTTTATGTTATCTACTTGAATTGGTCATCTTTCAGGTCACATGAAACTGACTGAACTGTGTATTCCCTTCCTCAGTCATATGTTCAGTCCTAACCCAGTCTTTCAGATAATGGCTATGTTTAAAGATAGGGTCATTAAAGAGGTAATTCAGGTTAATTCAGGTCAGTGGGATGGGCAATCATAAGATATGATTGCAATTCTTATACAAAGAGATCAGGACACAGATGTATACACACAACAATGGGGAGATGCAGAGAGAGGGTGCCCATCTCTAAGCCAAAGAGACATCTGGAACAGATCTTGGTTCTGAACTTCCAGCTTCCAGAACTATGACAGTACATTCCTGTTGTTTAAGTGACCCAGACTGTGATATTCTCACATGGTGGCTCTAGCCCATGGGTTGAACCTGTGTGCAACTGCTGATAGTCTTCATTACCGAGTGTGTGAAGGCTAAAGCTGATCTCTACAAGAAATGCAGTTATTGAATAGAAATGATTTAGCAACACAGGGTCATGGGAAGTGGAGATTAGAAGCAAAATTTCCAAAAGGAGATAAAAATTAAAGCAAAGAGAAAATAGGATTAAAAGACCAGTGAGTAGAAAGAATTGAGATAATAAGTCAATGATCTCCACTAGTAAGTATTGAACTTTTCTTTTATTAAGTCTGATTAGTAATCAAATTACTTCCCAGCTCTCTGTGTCTGATGCTAGTTGGGATAGAAAATTGAACATTTGAAGCTGGTGATCTATTTTTCTGTGACTGTTATTATTTTCTTATAATAGTAATAAACATTTATAAATTAATGAAATTTCTTAGGGCAAAATATTAAAGTGAGGGAAGAAACAGCAGGGAGCTAAACAGACAATATAAATTGCACATAGTAGTTATGAAACAACATTAAAAACTAAAGATTTTAAATTGAATTGAATCATAGTGTTTTATAGTAGCAGTTAATTTGACTTTCTCTGTATGCCATGGATTGTAATATTTCATATTTGTGAATATTATGTGTCTCTCATACTAAGAAGTTGTCTGCCTTCATAGCTTGCTCCAAGATATTTATATTGTTTCTGTTGTTTAGTTTCAAATAAAAATAATCTGCTGTAAGTTAGAATAATAGATTTAGGAGAGATCTCAAATTTTGGTACTAGAGATAAAGTAGCTTTTTGTTTTCTACCTTTCTACCTTCTACTTATCTGCATTTTGGAAATTTTCTACTTGGAGCAGAAAAATGAAAAGAAGTAAATAAAAATTGTGTAAAATCTTGCCATCCACAAATAATCACACTTCACACTTGGCATTTTTGTCATTTTCGTTTCTCTATTTCCTTTCTCTATTTATATTGTTTAAACTATACAGACAATGGTACATTGAAAAGCTGTTTCTAAGACTATGCTATACTTTTCATATTTGCTTTGATAATAAGTAATATGGTGACAAGCTATACTTTTAAAAAAATTATGCCAGCAAGTACCCTGTGGGCTCTTTCCTTATAGCATTCTAATTGTCTTTCTATTAATATTCATAAACAGTAAACTCTTTGAGAGTGAGACCATCTCTCTACATTTTTTCATCCTCTGTGAATTCCCAGGGACTCTGGCCTGAATCTAATTCAATTTAATATTTGCTTATTTATGTCTCTTATCTTATCAATGGTTTATGAAAAATCCCAAGAGTACATTCACTTATTCACTTAATTAATATTTGCTGAGTTCCAACTATGGATAAGTCATGTGGCTACCATATTAAGCTCTTACCCTGATTCCAAAACTCATTTCACAAAAATTCATTTTGAGTTCTTGAATATACCTAAATAATAAGTTTATTAAGGTTTCTAAAGTCACTGAATTTTGCTGTACTGGGGCAGTGTGGTGACTGTGTTACTTAGGAATAATAATTCAGCTTTAAGTTACAGAAAACCAAACTAATGTTGACTTAAATCATAACATTTTAAAACTGTCTCAGAAATGGTCTGTACATAGTTGATTATGGTTTTGTTTTTTCATATCAGGACCTGGGTCTTTATTGCTACAATTTCTTGGTGGTAGTAATATGATTATTCCTGATACAAGCATTACATAATCATAAAAACATCCAAACAAAAAAGAACAAAATGGATGGGAAAAAAAGGTTTTTTTTCTTTTTCTTCTCTTTCTTTCTTTTTTTTTTTTTTAAATGAAGGAGGGAACCATTTCCAGAACTTCCCAATAGATTTTCTTTTATATTTCCTTGATTCAAACTGTTTCAGTAGACATGCCTATATACAGGGGAAAGAAGAAAGTGTATTTGAGTTTCTCAAATGCTAAGCATGATTTGGGAATGGTGTTTGGTAGCCAATCAACAGCATCCAGCCCAGTACTTGAGTGATTAACTGAGTTCAGATCTGCCACACAGTTTTTATGTGACCCTAGGCAAATTCTGTAATAGCTTTCCAATTCTTGCTTTTTATTTCATCCTTGTAGCTTATATACTCTTTCTTGAATAGAGGCATGTTTACTGAAATAGTTGGAATCAACGAGATATAAAAGAAAATCTATTGGAAAGTTCTGGAAATGTTTTTCTCCTTCATTAAAAAACAAAACAAAAGCACAACTTGTTTTGTCCTTCCATCCACTTTGTTCCTTTTTGTTTGGATGTTTTTATAAATAAATAATGTCTGGATTAGGAGTAGTCATCATAGTACAATCAAGAAAACTGTAGCAATAAAGACCCGGGTCCCGATATAAAAAAAGCAAAACCAGAATCAACAGAATATGTCTGTTTGTGGATTGTATGGGGATGAGAAGAGGCACTTTAAGACATACTTTACAGGACCTGGCACCTAGTTAAGTATTAACATGCCTACCTAGTGCCAGGTAGCCAAGTCATGAATACTACTTTAGTACCCAGATTTCTGTAAGAGAACTTCTGCACCTGCGTTTAGCTATAGAGTTGAATTAATTGGACAAGGCAACCTGGAGAGACTAAATTTAGAAAAGAGTATTGAAATAGAGGGGGGAAACATAACAAAATATATCTAGAAACATATAAAGAATGCAAAATGTACTCTCTAAAAACAGTATTATAATTAAAGTCATCATTGGCAAGGCAATAGTAGCCCTTTATATGTCTTTGAATAAATGAGACAACAACAATGTGGGTTTTCTTAATTGACATTTTCCTGGAAGCAGGCAAGGATGCTATAAAACCAAGTGAGATGTGAATTCCTCCAATTTAGTTTTTCTATAAGTTCTACTACTGTTTCCTGCTCATATTTTGGAGCTTCAGATACAATACTAAGTGTACACGCTAGTGTTTTTCTTTTTTAATCGAAAGATCTGTGTCTTTAGTTCAAAGTCAGAAATTAGTTTCATGTTTCTGATCGTTCCCTAAACATTTGGAAAAATGTGCTTGAATATCTTTTCCCCTTGAAATCAATAGTGTGGAATCTCTCTCTAATTGCCAATAAATGATTATTTCACTATGATTCATAGGAATTTACATAAGATTGTGATTGTAAAATCTTTCTTATAAATCCTCCTTTCTTTTGAGTCAAACTTGTGGCACTGAGTTATAACCTACATTGGAGTCTTCCTAAATAAAGACTTAGGGAGTGGGAGAGGCTACATTGGACTGCAGTCCGTGAAGAAGGCTCCCAAAGGTTCAGCTCAGGAACAAAAGAGGAAATTTTGAAGTTTCAAAGCCAAGTGCAAGAGCGTGGAGCAGGAACCAGATCTTAAAGGCCTATTAGGAGGTGGGATAACTCAAGCAGGGAAATTGGGGGACAGAATTCAAGGAAATACAGAAACTAAAGTGGGGAGTATGGAGAAGAAGGTTAGAGAATTTCAAAGATGACATGAATAGGGCTCAGAAATGTCTGAAGGACTGGGACAGTCTAAAAATTATCTTTGTTATTTTTGTATGTTCTTCTAAATGAACATGATATTCCAAAAATTATCAGTGTCCCATTAAAAAAATTACAAGATAGATACTCTAGTGGAAAGAGGAATGTTTGTGTAGTCAGAAACCAATCCATTTGCATCTCATTGTGCCGTATATGATCTTAGGAAACTTAATTTCTCTATGCCTCAATTTCCCCTTTCAAAAAAATGGAGCTGGTAAATACCTTCTTCATAGAAATGTTAGCACAAAATGCAGGCTTAATGATGACAGCTGTAGTGTATTTATTTTGATAGTTGTGAAAGTTCATGTTGCTAAATTTATTTTTTTAAGTTTTTGTGTTTTTTACTGAGATATAATTGACAAAGTACATACCATGATGATTTGATATATTTAGTGCGAACTGATTACTAAAATAAAGATACTTAATACATCCTTCAATGTTTCAGGATTTCATTTTTAATGTATGTTAACTACAAACACATGAAATATATAACTCAAAATAATCAGAGATATCCCAAACTAAATGAAAGAGATGAGAAATATGCTTACACTACATACATCACTTTTTTTTTGTTCAATTAATTTGAAAATTCAGGACAAATTCGGGAAACTCTATCAATACTTAGACTTTGACAAGAGCTAAAAGGACTGTCAAAAATATGGCTACTTTTGTTTTTTCAAAGATTGATCATTTAAAATTCAGATGAATTGTTTAACCTTTGGCCAGATGTCCCTACTATTTTTAATCTGACTAATGCATATAAGAATAACCATTTAACGTTATTATAAGACTATTTTAAAGAGGTTAATTATGCTATCCCCTTACCCTCAAACATGTAATTTTTTAAAGCATTTTCCTTCTTGGTGGCTGGGTAATTTGTTTGCTTTTTAAGTTTAACTTCCCCCCTGTAGTTATAAAAGAGTATATTCCAGTACTAAGTATAAATAAAGGGTCATCAGATTTCTAAGCCAAGACTATAGCTTATTTGACATATAATCTGTAACGGACTTAATTGATGATATTCTAATACTATAGAACTTAGGTTGTTTGTCAAGTGGTTAATAAATTCAACTCAAGTGCCTGGAGATTGTGACCTCTCCTCAACCTAGGACATTTGGTATATGATGTCCCACTTGCTAGCATGAGTCTGAATTCTCCCTATCCTCCCATCACCACTCATCCACATTTTACTCCTTTCAGCACTTGGCTTGTTCTATAGGACCCAGTTCAGTTTTCAGTTCTCCCAGGGATATTCATCCTGTGTGGGCATAGCTCATGAATTTGTTAAATGGGTTAATAACCTGACATACAGGGTATTTTGAAGGTTAAATGGGATCATGCTTGCTGGGCACAATAAGTAGTAGCTGTTATGATTGTAGCATATCAGAGGACCCTGCCATCAATTCTTCTGTTAAATTGTCTCTGCCTTGAGGGTAGGAACTGTGCTTATATAATTCTGTAGCCTTCTGACAATAGGCATGGCACCTAGTAAATGCTCTGTATTTGTTGCATAAAGTGATTGTATTAATCTCTTTTTTTTTCAGCACAGGCTTGTTGACTCCCCTTCTCTCAGCTTTATTCTCTGACTTTTGAATTCCACTGGGGATCACTCATATACTTCCCAAGGACTTGGAAAATGAGTGCGAGTGTACAGCGTGAACACTCAAAATGGGAGTGGAAACAGGAGTTTAACTCATGGCAGACAGAGATTCTGATAGGAGTGTAGGATTAAACTATGAACCTTAGTGCTTCCTCATCCCTGGGTTTTTGCTTAAGATAATTTATCTTCCTGGAATAAGACTGATAGAGGTACTCTTCCCTCCCACTTTTGTACTTGGACAATTATTTCCTTCTGCTCATTCAGACTTTATTTCACTCTGAAAATTTTGAAATTGTTCCTCCTATTCCCAAGTTTCCTTGCTGTGGCTCCTTGGTGCATGCTGTGGTTACCCTTTTCAGAACACAGGTAAATGTGTATGTGGTTCACTGAGAGTAAAGCATTGCTGTATGAGTAACACCTATGTACCTAATAAAATCAGAAGAATAAGTAGATATTCTCTATAAATGTATAGACACATCCAACAAATGTTTAGGAAAAAGAAAATCTTGTAAGCCAACCATGTATCTGAGGCTTATGGCAGCGAGAGGGGTTAAAACAGGGGAGGGAGGAGCACAAAGGACTATGGTGATGGATTATAGGTGCTGTAGTGCTGGGAGCACTAGAGGGACTACACCTGAAGGGAGAAATCAAATACTGTCTAAAAATGATGATGTAAGAAAATTAATAAATTCATCAATTAAAAATATAATAAAGCATTGCTAGTAATACTACAGTAACTCTCGAAGTCTTAATAAAGCACTCTTATTTCTCCCATTTTACAGATAAGGAAACCAATGCTAATAGTTGTTGAAACTCATAGAATAGCAGTGGCAATGAGAAGACTGAATCTAGGTATTTCTATTTTCAGAGAGTGGGGTAAGCAGATATTCCATGTGGTCATGTGGTCATGATCAGAAAAAGCATGACTTTAAAAAAAAATCAGCTCTTGTGAAACTAACAAGCTCTGGTAGATGAAAATGATAGACATTTGACTGAAAATCTTTATTGTAGCTTAATTTTCCACTCTTCATATGGTATACTCAATATATTCAAAATATGTGGCCCCTCCAGCACCATTTTCTTATGAGGTTCAAAACTACTTGTAGGATGAATATATATTAGTTGCTCATTATTGACAAATCAACCTTGTACCTAGAATTGTCTACCATGGTTATTACTGACCTGTTGTTAAATTTGAGAATAAAGCTAGCTTTGGGAATTATGATTCTCTAGATGCACACAAAATCAGTGTTCAAAATTCTTTTAGTATGTTTGAATTTTGTTTAGAAGTAATTTGAGATTTATCATAGCACATTTTAAGTTAGATTATGACAAGGAATAGAAAAACACATTTCCCAAATATAAATTAAAGAGGACACTAAAGGGTAGCAATATTTGTATGGTTTTGTCATGTTTTGCACAGTACTTAGATTGATATGGTTCAATCTAGTATGGTCTTTATGAAATACAGATAGGAAGATGATTACCTCCATATGAAATTCCAGAAAATATTCTCTGCTCCTCAAATTTAAGCCTGATTCATATTTCTGATTCTTAATACATAATCAGAGTTTATGATCTAGAATAAAGCTTTGAACCTGTCAAAATATAAGTACCTCTGAAAGAGGCAATTCTTTGTTGTGATTAACACAGAGATGTAACACCCAGATCCTCTTCAGGCATAACATTCTCTCCATGTCTGGAGATGTGGTTTATAGAGCTTCCAGCTACCAGCTGAAGCTTTCGGCTTCAGGATCTGGCTGGGTCCCAGAGTGTTACTTTGTTCAGTGTCATTTTCATCTTAGTTAGCCCTAATTGGTGAGCACAGAGAGATGGAAAGGCTTGATAATTTCAGATCATTACTGAACAATTCTGAGAGGTAATACTTCTTCCAGAGATTTCTTCCATATTGGCCAGAACTGTTTATGTGCATTTGACTTTTCCTTCAACTCAATCCTGCTTCCACCTTCTTCTTTTCAAAGATGTTATCTTTGATAAACATCTTGCATCTCAGAAGTTTTAGGTGTTCTGAATAATTCTGGTAGTTATCTTCCCGAGTAGCTGAATATGGAAAAGGAGGACTAAGAGGCAGAGGTTAAGAGAAGAAAAGGATGAAAAAGAGGAGGATGAACCTATGATGTCACATGACTACTATATACAGAAGGATTGTCATTTGACAGTAAGAAAGGACACATGCAAGGAATACTGGGTGGAAGGCAATCTTTTCTTGCTATTAATTTTAATCAAACCATTTCTGAATATCAGAATATATAGTAGATATATATCTACTTTTTCAGGTTGTTCCTAAGAGACTATTGTTTTCCCACTTGTTTACTTATAATGGATATTGACAACTGAAAAAAATGTTAGGAGCATATTTATTTGTACTTTCCAAAAATATATTCCAGGCATTAATCTATGTTTCTGGAATACTAGGCTTTCATGCATAGCACAAAATTGATGCCTACATAAAGGTTAAAATACAGAGAAAAGACAATTGGGGAACCTGGTTTTCTAGCTTCCAAAAAAATAGGGTTCAGATTTATATACACCTTTTCCTAAGAGGGTAATGATTAATTGCATTTTGAAGAACAGATAGTAAGAAATAGATTAGAAGTACTGTCTCCTCCACAAAAAATACTTCTTTCAAAAGGAAGTTAAATATTGGAAGAAATCAATCATGGTGGAAATCTTTTTAAGAAAGTTTTACCTAGTAGTATCATTTCAGTTTGGCTTGAGATTGTTAATGGGAGGGAAAGTATATACTCCAGGATAACTTCTAACATTCTTTAAACATTTATTATCTGCTGGGTAAATCGCTAGTATTTTGTACATATTGACTCATTTAATACTATAAATGCCTTTCTGAAGAAGCACTATTACTATTTCCATTTCAGAGAAAGATGAAAGGCACAGAAAAGTTTAAGTACCTGACCCTGGTTCTGATTTACTGAATAATTTAGTTAAGATGCAGGTTGAACTATCAGACTTGAGCAATTCAACTCTCAATTACCTTACCTTCTCTACTTAAGACACAGCAGGGAGGTGTGGTGTTATAAGGAGGCTTTGAATAATCAGATCATGCCATTTCTCTGCTTAAAATCTTCCTCAGTGGAGACAAAACCGTTCAGTCCCAGAAGCATGAGGTATATCATCTTATAAACCAATCCTTTGATTTTTTAAACCATTTCTTTTTATGATACCAAGATATTCTCTCTCTACTTTCACTCTCCCTGTCTTCTTTTCACCTTCCACAAGTCCTTCATTCACTGATATGAACATCATATTTCTTCTTAGGTTGAGCTCTGCAGGACCTACTTTGCAGATTATAATTCAGTTTTCAGTTAAAGCAGAATAGTTCTTAATTTAAATCCTAGATATACCCTTTACTAGAGGTCTAACCTCCTTATACCTCATTTTTCTCATCAATGAAGAGGGAGGATAATAGTATATCACAGGATTGTTTTGAGAATTAAAATATATAGTGTATATTTTATAGCATACACTACAAAAATATTAAGTGCTCAATAAATACTAGTGATGCATATGATTAGCTTATAGAACTTTTCTTCTGGTCACCTTTCCTCCAAGTGACTTCATTATCTCACTTAATTTGGACATTTTATTATTGCATATATTTTTGAATGGTCAATTTTTTTTTTCTTTTTCTGTTCAAAGATGTAAAATATTAAAGTCTCCAGAGAAGTGTTTGGAAGCTCAAATCTTGTCTGTAGGGAACTGGTCAACTTAGTGGTCCTAGGTCTACTGAGTCTCATTGTGCCGCTTTCCTCAGCCTCTTCAGTGAACATTGCAAAGCTATCTTGACTTTATCAGCATTTTTGGAGACTAGTTTTATTTTTACTAGTCACTTCAAACCATCATGTTAAGGTTATAAGCAGTACAATGCTAAGGTTCTCATCTGACTACATTGTTAGACTATATTGAGTGAAATTATTAATCTGAACTTACATAATTGCAGGGATCTGGCAGACTTGGATGTAAATAAAGAATGAAGAATGTCATATAGAATCATTTATATGATATCAGTTCAATCACCTTTTGTAAAGTGGCAGGCAACAGAGACTCATAGCCTAATTTTAGTTGCCAAAGAGTTTTCTTATAATGGTTTGGGAAAGAATTGACCCTCATGTCAATTTCTTTTCTATATTTATCTTTCTTCAAGTCTCTTCAAAAGTATATATATATATATATATATATTTTTTTTTTTTTTTTTCCCCTGCCTCACTGAGAACTTTTTCCTTTAAGGCAATTTTGTAGCATACTGCAAAGACACTTACTGGACAAAAACCAAACATCAGAACTAACATTGGCAGTATGATCATCTACTCAAAGCACTTTTTTTTTTCCTTTTTTTTTTAAGCTCTGTAATCTGTAAATCATGGGTTTCAGCCTTTTTTATCATAGACTGCTTTCAGTTATTATCCTGGAACAAAAAAAGTTAGGCTCATTTTTTAAAAACTATATTTAGAAATTGGACTAACATATTTTGTTTCTGTTGATTGATTTAACAATATTGGTGAAGAGTTTACGGTGTGCAAGGCTTCACACTCTGCCTTCTGAGAGGACATTCAGGGGGGAGTCTTACTTGAATTTAAAGGGAGTGATTAAGCCTGAATGGAAGAAATTCTGGTGGAAGATAGTGAGAAAAAAATGGATTAGAATTAGTCAATTCTAAAACTGACTGATTTTAGACCCCAGGAAAGGAATAGGTAATTCTGTGGGGATGGTTGTGATCATCTGTCATCTTCTTTGTAAGGCTTTTGACTTGCGTTTACTGATGTACTATGCCTACTTTCAGGATCTCAGTTTTCTCAGAATATAAAATGAAGGAATTGGCTCTAACTCATGATCATAGATGATTTTCTATACTCCAAGGAATAGTGACCTCCAAGTAAATACAATTCAGATCAGTAAATTTAGACCATTCACTTCAGGAAGCACTCACAGCGTTTTGCTCCATAGTGATAAATTTAAAAAAAGAAGACAGATTTTTCAAGATCACACATCTTATAAGAAGTCAAACTAGTATTTGACCTCAAACCTCCTTGCTCAGAAATCTCATTCTTTTCCTTTTTTTTTTTTTGATTCAAAAGTCTCATCAAGTTTACTTTTGAAAGAGGTGTTTGATAAAGATTTATTTGCCTTAAATAATTGCAGGGAAACCATTGCACCTCTGAGGTGTTAAGATTTTGATTACATATTTCTTCTTCTTCTCCCCCTCTCTCTCTCTTTTTTTTTGCTTTTAAATAGCTTGGAGTTTTAAGTCATGAAAGCTTAGTTTAATTTTTATTTATTATTCATGCAATTGGCCCTGTTTTCAGATACTTTATTTGGGGAAGTTGTTTCAATTCAGATTTTATTAACTTCCAGGCTAAAATCTTGGTAAGTTTCAAAATTGTAGGCTAGGTTGTATGGCTTGAATGTGATGATTTTTTTCAAAAATTGGAATTAAAAAACATTGTTGCTAATCTTTTCCTGAAGGACAATGAGTAAAATGTTTGGGTCAGAAATTGTGAAATTGTGAAGCTCCATTGTTTGTGAATTATAACAACATCGAGTCACAATAGGTTGTGATATGTTTTACTTGTGTTCCTAATACAAGCACTTGATTCGTGAGTTGCAGAAACATTTTACTTGACCATCATTGACAGAAGCCTGCAGTGGTAGAAGTTTGATGTAGGTTCTTCTTGATTGCTGTCAAATTCCCCACAATTACAGATTTAGAGACCTCTGAAATGTAAAGCACCACTCAGTTAGGCTTTTCATCTTAGTAATAAAACTGTGCTCATTCACCTAGTCTCATTTGATTCTCTGAGCATAAAATGGTGTAATTCATTTCCCAGTTTGGTACGTGAATTGAACCCTTCCATTTGTGGCAATGTAAAGAAATATCTTGCATAAAATATCTTGATTGAAATGTTGCTGAAAAATGTCAGTGTATTTGTTAGAATCCTTATTATTATTTTTATTTTTTGTTAAGTATTAGGAAATAGTTGAACAGATATCTTTGGTCAAATATTGAATTTAAAATTTGAGTTTCCAAATTAAAAGATGGCAAAGCATACTTCTGTATGTGGACTCATAGAGTGAATTTATGATTTATCCCTGTTTTTGTCAGTGGTATACCAGTGAAATGTTTAACCCCTGATTGGTAGTGTTTGCTAATTTCTGTGGTGTAAATAATCCCACAATGACCAATTTCAAGCAAACAATGACTGACAGAATGCCTGAAAATTTGAACACTTATTTCATGAGAGCCAGTGTAAGCCAGCTTTAACACACTATTTAGTACTATTTAGGTAGATTGTTGTATGCTTTTGAATTATCTCATGAATAAAGCACTTCTCTATAATCCTATTTTGAAAATCTTAATAGTAAAGGACATGATATAGTCTTACAAATGCTTCTTTTTCCTATTCCCCTGACACACCCATGTAGTACACAAGTAAACATTCATGGTAATCTATTTCATCAGTACTAAGAAGACTTTAGTTCACATTTTCACATTATTAAAATCATTTGCAACTTATGATCAATGACATGTCATAGTGTTATTGGCATTTTTCTCCTTTCTTTGTGTTTCCTAAAATAATAATTGCAATTTAATGAAATATGTTAAGTTCTGAATAAATAGTGTTTGACAAGAATATAATTTCATTCTCTGGACTAATCTATCTTTTTACATATTAGATTCACCTACAACAAAGTTCTATATTATTCTCTTTAAGATAAAAGTTGTAAATTATTTGAATTGCATACTAGTAAGACCTCTTGTTGTTTCATCTTGTGCTCACTCTTGGCACATAAAAATCAGATCAGTAGATAGATACCAACTTGTTTTATACATTCTGGTATGTTACCAAGAACTACTTTCCACCATCTTGGACCCATCCATTTTTGAAAGCGATCCTCACTGGCATGATTGACCATTGGAGAATCTATGCTAAGACTTGATAATCACATTTTGCATCTAATATTTTTGATCCCTGGCATTTGGCATATCAGAAAAACATGTTGATAAGCAGAATAATAGCCCCTCAAAGATATCCATGTCTTTTCTCAGAATATATGAATATGTTATTTTGCATCCTGAAGAGTTAAGATTGCTCATCAGCTGACTTTAAAAAAACAACATTAGTCTGGGATAATCTGTGTATAGATCAAATATAACTGGTCACAGGGCCCCTAAAGAGAGAACCAAAGCCAAAGAAATGGCAATGTGATCAGCTATTGCTGACTATGGTAATGAAAGTGGCCCAACAGTTAAAGAATTCTTTCTCAAAAGAATACAGTCTTGTTCACATCTTGGTTTTAATTCAGTGAGACCAAAATTAATTTAATTTTAGACTTCTGAATTTTATAAGTCATAAGTGACTAGTATGTGATGCTTTGGAACAGCAGTCATAGTTGGCTAATATAAACTTCATTAATTCAGGTGAACTAAGTCAGAATTTGAGCCAATAAAATGGTTGTCAAAAATAGTCTTTCTAAGCAAATTTCCTAGGAAAATTTGTAGTGTGAAGCAGATTATAGAAATATATGTTTAAAAGGATAAAATGAAGATTTCCTTATGTTGTCATTATGACAATGATATGGCTAATTATAAATGAAAGTTATGTATTTGTTCATTTCAGTCTACAAGAATTTTATTTAAAGTTTTCTTGTCACTATCTGGGGAAATTGGTGGAGTTATATTTCTCTGTGAATATCTTTTAATTCATGTCTACCTACCATGACACTTAGCAAGCCTTTGTGAATAGTATTTCATGGTGATTTGTGTATATCATCAGGAACAAGTTTTAAGTTATTTGTTTTTTTTTTTTTGAAAGTGGCATAAACTAAGCTTTGTTTTTTGTTTTTCTCACCCACAAAATGGGGACATTTGTGTCTTCTGTTGTGGACTGCAGATTGGTATGAGTTTTTCTGAAATTTGTATGTTGAGACCACAATATCCAATATGATGGTATTACGAAAAGGTGTTTTTCGAAAATAGATTTACAAGATAGAGCCTTCTTGATGAAGTTCATTCTCTTATCCTAACAGTATCAGAGGGGTTTCCTCCTTCTGCTCTTTGTCATGTGAGCATACAGTTATCTGCAAGCTGGGATGAAAGTCCACCAAGGACCTGACCCTGCTGGTCTCTTGATCTCAGACGTCCAGCTTCTAGAACTGTGAGAAATAAATGTTGTTTAAACCATCCAGTTAGTTTTATTACAGAGTCTGAACAGACTAAGACAGAAACTGGTACCTAGAAATGAGAGGCTATACTTAGCAAAAACCTAGAATTATGAAAGCCATTTTGGAACTGGTATGTGCAGAGGTTTGATGTTTTGAGGTTAAATTTTTTTCCTGCTTTAATGAAATATAATTGGCATATACATATATACATTTGGGTATGTAAGGTGATAATTTGATTCATATATATATAGTGTGAAACAATTACCACAATGAGGTTAGTTAGTGCCTCATAACTTCTCATAATTTTTATCAAATTATCAATTATCAAAAACATTATTTTTGTGTGAAGAGAACATTTAAGACTTACTTTCTTAGCAACTTTCAACTATTTATATATATAAAGATCACCCTGTAATATACCAGCTTCACAGAATTTACTAATTATATAACTAGAAGTATGTATCTCTAAACATCTCCTCCTTTCTCCCTACCCCCAACTCCTGGCAACCACCACTGTATTGTTTCATGAGTTTCTCAAATTCTACATATAAAAGAGATTACAGTATTTTATCTTTTTCTATTTCATTTAGCATAATTCCCTCAATGTCCATCTCTGTTATAACAGTGGCAAGAATTTCTTTTTTTATGTCTGAGTAATAATCCACACATCCATTCATCTGTCAGTGAACACATATTTTGTTTTCATGTCTTGTCTGTTGTGAATAATGCTGCAGTGAATATAGAAGATAGCTCTTTAAGATCATGATTTCATTTCTTTTGGATATAGACCCAGAAATGGGATTGCTGAATTATATGGGACTTCTGTTATTAACACTGATTTTCATAGGGGTTATATCAATTTAAGTCCTCATTAATAGTACACAAAGTTTCCCTTTTCTCTACATGCTCAACAGCTTGTGTTATCCTTTATCATTGTGACAATAATCATCCTAACAGGTGTGGGGTGTCTTTGTTTTCTATTTCCCTGATGGTTAATCATACTGAGGACCTTTACATGGAGGCTGTTTGTATGTCTTCTTTGGGATGATATCTATGCAGGTCTTCTGTCCATTTTTAATCAGAGACAATGATGATGATTTTGGGATTGAGTTTCTTATATGTTTTGGATATCAACCTCCTTCAGATATATAGCTTACAAATATTTTCTCATGAAGGGACTTTTAAAGGTACTTAGGGAGGGGAGGTATTGGGCACAGAAAGTAAGTAGCTAGCAAGGAAGATTTTATCCTTGTAGAAAATATATAAACAAGCATGTAGAGAAGAGAATGTTGGTGAAAATATGGATGGTAAAGTTCATTGTGATAAGGCATTAGATATAAGCAACGTATTACTGGAAGTGGGTGGGGGGTATAAAATGGGATATTCTTTTAACGTGACAAAGAACTTGGTTGAGTTGTGTTCATGTTTTTGTGTTTTGTGGAAGACAGAATAGTTGAGTCAGAAAGCAGTTTAATCATTTGATCCCAGCTACAGAGCCAATAATGGTGGAGCCAGGATTGAGCAGCTTCTGGAGTCTTAACCAACCTCCCTTTCACTCCACAGGGGTAATGTGGGGACCAGAAGTGTTGGGAGAAGAGGTTGGTGTTCAAAGTGCTATAGGCCAGAAGAAATCTTTTTACCAGTGTGAGGATTGATACCTATCTTACCAGGTTTCCCTAGACTGACTTGCTTTAAGTAATAATGTTTTTTTGGAACCTTTTCATTTTAGGTAGTTGGAAGAGCTATAATAATTACATTGCTCATTCTACAGGAACTTAAGAGAAATCAAATGAGACCATGTCTAAAGGTATTCTGTCAACTGGTGCACAATGGGGTAAAGATTTTAAGTCCTCTATCATGAAGAGTCCAGACACTCAGAACCTACATGTGAATATATATGACACAGGGAAAAATCAAAGATGCACATGTAGACCTCCCTACTAGGTTGGGGACACTGGAAGCTTGTACAATCTCTGTGACCTTGCTGTAGATTCAGTGCCTTACTGGATGCCCTGAAAACAGTCTGTGCTCTAATAAAGTTTTGTGATTCATAATATTCTAGTACTGCTCCCTTTACCTGGGATTTTTATGGGATAGACTTACTTTTTGGAAAGACTGACAGGGATTTCTGACTTTCTATTACTTCAGAGTCCCATTTACTACCATTTGATATCATGGAAATTTGCTATGATGACTGTTAGGGAAGAAAGAGACAATAAAATCTGAAAGGTGGTGGCTCAGAAGGGAGAGCTCCCAGTAACTTGTAAACCTCAGGGGTGCAAGGCAAGTATTGAAATAAAGAAATCAGGACCCATCCTAGAGATAAAGGTTGCTTTGTTTCCTAGGAAATGGTTTTCCCCAGTGCACTGAGTCAAAAAGTCAGTCCTTCTCTACCCAGTGGCCATGGGGTGTGTAAATAGTCTTGTCTGTCATATAAAGAAGTCAGCGGGTTTGACTGGTTGGCAACTTAGTTGTAGGACTTGGTGTGAACAGCAAGTTGTTGAGTGATAAGCTCACAATGACCTGGTGGTGGCTGTGACCAATACAGTTGTTGATCCTCTGCATGGGAGAAGGGAGGCTCACCAGGAAGCCCAGTTTGGACAACATGTGCAGAGAGACTTGCAAAGGGAATGGAATGCTCACAGGGCGACACAATTATCATGTTGACAAAGAACAATGAAGAAAAGTGTATAGGCTGGGGGAGGGGAACTGTGGCAGTGTATGGAGAGGGCAAAGGCTGAATATTAAAGCAGCTCTACTGTAAGATGTGCACGCACACACACACACACACAATGTGGCACCATCTAGCCATCAATAAAGATAAACTATTGCCATTTGCAGCAACATGGAGCTGGAAGGCCTATACTTCATGAAATCAATCAGAAGGAGAAAGACAAATACCAGAGGATATCAGTTACATGTGCAATACAGAAAAATAATGCAAAGGGTCAGATAAAACCAACCTGCTCAACTACAATGTCTTGTTATCAAGCAATTCATTCATTTATAGTGTCAGTTTGAAAAACTTCAGGAGCTGCCTGAAAAAAAGAACCAACTGAACTTGGGAGGACCTGCCAAATCCAGTCATGTGATGGTAGTTAGGGAAGGAGTTGCTGGACACATGGTGTCCCAGCTAGGGACCCTCAACCATGCCTAAATAGGGAAAGGGAGAAAACTAATGTGTGCAAATGTTTAAACTCAGCGAGACCTATTTGACCTTCACTACAACTAGAGGGGCTCCTTGCACACAGATTCATTTAGCAGGAGCCTGAGAGAATAGAATTAAAATGAGATGGTGCCAAAGCAGGTTAAGCATTGTTATTAGGATCTAAATATTATGGAAGCTACAAAGTCTGAATTAAAAGGAGATATTTTATCAGTCCATAGGGAAGTTGAGGTCAATGTCATTCCAACTTTTTGACCCTACTTATTTAATCAGTTTTTGGCACTCACAGCTATTCCAAAGCTGTTGATTTTTTTTTTAACTTGAGCCTGAAAAAATAGACAAAAGACTATATATGATGTCAATCTAATGATTTATCTTAAGATGCTGTGAGCTGTGGAATTATGATTGTTAGGACTGAGAGACACCTGCTCACCTTTCTGAAATGAGTTGCTGAAAAGATATTCAGAGAGTTAGAAAGGGTAAGGGATACAATGTTGACCTTTTGGAGACAGGAAACCTTTGATGAACTATAGGACACCAAGACAGTTCATTTAAAAGATGGTTTCAAAGCATTATCTGAGGCTGGTTTTGTACGTGCATTATTGAAGCCCCGGGGTTGTCTTTTTACATAAACCCAGGAAATAATGGTTTCCGTAGTTGTTCATGTCTGCAACCCTCATGTGATACCTTGACTTCTGGGCTTTGTAACTGCTTATCAATCTGTTCTGTAGATGAAATTAAACTTTCCTTACCATTTGACAGCATGGAACTTTCTTACGATAGGCATTAAGGAGAAAAGAGACAGGAAAAGCTCAACAAAATCATCTCCATATAACTAGGACAGTGCAAAGAACTAAATAAAATAACTATAGTGATACTTATTTGATATAATGAGTCCTTGTTCTTGTCAGAGAATAATTTAAGGATCAGCTTCTCATAAAAGATACAGATTGTAAATCTTTGTGCAGTTAATGGAGTGTGGGCTTTTAAAACATCTTATTGAAGTAACATTGGTTTAAAACATTACATAGGTATCAGGTATACAACATTCTAGTTTGACATCTGCATATACTACACTGTCACAATAAAAAAACCCTAGTTTCCATTCACCAGCATAAAATTGTCCTTTTCACTGGATTATCTCACTCTCTACCCCCTTACCTTCTGGTAATCATCAATTCTCATAATCTCAGAGTTTCTTTTTATTTTATTTTATTCATTTATTTTTGTTTCTTTCACATGAGTGAAATCATATGTGAGAACATCAAAGTAAATAACTTTTGTATTTTATTTATAAGATAGTTTACATTAGGCTACAGTTAGATTTATATGTTTTTTTCTCTACCTCTGTTCTCTCTGCTTCCATGTCTTTCTCTCATGTACTCACATTACATATATATTACATATATATGCATCCATATGGGTTCACATACACACATATTTATAAAAATAGATGTACATTATTGTGCTTTGAAGGGTAGTGATAATTAATAAAGAATAGTTATAACTTAGAAAAATAACATCAAACTTTAATAGAATTAGATGAACATCTGCCATGGTCCAGCATATAATCAAGAGACCAATTTGTACTCTTTAGCTCTTAAAATGGGGAATCCTCCCAAATCAAAGGAAATCAGTGAAGTTTTTTTGAGGAATGATGAACATAAAATTAATCGTATAGGTTTCTAAGCTATTATGCTTAAACTTGGGAATCTAGACTAATAAAAATAAATCCTGAACAAAAAGCAATTCTTCATTTATTGAACACATGATGTATACACACAATACGTCACCTCAAGAGTGATACCTAGAATGATGTTTCATCCTGGCCTTGAAATCTCACAGAGGAGACTTAGAAATAAACAGTAACATATTGTGTGACATGTAAGAAGACTCAAGGTCTAAAGGGAGTGGAGTGAAAGTCACAGAGCACAGCATCCCAGTTTGCTTTAGAGATGGGTGTTACCATGTAACTACATGTGACACACTAAGTGCTGTGCCTGAAAGACATGAAAAAACATGTTGAGTAAGTGCAAGAAAGCTTGAGTTACCAGGATTTAGGGGGTTTGAAAGGAGACTGAAGCATCTTCTGAAGGATCCCCTTCTTTTTCATCAGATTTCCTCCAGGAGGAATTTCTTAACAGTTGGACTGGATCTTTTTCTCTGTGTCCCTGTGACCTTTTGTCTAAATTTTAATATTGGATTTTTCACAGCAAATTTAACTGTTCATGTCCTATTTCCATACTTGCTGCTATATAAACCACATTGAAACTATTTCCCAGTTCATACCCTGAAGCTAGAAAATAGTAGATGCTTTACGCTATCTACAAAATATACATATGGATGACTGACTGGCTGAATGATCGGCACAGGTTGGGGATGAGGAACTCAAGAACTGTCTTGGTAATCAAGAAACATTTCTCAAACCTTGACTTTTTATTTTTCTGTTTCAGATTACTGGCAGCATATAACAGTCTTACTGATAAACACCTGGCTGGCTATTTTAACAATACAAGAATGAGACGGCATCTCTTAAGATCAGGGCTGGTAAGAAGATTTGTTTTACTTTCTAGTGCCCCCTTGTTTCAGCAATTCACTACCTTTCTGGTTTCCTCTTTGAACTGATCAGTGACATCTTTCCCATTTAGAAAAAAGATTCCTTTCTGAAGCTCCAATATGTATATTTGAAGTTACATTTCAAAAGAGGAAGAGAGGACAGGATGACCATCAAGCACTTATAAATTATTGATAAAAAAAACCCTATCAGTTTTCAATAACATGTTTTATTTCTTTATTTATTCTTTTATTTACACATATTTATTACACATATTAGATGAGCCAGAAACTGTTAAGGTTAAAGAGAAGACTTTATAGTCTTCAGAAAAAAATATTGTTTTTAATAACCACTGACTATGGTGTGGCAGACATAAATAGTTCAAAATTTCTCCTTGAATTTAAACCTTTAAAAATTTCCTATGATGGTTTATTGATAGTGCCTTTTGTTAGCTCCAAAATGGTCATCTCCACAAGATTTTCACTGTTCTAAGTGTACTTAATGTGAAACCTTTTAGAAATGCTATCGTTTTCCATTGAAGGAAAGAGACATGGTTATTGAAAGTGTGACTAATGATTTTAGCTGTTTACATTCTTAAAACACAGTGGGTTTCCTTAACTATTGTTGCCATGGAGTTGAAAGGATCTATGTGTGATTCTAATTATTGTTTATGTGCTTGGCACTCTGGCAGGGTAGATCTCAGAGAGCTTGCTTTTTGTCTCCTGGGGCTTTGTTATCTGACAGAGCTGGCTGAAACCTGGCTCTGCCATTTACAAAACATAGAATCATGAACAAATCCTTCACTTAACTTTCTCAGCTCTTCAGCTTTAAAATGGAGTTATGATACTCAAGCCCCAGGATTCTTGTGGCAATTTGAGAAGTGTAGTGAATGGTTGTTGTAATAGTTGTGGTTACTATTAACATTATCTACTCAGGGAGTAATCTGTGAGGTTCTGGTATAAATGGCTTTGTATTTACTTATCAATACAAGCACTTATTGAACATTGATATGTGCAAATATGGAAGATACAGCCCTTTGTCTAGAGCAGTTGTTCAAATTTAGTCCTTGGAGAGCAATGTTCAATATCATAGTGAATGCAAATAATAGGGTCACACCCGAGACCTATTGTGTTAGAAACTCTGAGGTGGGATCCATCCAAACTCTTTCAGTTAGTCTTTCAGGTGATTCTGAAGCAGCTTCCAGGGTCAAAATATCTGTCCTAAAGTAGCTTCCAATTTAATTGGAAAGATCACATCTACTTTCCAGAGATGGCGTCATTATGCTCTTAACTGTCAATACAATGCCGCATCATCTGCCACCTGTGTGTTTTCACAATGATGGGTATATGAGATCGCCTTTCTTCTTTTTTTGCCTTGTGAAATATTCATTACAAGGGAAAGTTTACCAGCCACGGTAGTGTGCACTCTGGGTTTAAAAGACCCTGACACCTTTTTCTTCAATTGGGTACACAGGACATAATAGCCCATGGACACACTCAAAGACAGTATCTAAGTTATTTGCGATTTCAAGCACAACTTTTATAACTGCACCACTTTATTCTCTTGAAAAATAGATAAAAACGACTATCAATATACAATTACTGGTGGCACAAGTCTAGTTTATCTTAACACTCCAGTATATTACAACGCTATTAAAAAGTTACAGCTTTCAAAATTAAGAAACCCCGACTTGTATTAGATATGAAAAAGTTAGTGGTGCTACGTAAGGGAAAAGGAAGAAGATGAACAGTTCAGAGAGAATAGCACCCTATTTTAAAATAGGAGATAAAGAAAGAGAAGAAATATTCTCATAGGCAGGATTAAATAAAAGAAAACAAGTAAATAAGAAATAAAACTACCACTCTTAGGACTTGAAATGATGTCAGTTGAAAACTACCTGGAATTATGTATGTCTTTGGTAGTACATGATCTGAGAAAATCTGAATGAAAACAAATTAAATTGCATGCTGGGGTTGGAGAATAAAAGAAGGATAAGTATTGTGAAGACAGAGCAATGAAATCAATTACTTTTCAAACTAACTGATGAGCACCTCCGAAGCTTACATGTCTTGCTCTTCCAAGTATTTCCTGTGAGACTATCAATCCTGTGATAACTGTTCCTGCTCATTGTTTCAAGGTAGCACTTTCTTCCCAAATGTTCAAAAAAAAAAAGAAATGAAAAGAACACCTGGGTTCCATCAAGAGAAAATTGTTACTCTAATGAAAACTCGTTTTAAGCGTCATGTACCACCTGTGTGTTTTCACAATGATGGGTATATGAGATCACCTTTCTTCTTTTTTTGCCTTGTGAAATATTCATTGCAAGAGAAAGTTTACCAGCCACAGTAGTGTGTACTCTAGACTTAGAAGACCCTTCCACTTTCTTTCTCTGTCTCTCTCTGTTCCTTTTTGGTAACTGAATACATTTTCTGTTTTGTATTTTTATTATTTATTCATGACAGATCACAAGAAGTGGAAGAATACTTTCTGAAAAAGAATACAAGCTAAATATCATGAAGCGGGATCATCAAAAATACATCCGGGAGTGTTTAGCTCAGGCTATTTTCCATAAGGTTCTTGATATGGAGGTACTAGTTTTTACCTTTTTCTTTATAATTTCTATCTTTTTAATGGACAATAGCACTTCTTTACCCAGAATTCATCCTGTATTTCATTAAAAAGAAATGGAACAAAGTCACCTGAGAAATACTCTCTCCCTACCTAGTGGGAAGCCAAAAGATCAAAGTAAGCTTTTCTCCATTACAATGAGGGGAAAAATATGGATATCATTATATATTTTGTGATATTTAACGAGTGTAGATTTTTAATCCATAATGGCTACTGTAAAATATACCAGCCCTCACCATCTGTACTTCAATTTCCATTTGCTAAAAAAAAAAAAAGTGACATCTGCTTAAATATCAGTAATTCCACTGCCATGAATTATTTCAGATCTGTTATTCTTTTAAGGCACTGAGGCTCAGCCGTATGCTAAGTTTCAAGGAATAGGTATTGAAACATCTGCTGTTCCTCCTACTTTAGGTCACATTGGTCAGCATAGACTCACAACCCAAGCATCAACAACTTTTTTTAGTCTGACGTGGTACTTTTACTGGACTATCCAGCTAACATGATAAATTATTTCAGCTTTGCTCCATGGAACTTGTAGTTTCAAGCATCAACAGTGTTTTAATCTCTGTGAAAAAGCATGCCACTTCTTGACTTGATCACATTAGCAGTAAATCAGAGGTCTTGGCTCATAAAACCATTGACCTGTAGGTGCAGTAAACATTTATGAACAATTGTAGAATCATCAGTAAACCAGTACTAAGAGTTCTGCCCATGAAAATATTTATTATTATACTATTATTTTGAACCAGAGTTGTGTTCACTTAAGATGTACAGCCAATATAAATTTAGGAATTTCTGTGGTACACAAATGCATGAAATCATTGTTTCTGACCTCTAAGTTCACCTCTTATAAAAATACTAGTTACCATTCTAAAACTGATATTTAAAAAAAATATAGTAGAAAAATATTCTTTACCTAGTTCAAAATTTACTGTTAAGTACTGAATGTTGTATTACCCTAAATCCTTGCATTTCATATTTTCAAAATTTAATGTAACTGATATAACATGATACATCGTAACTAATAAACATACTATTAAGAGATGCCATATATTTAAAAAATTTGTAAAACATATCTAGATAAATATTAATACATCATATATGACACATAATATATACATAATTATATAACCTACATAAATATGATGAAAAAGATTATTTTTCTCCAAATTATCACATTTGTCACACATTTAATCTATGATGATGCTCTTTAATGTTATTATATTAATATTCATATATTCATTCATGCAACAAACATAAATTACAGGTTTGCCACATCCCTGTATGAGATTGTGTGATGTAATTGCAAGAGATAAAGAAAAAAACAACTGCTGAATGTGATCAAATGCTAGAAGAAAGGAATAAGCAGAAGGAGCTCAGAAAAGAAGGGAATGGTGACTTGTTCCTGACTTTCAGAGGAAGCCTAACAGAGGTCCTGCTATTTGAACTGGACCATAAAGTCTGCGATTTCACATGAAAATATGAGAAAGGCATTCCTGAGAGTAAAGGCAGCAGGTGTGAAGTTACAGAACTGTGGAAGGACATGTGGATGAAAACAAAAGTTCTCTGGGCCTGATGGCACAGTGGGTCAGTGGAAGGAGTGGCAGGAAGTGACACTATCCAGTAGGTGCAGGTTCAGTTTCTAGAAGACCTTAAATTCCCAATTAGGTTTGGAGTGTAGGTGATGAGGCGATGAAATGTTTTTCAGCAGGGGAGTGAAATAAATGAGCAGAGCTGCTTTAAAAAGATGATGTTACTAAAAATGTGGAAGATGGATTAATGAGCTGGAAAAGATTGGAGGTGGGAGGTCAATTAGGAAGCTGTTGCCAAAGGGTGGGGGCTAACAGCAGTAGTAGAAACTGGGGAGATGCAGCTGTCCACAGAGATGGGGAGAGGGAGAATAGCAGAAACTGACTGGAGGAGGGTAAAGGAGCTGGAGCCTAGGGCAAGGCTGAGGTTTCTGGTTTGGTGGGTGGTGGTGCATTGTGGGAGATTGGGGGAAAAAACCCTTTAAGTTGCGGGAATAAGTACCTGATAGGCTACCGTCCAGACAGCCAAGAAGCTCTCACAGCTGCAGACTGGTGCTATGAGTATCACGGGGGGAGGTGTAGAAATGAGGTTTTACTCAGCAGACTATGGTGGTCTTGGTGAAGTAGTTTCAAAGATAGTGAAGAGGTGGGGGGGCTAGGGGTGGGTGACAGTGGTGAGCTGGAAATAAGTGGAAGCTGGAAAATTGGTTGGTAGTGAATTTAATCAAGTTAGGTGATGTGCATGAGAAGACAAGAAAGAGGCAGAGAAGAAAGGGAGCAAGCATCAAACAGGGGACTGATGATACTTGGGGGATGATTGAGTCTGCAGGGTCCCAAAGGCAGCAGGAGGGAATCAAGAACAGAGTGAAAACACTTTTAAAAATGTTCTCTGATGTGTCAGAATGATTTCAAATCCAATTATAAGCAGATTATTTTTACATGAGGTTTATTTTTGCATCATGCTATTAATGTATTATCAAAAATTGGAAAATACAAGAATAAAAAAGGTAAATAGCCACTAATAATCTCTCCCCTCAGAGATAACTGCTGCTAACATATTCATATTTCCTGTAGTCTCTTTACTATTCATGTTTGTACATTAATAAAAGCACCCTATGCTGTGGAAAGAACATGATTTTGTGGAAAATAACCAACCAACAAACCCACACACCAGAAGTTCATGTTAGGTGGACCAGCTTTCTGATTACAGTTCCATCACTGACTAGACCCATGATCAGCATCAAGTTCATGATCCTCTACTTCAGTTTTTCTGTAAAATGAGAACTTTCACCAATTAGAGTTGTTCGAGAAGATATGACTTACATGAGAAACCTTCCCAGGACATGGACAGGCATACATTCTGAGATTGGTCAATTAAATTGCACTTCTTTGCAGTACTCTACTTTTCCCCATGTGTTACATGCATTTCTGCATTTTTTCCAAACAAAATCTTTATAAAAATTATATGGATGTCCCCAAATATTAACTATTCTCTTTAAGTTTATATTGTTTCTGGATTTTTTCTCTGGAAGGTAAAAAGCAACAACTAATAAACTTTCATGTAACATCTTTGTGGATGAAAGTTTTCTAAAAATTATTCAGCTTTCTCCCTATTGTTAAAAGTGAAAGTCATTGGTGAAAGGGTGTGAACACCTTTAACTCCTTAATGTATGTTAAAGACTGACTTTTCAAAGAGATGTACCAATTTATATTTCCTCTAAAGCACTTATTCAGGTGATTTTTCTCCATTCAATCACCAGAGAGAGTAACTGGGAATTCATTTAGTTGGCGGAATTATTTTCCTCTAAAATTTTTTTTGCTATAGTTGATAAGATTCTCTCTTCCATTTTTCCATGAATGTTTAGCGTTACCACCAGCTTGAAATAAAAAAGAAGCTGGAGACCTTAGCTAGGAAGGAGCGAATACAGAGATTTAAGGTAAGGAGCTATATAACTCTTTTGTAATACTATTTTAACATTTGAAAGCCATTATTGAAGTTTCTTGGAGCACTTTACTTTTGGGTAGTTCATACAGATCAAATAATGGTTTCTGGAGGTTTAAATCTTAGCCACCATCATCACAGATCATGACAAAATGGGAACTACCTGTGTAAAATAAACCTTTAAAAGAAAACTTGAAATCATTCAAGTTTGAAATTGTTCTTGTATTTATTTGATTGACATGTGATAGCATCAAAGAGTTTGTCTTAAGAAGATTAAAATAGATGATGTTCCCAATTTGTTCAGATATATAATTCTAATAACTATCTGGTGATACATTTTCATGTGGCTATGAGCCTAGAAAATTCATGATAGGAAATATCTACTTTATCATAGATCTACAAAAACCCAAGATTTAGACATTTTATGAAGGCTTTTTTAATTTAAACTTTTATTAAGAATTTTTTATTTTCTAATTTCATATTTGATAGTCCTGTGCAGTGAACTTATGAGATATATAAATCTGAATCAAGAGTTGAGAGATTCAATTAGGCATGTTTGAAATGCTTCAGGTTAGGTTGGCAGTTTCGTGAGCCATTCAAAGTCACATGTTTTTCATATTATAAGTAGTATCAAAGATATAGGACTTACTACACATTTGACAAACTGATGAATACTTGTGAAGTTTCTGCAGAATAACTTGGCCATGTAAGATAGTAATTTTTTTCCTCTTGCCTAATGGACTCAAATCTGTCCATTTTATCATGGTCAAAAGGTAATCTTATTACAAAAATGTTGTTAAATAAGAGAAGATAGGTCAGTTTTTCAACATCAGAGAAGTTGGTGTGTAGAGATGTGTGGTTAATTCAACTTTGCCAATATTATCCTACATCAAGGAATGAGTTATAGATTCTGCAATTTGTTTACTGAAATGTTGATGGAGAAAAATGGTTCCTGAAAATAACAAGTGACTAGCACAGACTGAAGCTACACATGATGGTATCTAAGTTTTACACACCTGCACTCGGATTACTGGGGATGCTAGTAGATTCTTGGAGATGCTCCCGCTGCATTGGCAGTGATTCCTAATAGAGTCCACTTCCTCCCTGTGTGATTTTTATTTTAAACAGCTTTCCTTTTAGAGCTGTATTGGGCAGAGATGTTTTAGAAATATGGTTACCTTTCTGTAACATGAAACTCTTGGTGTAGGGTATTTAATTGTTTCTAAAGATAGATAAGCAATACTCTCTGGGAGTCTGACTGACCAGAGTTGTGGGGCTCTAATGCCCCTTGAGTGATTTGTTACACTAATAGAAAACATATAAAAATATTTGAATGTTTGATTCATATTACTTCACAGTAAAGTGAGGGAGTTTCAAAAATACACTGTTTATCAAAAGAAATGAGACACAAAAGAGTACATACTTTATGCTGGGTTTTAGCTAAATTTCTAGAACAATGAAAACTAGGGACTAATGATGACAAAAACAGTTTGTCTAGTTTGGGAGGTTTCTTGGAATGATGAAGGAGGGAAGTATCTGGAATAACCATTCTTTGAATTGGGATGGCAGTTTAAATGGTTGCACATTTGTCCAGTTCATTAAACTGTAGAGTTTTTGAAATGTTGATTACCTTGCATGGAAATCAAACCATAATTAAAAAAAAAACTAGCTTTATGTATATACAATTATTTGTTTTAGAATAAAGAAACATTTGGAAATTGTCTTAGGGCAAACACATGAGTTTGTTCTGACAAAAAAATGCTGCACAAATTTATTGTTTCTGCATATGACCAAAGTACTAACTGTGCTTTGTTCCAGACTGTTCAATAATGCCTCTAATAAATTATCTTTTGACCTCATCCAACTAACTTTTAAAAAATTATTATTAGTTTATTTTGTTCTTTAGGTCACAATCTGTAAGTGTTCTTTTTTTTTTCCCTTCCCTCCTCCCTCTGGTGCCCCTTTCATTCTCTCAAATAACTTTTTGTGCAAGCTGGCTCTTGATTTTAAACAGAAAAACGCATATGGAAAAGAAAAAAATTATCACATATTATTTTTATATGTTTAAATATTTAACAAAGTATTGGCTTAATTTACACTTGCTCATATATAAATTTTAGAGGAAAAACTGATGGAGTCTTTAGTTTTCAGTTCAAGTTGTGGAATTCAAGAAGTGAAAGAAAAATATATTTGTTAATTCACAACTGCAATTATTATCGAAATTATAATATATGCAAAAATTCTTTTGAAAAAATATTTTGGACATAGGTTACAGTGAAAAGCATTTAAATCATGTGCTTATTCTGTTATTATTGTAGATAAAGATGAATGTTTGTACAAATTTCATTTCAAATTCCTATTTAAATGTCAATTATACTCTGTATTTTTTATCTTTTGTATATAGCATTGATCATGGTTAAAAAGATGACTAAAAAAAGATTAATAAATATTATTGTGTAGTCTGAGAATACATGCTTCTGTAGGTATTTTCTTGAGTACAACTATTTCTTTGAATAAAGGAGACTCAATTTGCTGCCTTTCTCCATCGTGCACAATGAATTGACCTTTCAAACTGTTCATTTCCCTAGTAATCAGTACTATACAAGCAATAGTTTCCCTCAAATTTATGTGAACAAATGTCAACAAACAGAAAATATTGTTTGTGGTGTATAAAAAGCTCCCCATCTTCCCACCCAATACTCTTCTCCAGCTGTGAAAACTTTTCCTGATTACCACGATAGACCTCAGGAGGAATGCTTTTGAAAAGAATGAGAAGAAATGTCTTTAATAAACAACATACACAGTCATAGTAGCTCTTTCTGGCAGGCACTGACCTAGGTGGCTAATTATACATCAGTTTGTTAAATCACTTTTTTTTATTCTAGGGAGAGCACACAAGATGGTCTGTAGAAAATAACATGCCTATTCTGTCTCCCCGCCCCCCCGTGGGCCCAAAGACAAACCGTGGTCATAGTGTTCTGGTTGATGAAGGGCATTCCAGTCGATTAACACCGGTGAGTCATATTAAACAGTCTGTCATGCACCATTCCAGCTAATCAATTTATGAGTTGCTATCACTCTCAGAAATAATGTATGGTATGTGTCTGTAGAAGGCTGTGAGTTCCCCCGAAAGCAAACCACAGACTTAATGTCAGCTCTGCCTCTCCTGAGCACTTCCCATCAGTGTCACTCCTGTCATATCCATTTTGCTGGTTATTATTAGATTAGTTTTCTTGACGTGCAAATTACTTACATTACATATATGCCTAAATATTTTCATTGACTCTGTGTCACCTATAGAAACTGTCACCTGATATTTGTGACTCTAGACCATTTGATTTCAAGTTAGTTTCCCTAACATTTTTACCCGCAGTTACCTTCTTGCACCCTACAAGGCAGTAAAATTGAACCACTAATTATTCAACATAGTATATATTTTCTGAAGTCTGAATTTTGTTCTTGGTATTTCCTCTACTCTCATCTTTAAAGTTTATCTATTCACACATATTCAGTGGTACTGTATAGACTGTGAAGTCAGATAATTGTATGTATGCTCATTTTAGCATCGAAATTATGTGCACATACTCAAGATAAAAATATATGGAAAATCTATTTTAAAAGATTGTATACTGACATTTCACTTCAGTTTGATTCACTTATAACCCAGAGATGGTATTTGCTTGAGGGAAAGTAAGGTAGCTTGAAACAATAAAGACCTATGAAATGATTTGCAAGCTATTGCTGAAGGTTGCTGGTTTACACTGTATATGAATTACTTGATTGCATCTTTATTCTTGCTTTGTGGGCCTTAAATATTTTCTTCTTAGCATGAACTTTTTTTGATTGTACGATATTTGTAGAGGAACGGCAAGTCTTTAAAATTATTGAAGTAAGTTCATCATATATCGTGTTAAACTTTGATAGTTTACAAAAGGTAAATATGTTTTGACATTTCCTGATGAACATTCAAGTTATGAAAAGCAACTATCTTTCTTTTGTTGTTACCAAATTTCCTGACTTCATTTCAATGCATGGTACACAAATAATTATTTTATTGGATGGCACATTCACTATACTCTCTAAAGCTTAACTTGAAGAAACAAAAGAAACAGTCCAGTGCTGTTTCTAACTTCCCACCTGTTTCAGTGAGGAAAAATCCTTGAAAGGCTGTCTTTTCAATTTTCCAGCTGAGCAGCCTCAATAAGTAGTTTATGATACATCCAGGAGATCTTAATGTAGCAGGAGTGAGAAGTCGTTTAAAAATTACAGAAAACATTGACACCAGCACTTGAGAAGCCTTTGTATCTGGTATGCTATGGGTCTTCCCTTGATCACCCTCTGGTGCTTGGGCATCATAAGGGGTGCTTATGATCTTGGAAATGTAATTCCTATTTTACAGATATTCAAGTCCTTTTGATTCCCCAATCTGGAAATTTCCCAATCTGGAAATCCTTAAATTTGACTTCTGATCACTCCAAGCGAAAACTAGATGAAAATAATAATCCTTTTGGGATAATACCATCGATTTTTCTCTTTTAATTTTCTTGCATGAATAAGGAAAACATCCAGTGAAAAGCTATTGCATTTGGTCACAATTGCATCTAAACTCTCCAGCTAGCATATAGGTCTTTAACTGCACTGTTCCCAGTGAGACTGTGGAAAGTCATTCAACTAATTCTGCACTCTTTGGAAAATTCACCCCCAGAGATCTACTGAGAATTAGAAATGCTCAGCTAAGCTGAGTAATCACCAGGTAGTCAATTTTATTCACGTTCTGAATGTGAATTTGAAAATGTTAAGCTACAGTGCCATATTTATTTCAAGAAATTACATTATGAACAATTTAAAATATAGCAAATTTAAGGTAGCTTTTGCTGTGAACTACAACAGTTTGTAGCTCACAGCTGTTAGTTGAATGGTGCAGATTTGTTTTTAAAGATAAATGTAATCAGTTAAACATTTGACTGCCGCATTCATCTAACTGAATGATATCTGTATGCAAATGTGGGGAAGTGAAATTTAGAGTGCAGCAGCCAATAGATCATGTTCTAGTTATAGTAACCTGCTTTCTTGAATTCGTACACTAGTTTTTCAATGTTTTTGTGTTCAACTGGATCTTTTGTTAGGAGAGGGTCTTAGGGCACATTTGTTTCACACAGTTCAAAAGAATTCTTTTAGGTGGTCTGATTGCTGTGTTTAGAAACCTCCAGCTTGAATTCTTTATGTGGGCTTTAACAGATCTTTCACCTTTTGGCTCATATCCACTTAGGTTTTAGTTCTTTGAATCAAATGCCACTGTCAGTTCACTTGGCTTCCTTGTGTGGCTTATGACACAAGTTTGTGTGTAGAGACACACGTGATGGTGACTTAAACTTACTCTCTGCCCCTCCTAACACATATTCTTGAGTCTCTCAGCTACATTATTCTATGAAGATGTCAAAAACTCAGACTCCTTTTTGTTATTGACATGCTAAAACTTGTGTGTTGCCTTAATGCACAGAAGCCAAGATGATATATCACCATGTGGAGACTTCTACCAGTGGGAGGAGGGCAAAGGGACAATGAGGGCAACTGCTTTTCCACAGCATGATTTGAACATTTCATGTATCACTTTTGCTTATATTTATTGCCCAAACTGAGTTGTACAGAATTCTAAGAGATGCTGGCATACTAGCTTTTGGGGGTGGGGGGTTTGGGGGTGGTGGTGGTAGACATACTACCTAAGGAAAATTCTCTTACTAATCAAGAAAGGAAATCAGCTGTGGTCTGGGGTGGGGGTATAGTATTTTGTTACCCCTCCTTTGTATGACCCACAGCTGCTTCTCTTTTGCTTTCCTTTGCTCAGAGGTTCAAATATACCACTCCTCTTCTTTGATCATCCATTTTTTTTAAATCATGCTCATCAATTGAGATAAAATATAACTACTTCTAACACACTTTAATTTCTACTATTCTCAATGGTTTATTTCAAATAACTTTTACTTCTAAATTGTTAGTTGTCAGGTATTTTGCAGTTGTGTCTCATAGATAGTAATTGTGTGGTTTATTTTGTGCTAGTTATCATGTGTTGACCATTAGCTGTTAAAAATTACTATTTAATCTTCTCATAGTGCTGATAGTTGGAATCCTATATATCTGAACCTAACAAAATCAGATATTTTGCCACATATGATATGCTTACTGAGATGATACTCAATTGAGGTGAAAATTGCCCTATGATAATTTTTAAATTGTATTTACACAACAACTTTTTCAAAGCTGAATATTTATTATTCTTTGGAATTAATTTATTAAATCTTATTGATGAGTCATTATTACCACCATTCTTATACACTCTCACCCTAATATATATACGTTATTCTTAACAGGTTTTCTACGATTTTGTTATAATACTTCAACCGGACCAAAAGAATTCTTTCCCCTTCTCCTCACTTTTTGAACATTACTAATCTTTATCCTAAACTCAAATTATCTTGTCAGTGTCCCCAAAGTCACTTTCAATGCTCCATATTGGCACTTTTGGTATTCTCTGCAACATTTTCTTGATAAAAAAAAAAAAAACTATCAGTGAATGTTTTAGCAAGGATCATATTACTCATACAAATAGGGGAATTAGGAAGGTTATACTAAAGAAACTAGTCACAAAGATGAAAGCAGAGTTAAGGAAAACCAAGCAAGGGATGTTTAGTATGTCTAGGTAAGCACAATGGGGTCCTATGCCACTAGACATCAGGGAGAGCATGGAAGGACTGGATACCAGATGCAGGAGGCAGCACCTGTGAGGGAGAAAGGAGAACTTCCTGATGGGAGCTGTGGGCTTTGGTAGAGGATCCTAGCAGGCTCATTGTGACCTCGAAGAGTGTGGGAGAAATAAGACCCCCAACTTCATGGTCCTGTCTTTCAGTTTTTTTTGCCAGTGTATTTCATTGTCCAAATCCTCCTGGATTCCTGAGGTTAGTAGGTGTAGTCCAGAAAGTAATGCCTCCCAGGGGCCAGACTGGGACAGAGAAGAATTTCAGGGACAAATAGAAAATACTCAGTCTCAAAATATATCAACTTAACAGTGTTTTCCACAGTTGGTAGTCTTGATTTTTCAATTTTGTTTACTTAATATTTCAAGGAAGAGGCTGAATAAACGGTAAACTACCATAGTTAAACATCTGTCTTTCCTCTTTTTAAATCATATTTTCTGTTGTTACTTTGGTGCCAAATTTAGGACTTAAAGGACTCACAGTAGAGTTTATGTGGAAAAAAACTAAAATGGAAATGAACCCGTTCTAATAATATCCCTTTAGATCTGTAAAAATAGGAACATTATTCAACTTAACATATATTGAACAAAGCCATTCTCTGTATATCATGAGTGGTATTTATATGTGTTGTCAATGAGTTTATAATATGAATAAAATACAGGAAACTGGTAGAGAATACCTCTTTTGTCTAGAATACTCTGTAACTGTGGCATTAAGTTATGTAGAGATTTCACCACCATATGTTTTAACAAATACTTTGGGTCATAAGGGTATGTATAATGGAAGGACATAATTAAAGTTTAATCTGCTCAGTAAAAAGGCTACATTAATTACTCCAGGCAATTTGTTAGGTTATTAATTGGTTCTGGAAACATGTCAAGATACTAATTTAAATGGAATTTTTCCCCTAATTGTCTAGACAGCCCCTCGACCATATACTGCCCCAGGAAATATGCAGCCTCCAATTCGATTACAACCTCTTCCTGGCAATCCTGTAGGAGCAACTGTTCCAAAGATAACTCTGGGGTCCAGACCAAAAACCTCGTTGATGGAAAATGAAACTCTTTTTCCCACTAGGGTAAATGTTTTTTCTTTATAATTTTTTAAATATATATATATTCTTGATAAAATATTAGATGATCATAATTTTTAAGACCATATTCAATGAATCTACTCAGTGAAATTTTATGTTTAATTATTTCTTTCAAGCTGGAAGGCCTGTAATTTCTGTACTATAGGACAAACATGTTTAAAGATTTTAAAGATTAAATATGTAATAATATAAGGTGATCTCACATTAATTTGAAGCAAGTGAATAAAAAAGAGGCGTGTATAGCTAGATATGACTTTCCTCAGAATAGACCCAGTGTTGGCTGATTCTAAATTTTAAATGCATGAAACCTAGAGAATAGTTTTTAAGAATAGTTTGTATTTGCATGCTGACTTACTTTACCATCAGTGTATGAAATTAAGTTTAACTCTCAAGGAGTTTAGATATAGAAAAGAATGTCCAGTTTTAAAAAGTGCTAAATCAATCACATACAAGAGTTAGAATCTGCTTCCTTTTTTAAAGATTATACCTCAGGTAATTTTAATAATTATTTTACTAGCACACAGAAGGGAAATACAGAAACAATAAAATATAAATTACTGAAACAGAGAGAAATAACTAGTGCATTTAGAAATTAAGGATGGTATTGTTTGCATTTCTAATATGTAGAGGAAGTATTTTCCAACTTTAGAAAGAACTGTTCATGAACACATTTGTCACTGTATTCAAATGAGTGGATTTAGTTTTTTTCTTTTTTAAGAAACAAGATGTATGAAATTAAGATATTTTTATTTAAAACTGACAGATAACCTTGACACTGAGAAATTAGTTCAGAGAAATTAATTCAGATTTGTGCTGCACAGTAAAAATATAAATATAATTCTAAAAATACTAATAGTTTAATCCATTTAATATACTACTCAGTTTGTGAAACACTTTCCCCAAACCTTATGATAGTTAATTTAATAGTTTATCAGAATGCAAGAGAAGTTGATCTAAACAAAGGTAGTTGCACTTTGTCTAGGAAAGACTTCTTAGGGTTGGAGAGGAAGTTATTGGGTCATAAGTCAATATTTAGAATCTGTTCTTCACTTTGAAGGTCCAGAGATTCCTTATATCTGCTAGTGTATAGGAATCGATAGTCAGAAGGATTTGACTTAGGCTCACCAAAAAACTCATTTTTCTCCCTAGAGTAAAACAAAATCAGGAAACATAGTCATTTACTCACGAAGCATCACATATCATAGCATATAGGAAGAGTGAATTTCTCCTTATAGGTGGACCTACACGGGCAGCCAGATCACAATGAGAAGGTTGCTTGGTGAGTGTGGAATCAGAATGAAATGTCTTGGTGGAATAGAATGTCAGTGGCATCAGGCTAAGACGTCATGATGCACCATCTTCTCTTAGGAATGAACTTTCCAAAGGTATCAGGAAACTCAAAGGTCTTTGACTGACACCCCCAGTCCTCCTGGGATAACTGCCATTAGGACGGGAAGTATTCAATCCAATGGGTGGGATTTCCTCTCCTCTAGATAGTACTTGGATGGACAGTTTCTACGTTTACCAAGGTGATTATATTCTTTGCTAAGTTCCTATAACTTTCAGCTCTGCTTTGATCTATTCATTTATTCATTTTTCTGTTAGTTGTGTAAATACTATGGTGAGATAATACTCAAGTTCTACTGGCTAAGGAGTGAGTTTCCAAATATGAGACACTGGGTAGATATTTTAACCAAATCTGTACAGTCTTTTGTTCACCTGTTTCCAAGTTTTAGGGTGAGAGTGACTAAGTGAAGGAAGCATAGGCACTTAATGGTAGCATACAGAGACTGACAATATTGAAATCAATTCCATAATAATTTCAATGATCTAAATGTAGACTTTTCATTCAGTAAATATTTGTGGATATTTGCTCAAGGCATTAGTGATCTATCAATTATCATGGCAGAAAAAAAAATCTCTACCTTGTTAGTATTTATACTGTGATGCTCTTAGGGAACCTATACTGCCAAAAGAGACAGGTAAGTTTTTCAGTGAAATTAGTAATAACAATTATTTCATCGAGAACCAGATGAAAATATCTTAAGAGCAATAGTAGTCTGCATATTGCTGAGTAGGTAGTGTGTACCCACTAAATTCAATTACCATCTTGAAGAATAAAGAATATGAATATGAAAACTGTTTGAAGATGTAGTAGATATAAACTGGTTGAGCATTCTAAGTGTCAGGAATGAGGGTTTTTAGCATAACCAAAAGCAAGTTGGTACAACAACAGGCTGGTTGAAGTGCAATGGAGTAAAAATAAAAACTTGACTGAAAATTATTATCCTTAGAATGAGATGATTATCCTTAGAATGATAATCTTTCACACCCTATTAATAGTAATAAAAATTTGTACGACTGCTTGTGAAGGCACTATGAGACTATCAACATTTTAAATGAACATACTTAGGCATTTTAACATAGTTTTTTATTAAGATGACTAAAATTTGATTTTAGATTTTTAAATTTTTATTAACAATTTATTTATATATAAATTTCACATCTCTGTGATCTCTGGGGTTCACCCCCCTTCCCTGACCCTTCCCTGTTCCACCCCCCTCTCCCCATTGTGTACTTCAATTTGATTGCTGGCTTGTTTCGTCTTTTCTTCATGGATTTCTGTTTATCTTTCCCATGTTCCATATAGTAGTGAAACCGTTTGTTTTTTTGTTTTTTTTTCTTTTTTCTTGTTTCTGCTAATATGAATTCTTCCAAGTCCATCCATGTTATTATAAAATCATCCAATTTGTCATTTTTAATTGATGAGTAATATTCCATTATGAATATATACCACATCTTTTTCATCCAGTCATCTGTTTTTGGACATTTTGGTTGCTTCCATATCCTTGCAATTATAAATAGTGCTGCAATAAACATCTGAGTACAGGTGTCCCTTTGTACCCACATTGAAGTCTCCTTTGGGTAAATTCCCAAGAGAGCAATTGCTGGGTCAAATGGTAGTTCCATTTTCATTAATTTGAGGGCCCTCCATACAGCTTTCTATAGAGGTTGGACCAGTTTACATTCCCACCAGCAGTGTAAGAGTGTCCCCTTCTCTCCACATCTTTGCCATCACTTGTTGTTGCCTGTTTTATGGATGTGGGCCATTCTTACTGTTGTAAGAATGGTATCTCATTGTGGTTTTGATTTGTATTTCCCTGATTGCTAGTGATGTTGAGCAATTTTTCATGTGCCTGTTGGCCATTTGTATTTCCTCTTTGGAGAAGTTTCTTTTTGGTTCTTCACCCCATTTTATGATTGAACTTCTTATTTTGCTTTTGTTTAATTGTGTGAGTTCCTTGTGTAGCTTCATTATTAAACCCTTATCACTCTTGTGGAGGGCAAATTTTTTTTTCCATTTAGTTGGGCTTCTTTTAGTTTTTTCTGTCATCTCCTTTGCTGTACAGAAGCTTTTTAGTTTGATGTAGTCCCATCTGTTTATGTTTTCCTTCATTTTTTTGCAATCAGTAGATTTTTAGATTCTTATTAATTAAATTTTTTTCCTTATATTTGTGTAACCCCCATAGTTCCCCCAACTCCATATCATCTGTGAACCACCACCATATTCCCTTGTGTTCATCCTGCTCCTGTTTTGACTCTCCTCCGGACCCCTCCTTTGCTATATGTTTCAGTTCTGTGACTGGCATGCTAGTTTTTTGAGATTTTCTTAAATTATTTTTGTTGGTTTCTCTATATTCCACACCATCCATTATTTCTTTTTCCTCCTGACTAATTTCTGCTAGCACATTCTCTTCCAGCTCCATTCATGTTGCTGTACATGACACGAATTTGTCTTTTTTGATTGCTGAGGAATATTGCATTGCATAATATGCCAGTTCTCTTTGATCCATTCATCTATTCAGGGGCCTTTGGGTTGTTTCTATATCTTGGCTATTGTAAATAATGCTGCAACAAACACAGGAGTACAGATTTCCTTTTGAGTTAGTGTTTTTGTGTCCTTCAGGTAGACTTGAAGGAGTTGAATTGCTGTATTATATGGCAGATCCATTTTCAGTGTTCTAAAGAACCCCCAAACAGTTTTCCATAGTGGTAGGACCAGTTTACATTCCCACTAGTGGTGTAAGATCATTCTTTTAGGACCATTCTCACTGAAATGAAGTGATAATCTCATAGTGGCTTTGATTTGCATTTCCCTGATGCTTAATGATGTTGAGCATTTTTAAAAAATGCATATTGTCTATTTGTATTTCTTCCTTGTAGAAGTATCTTTTTAATTCTGCCCATTATTGCACTGTGTTGTTTGCTTTGTTTATGTTGTGCCATGTAAGCTCCTGGTAGGTCTTTACTATCAGTCCCTATCTGTTGTATGGTGTATACATTTTCTCCCATTCAGTTGGTTGTCTCTTAGTTTTGATTGCTGTATCTTTTGCTGTAAGAAGTTTTTTAGTTTAATATAGTCCAAGCTGTTTACCTTTTCCTTCATTTGTTTTTTTGATTCTGAAGATGAGAATATATATATATATATAGAAATAGGTTTAAGAATATTTAGTACTACTGTCTGTAAAATAGTGAAGTTAGAGAATGCCTAAATATTTAAGAATTTTTTAAAAATGTTATATATTAAAATATATTACAAAGTAAGGGAAAATGACTTGTGCTGGTAAGGATCAATATTCTAAGGTGCTTTGAACTCAAAAAGCAAGGTAAGGAATAGTTTGCTATTTTTAAAAAAAATTGTTAAACTATTTTTAAATAAGCGTAGAATTGATTGATAACTACTTAGCAATTTAAAAAATCCTCAATCCAAGAAATTTTGAGTTCAGTAATTTTGTTAATATTTCCATTACTTTAATTTATAGTTATTGTAATATCAATGTACACCATCACAGAAAAATTAGGAAATCTAAAAAATGATAAATGAGAACATAAATATCACATGTACTATCAACAGCTTTAACAACAACAAAAAACCTTTTTGATCACATAAATGCTTTCAAGCAAAATATAGACTACGCATGCCTTTATTTAACTTATTTTGCAATGAAAATTGGAACACAAATGCAACTTAACTTGACATAAAATAGAGTTTTGGTTATGTTTTTGGTTCTTTTTAAACATTGAGGTAATACATGTTGATTGAATTTTCAAAAATAAATAAAATAGAACACATACCTTCAATTATCCAAATGCCCCAAAGCAACTTTTTTCAAGGTCTTCAAGTCATCACTGTTTTTTATCAAAGGTCATATATGACCTTTTATTTAATAAAAATGTAAGACAGTATTGCATGGACCTTTCTATGTCTCAATGAACAATTGTGCATTATTCTTTTTAAAACCTGGTGAGTATTATATGAGTAAAGATAAATTTAGTTATTAGACTTCACAGCACAACTTAATTTGTAATATGTGTATATGTGTGTATTTTAATGTACACATTTATATCAGTATGCCCTATTTATCTGTCTAGGATTTATTCTAAGTGAATTTCTAGGAGAAAATAACATTAATAGATTCTATGGGTCAGAGTCTCCACTTGTTTCCTTGAGATTATAATTTTAATGTATTAGCTGGGAGGTTGAAATTGCAATGTGAAGAGGTACTGGTCTTTGTTATTCCATTGTTAAACACACTACCCAATCCTACTTTAAAGCCTACATATTACATTTCTGTTTTAAAATTATTTAATTGTATTAGAACCTTTAGGAGTTAATGTACTGTTATACTATAAAAGTGCCAAACATACCAATGTAGGTTTGGTTTAAAAATATACTACAATAAGGATAGAAGTTCATGAAAATTTAATTTGCTACAAATACTGCAAAATGCTGTTTTTGAACAGATTGGAGCTATATAAGTTTGTTTATAGATAGCAGTATGTTTGCATATAATGTCTTTCATACAGATTTGTCATCAATTTTAGGTTAAGTTGGGTCACCCCTTCTGTTTTCACTGTTCTTGTCATCAAATGTATTACAGGGCACGAAGGCAATGATAAAATTCAGGAACTCCATGGACATTTCACGGGGAGTGAATTCATACCTACTTCCAAATATTAAGAATTATTTGATGCCGTTTCCTCCTCCATCTCCTCCTCCTCATGGAAAAAACACAAGGGAAAGTAAACCTGAAACATGGAGAAGGAGAAGATTCCGTCCAACCACTGTTCCAAATGGCTCAGATCCTCTCTCTACCAGGGTGATTATGGAATCATATGTTCTTGTATTAATTTAGTAGATTACATTGTACTGTTAGATTTCTAGGTGTTTCAAAAGAATCTGGGGAGATCAAATGCAAAATACCTTGCAGAGGGAAATATAATAATTTTTATAACAATTGAGTGACTCTAAAACCAAAATTTTGAGTAGTTTAGTTGATTAAAAGACTCCAGAAAATCTTATGATCATGTTAATTTGCATCATACCCATTTCCAATCATATTTTTCCTTTTATTTGTCCATTTAATTTTAATTTTATTGTAATACTATTTTTTCTCTTTTTTAAAGTCTTTTCTTTAGGATTCTTCACATCAGGTATCATGCCTGCCACCAAATCACCCATAATCCTCCCCCATTGACTATTGTGCTTCCTTCTGTTTTTGTCCTTCCCCTTCCCCTATCCCTTTTCCCCTTTGTATGCTTCAGTTCTGTAATCAGTTTTCAAGGGTTACTTTTAAGGTAATCTTCTCTGGTTCTTAATTTGAGTTTTTCTATATTGTACCTATTATTGATACCATGCAGTATTTATCTTCTCCTAATTTATTTCACTTAGCATTATTCTTCCAAGTTCATTTACAAGTCACTGAAAATGATATTACTCATTCATTTAATTACATGTTGTTGAAGTATCTTAACATTTAATTTGTGAAAATTCAAAATTCTAATTTCTGAAAATTAGAAAAAATATTCAGAAAAAAATTCCTTCAGTGTTCAACAAAAGTGTTGCAGTTTGTTCTATTCATTTCCCTCAAAATATTGATGGAGAATGGTTCTAAAGTCCAGTTCGATTTTAGTAAAAAAGACACAAGATCTCTTAATTTTTATTGTGCAAACACACAACTAATAGTAGTGATAGGTAACTTTTGTGATTAGAAGTGGACATCTGGTTTAACACTCAGTAGATTGAACAGGTGAGGGTTGTAGGTTGAAGTACAATTGTACATATGGACTTCACTCTCAGTGCCTTATTAAAACACATCAATGTCCCACTTTAGCAGCTATCCTCACCGATCACCTCATAAAACTAGGACTGCATTTCCACTCTCAAATTTCCTGTTTTCAGTTCTATTTTCATCAATTCTCTTCCTTTGTTACCAACTCTGATAACAAAAAACAAAAAATCTTCATCTCCAAGACCCAATCTTCACCTTGTGTCCTGGATCCTCTTTTCCTGAGCTCAGTGGACCTTGCATTGGCCATCATTCTTCTAATTTGAGCTTTCATCTTCTCTCTAATATTTATCTCTCTCAACATATCTAGGCCTTACCTTGAGTTCCCAGATCCTTTCCTTACATTCCATATTCTTAGGCTTCTGCTTTCTCCTTTCCAATTGCAAAATCTCTGAAATGTTTATGGTGGTTTAATCAAACAACCCCAGAAAACTCAGCTTCTAATCACAAAATTTTATTTCTTGTTTACATTATTATCTGTTGTTGGTTAATGGCAGTTCTGGGACCCAAGGGAGATGCCATCCCTGTTTGGGGTATGTTGATTCCTTGGGAAGCAGAATCATAGGATGCTTTGACAGTTCCACTCATGGATAATGCATGCCACTCACAATTGGATTATGTCGCCAAAGCCTGGCAGCAGAGGTATGGGAAGTATCCTCCTCTCACAGAGTATTTGAATATTTGAATAATAGAATCTACTACTACCATTAACTTACTTTAGAATTCTTTATATGCTGACATTGGTCTCCTGCAGGCCAACAAATATGCTTTCTTGAAGGATATGGTCCCCCATTTAGGAAAAAAAGCAGTGATTTCTTTATCCTTCATAATTTTGATTTTCTAATATTAAGTATATTGCTGATAAACTCTATTGGTCATATATAAGAATATATGAAATGTAGAAAATAATTATGAAATCTCATAAATTAAAGAAAGAAAAATAATATTGAGAATGGACAATGAGACAACAGAATGAAAATAATAAAGACAAAAATACCATTAAAATGTTGCAATAAATGTGAAATTTTAGTAAGAAACTTTAGCAAATTTACTAAAATTTTAGTAAATTTAGTAAGAAATTTTGTAACCTCAACATGCAACCTCAGAAAAATCAAAACAGAAATCCAAATGGAATGATAAAAATAAAGAATATACGAAATCTGTATGTATAAGTAATGATTATCAAACAAACACTCAGGTATACACCACTGCTATTCTTAGAGTAGAACACTGCTGCTACAGCATGAGCTCTGCTGGCCACTCCAGCACATCTCCTGCTGCTTCCCAGAGAGACCCTGAACTAGCTTCCATCATAACTTTGTTTCCACTGACATGCATAAAAATTCAGAAATAAGTTCGAACTTAGCATTGTAACGAAAGTACCATATTTGCAGGAGAAGAGAAATTGACTAGTCTTTAAGTAAAGTTTAGGTTTGATTTCTTGACAAAGGGAAAGTCAGAGAGGCCAGGTAATGGGTGTGTCCTTGAAAACGGGCTCAGCGGAATCAGGCATCTTGGTGAGTCTAGTGGGGAACAGATGCTGGATGTGCAGGGGGAATATGGACCAGAACTGGGTGTCTGTCGCTGGGCACAGAGGAGAGAATAGCAACTTCTCTATTCTATGGTCATGTCAAGTGGGCAGAGATTCTCAGGGGCAGCTTCCCCCGGGCATTCTGAACTAAGAGGCCACAGACTCTAGTGTCAGCAGGTGTCCTGACTGATGATCTTAGATCTTAACATGCCTGTCTTGAGGCACAAGGCTGCAGCCTGATTTTTTTTTGTTTGTTTGTTTTTAAACTCCTGTTCTCTCTCTTGGTATTCCTATTTGGGCAATTTCAGAAGTATTAGACTGATACGCTAATATTCTTAATTTTTCCCCTTATTTGTCTTTTTGTGCTGCTTGCTAGATTTCTTCAGTTTTTATCTTACATATAATCTACTGACTTTCTTCTGCTGCTTTAATTTTGCTAGCTTCTTTTGTGTTCAACGAATGTTGTTTTTAAAGAGCATCTCATTCATGCTTGGTATGATTTTGATTCTGTGATATTTGTACAGACTTGCTTTGTGGGATGATGTATGTTTAGTTTTTGTAAAGAATATTCTCTAAGTGTTGGGATCAGAGTTCCATAAATTCCCAGTAAATAAAATATGTTAACTATCTTATTTATATTTTTACATCTTTAGCATTTGCCTTTATCTACTTGGCCTCTCAGATCTAAGTTCTGATGTTAATTCATTCTCTTTAACTGTGGATTTGCTAGCTTCTCTTATATCCCCTATGGACTATCAAATTTATTTTGTCCAGTACTACTTATTTTTTTTTTGGATTATTACTTTATATATGTACATGTATATATTTTTCTTTTGACCTTTTGATGTCCTTACATTTAATTTTTAGACTTTTCATATGTTTATGTAGCATATAGGTGCTTTGTGTTTGTTTCAGTCTCAGAATTTTTGTTCCATTAATAATGAGCTAAATCCAAATATATCTAATTTATTTGTTTATTAGACTTACATCTACCATTTTAGTTTGTATTTCCTATTGACTGTGATTTTTTTTCTTTGATAGAAACAGTTTATGCTGCTGTTGACTCTCTTGAAATTTCCCTCTCTTTCTTCTAATGGTGTTCTTCTTTCGTGGTTCTTAGTCTTCTTTTTCCTCTTGGGTTGTTCCTCTTGTTGGGTTGGCTCTTCATTTTCACCCCTAAATTTAGCTATCACCAATGGTTTAAATCCTGATGCTTCTTTTTCTATTCAAGAGGTAATCAATCATTTTCTCACATAGTTTTGGAAGCTTTCTATCTGTTTCTAAGATTTGTCACTTCTGAACCCTGGGCTATGGGTTAGTATTGGTACAATAGGATGAGTCATTCATTTTTGTTTTATTGTCTTTCTACCTGGAAAGGATTTTTTTCATGAGAGGTGACTCTCCTTTCTAATTTATACATTATTTTTACACTTTCATCTTATGCCTACCTCAAGGCATCCTTCAAATGTTCCTAAAATGAGAGAAAGTTAAAAAAAAGAATGATGGTTTACTTGTGTCCCAACACCTCTCCCTCATGAATGCATTGAGTTTGGTCTATGGCTCTGTGATCTGTGTCCCTAGGAGAGCTTTGCTGGAACAAAAAATGACAAGGTGTGGTAGATCTCACAACCCAGCAAGGTACTGTTGGTCTTGTTGCTTTCTATCATTTTGTTCCAGGCCCTGAAGAGCAGTATGCTCTTTTTACAGAATCTATGAAACTAGTGAGAATTTCCTCTGAAGTTTGCCTCTTCCATCTGTAGCTCTCACCAAGCACTGCTGGTTACCTACTCTCCACAGCAATCTGCCTATAATGAGGGTGGTCCCATAAATAGTTTTTGCAAATGTGAAAATACAGGCTTTCAAATATGTTTCTACATCACATCTATCAATTTCTTTAAAAAAGAAAAACACTTCGTTTAATATTTGTATGTTCTGTGAAAGAAAGATCAAAGAACTCTGGCAAAAGTATATTGGGACTTTTCTCATCTCTGTCTGTGGTCCCTTATTCACTTCCCAGGCTCCAGATGAACCCTCCTCAATTACAGATGCCTGACTGGTAGGTTCTACTGTCTCTCAGATTTGACATGGTTACACACACACACACACACACACACACACACACACACACATATATATATATATAATTTTTTTAATAATATATATTTTTATTGAATCAGTTTTATTTACATTTGCCTTTTGGGTGTTCTCCCCCCTCCCCCACCCCCCACCCCCGGTCTCTCCATCTCTTCTTTCACTGCCATTTATTGTTTAATTTTTAGTACCTTAGGTACTTTTCCTTTTCTTTCCTGTAGCAATGTCCTTTTGTCCAGTGTGGACGTGGTTTCCTAGGACACAGTGGCCTGTGCTTAGTTTTCCAAGTGTCTTTTTGCTGCTGGCCACCAGTTCACACATGATTGTGTTCTTTCAGTGTCTCCTCCTTCTTTCTGGTTAACTCCTCCAGCTCATCTTCTGTCATATTTTGCTCCTTCTTTGTTTTGTAGTTCTGTTTGCTGGTGTTGGGAGCATTTCTCCTGGCCAAAGTTTGTGCACCAATTTTTTTTTATCAAAATAGGCCCTCCCTGGCAGATGGTTGGTCTGGTTCGTCATGGGGCCACTGCCCTTCTCTGTGGCTTTCCTGACCCCCTAAAGCAGGAGGGTCCTTTGATCATGCTGAAAGCATCTCTGAATGGGCAATTCCGTTCCCATCATTGTAGATCACAGTGGTTGTGTTTCTGAGGTAGTTTGTCTCTATAATCAGTCTTATAGTCCTGTGTCCCATGGATCTGACATGTTCGTTGTTCCGGAATACTTCTTTGTTTTTCACCTCTGTATTCATGGGCAACTGTTGTTGAATTGCTGATTTAGTTGCTTCTGGTGAGGGTTGACTGGATTTGGACAAGACCAGAGGGGATGACCCTTACTAGCCACTACCCACCTGCCAGCCCCCCACCCCCACCCCCACCCACCTGTGTATCTGGCAGGAGGGAGGCTCAGTGTCCAGCAGCATGGCTGAATGCTGAACTGGGTATGTGGGAGGGGCTACCCCACCTTCCCTGGCCACCTCATGGTATGGTGACCAGGGGACGCCCCAGATGCTCCCCACTGCCCTGGCAGGCAGCAGGGCCCCCCTACCTTGCACTCCCTGAACCCCAAAAGGAGTGCAGCAGGTTGTATGGCTGGGAGCTCAGTGCCTAGCAGCATGACTGAACTGGGCATGTGGGCCTGACATGGTTATAATTCAAGACAGTTTCTTCACTCAACTGATTTATAATAATAATGATCTTTTTGTCAGTAATTTGGGCTCAAAAATCCGATTCCATCTTCTGTCTGCATCACATTGCAAGGCGATTGTTAAATCCTCTAGCTTAGAGCCATCTAATAGAAACAATGCAAGACTCATGCAATTTTACTTTTCTAATAGCTACTTCAAGATGTAAAAGTAAATATGTACAATTAATTTTAGGTGAGTGAACCCCAGGGAATACAAAGATGTGAAATATATATATATATAAAATTATTAAAAATAAAATTAAATTAATTTTAAATATTTTACTTAATCAAGTGCATCCACATCAGTATTATTTCAATAGGTAATCAATATGAACAATTTTAATGAGTACTCTACAGTTTTTTAATGCTATTTTTGAAATTCAGTAGGTATTTCAAGCTTCATCACTTCAACACCTAAATAATGACTCGTACCTGATAATCCCTTTCCATTCTCAGTACTATGTCTTGTCAGGGGCTTGCTACCTAACTTTTAATGGGGTTATTGCAATCATCTACATACTTGTGTCCTGCCACTAAATCACCAAATTGCTCAATTTAGTTTTTATTGATAATGAGAAGCAATAGGCTAGTTGCTAAGATTACCATGATGAATAAGACTGGATTCTTGTTTTTCAGAAAGGCAATATTGCACCGTCTGGCTTTTGGCTGCTTTTAGCATGCCAAATTATTCCCTTTCCCTCTAACAAATATAGCTTGTTAGAGTAATTGCACTTTTTTTGTTTGACTTAATTTAAAAATATTTTTTCAATTTATATTCTAGTCAAAACATTATCTTTGTATTTTTTACTTTTTTTTTTCACCAGTCAACTCATATTTGAGAGTGATGAAGGAAAACATCACTATGATTTTAATACATGGTAATCTAACGTATTTCATAGTAGTCTTGATTTATTTCAGAAAACACTTTCATTTAAACAATGTTTTCACTTAAAATTAGCATTTCAGTTTGGCAACTACATAACTAAAAAGAACTTTAAAAACACTTTAAAAAGCCAATTCAGCAAGCAAAATATCTTAGCAGCTGGCATTGTGCAGCAGAGCCCTGGGAGAATGGAGGCATCAGGGATGCTTCTGGGTGTTTGCAGTAGCTGGAGTTTAAGGGTAGACCTTTTTAATAAGTAAGAAGGTCAACATTTTGAACCTTTTTACCAAAGCAAATTCCAGCTGGATAATTTCTGGTTATTAACAGATTTACTGACTACATTATGTTAGGGACACAAGAAAGGGAAAGCTCATGAGTCAACCAAGCATCCTCAAAATCTGAAGTTCTGATGCATCTGAATAATTGAGATGTTTTGTGACATGTCAGGAACGAGCACAAGATCCACTTATCAGACCCTTATTAGGTGTTAGTACTGGCAAGATTCTGGTGATATCAAGATCGTTAAGAAACTGTCCTTATCTACAAAAGGGAGGAATACATCAAAATAATTTTGATTCCAGGTGCTCGTAGGACTATATAGGTCTGGAAATGAAAGATAGGTTGTGTTTGGTCACTACAATTAGTTCACTTGTGGGTCTTTAAACGTATCATAAAAGTTGTAAGGTTTGCTAAACTAAACAGTAGATATTAGAAATGTAAGACATTTTATGTTGCCTGTGGAATGTTGGACCTCCTCGCATGGTTAGTGGGAATTGGAGGAATTTAAACAGGAGTGTCACATGATTTATTTAGACAGTAGTTTGCTTTAATATTCAGGAGGAAGGAGATTTGGAGACATCAAGCTAGAGGTAAGGATATCAATTTGTAGGCTGACAACACCTTTTTTTTTCACCAGTCAACTGAAATTTGGGAGTGAAGAAGGAAAACATCACTATGATTTTAATACGTGGTAATCTAATGTATTTCATAATAGGAACAGTTCAATTTTATGCTAAAAATCTAGTGTAATTATTAGTAACATCCTTTTCATTCACTATTTGTCCAGTTTGGATGATAAACTCTATGGTCACCCAACTAATAGAAGAAGCTCATTGCAATGGTCCAGGTTAAGACTTCATGATGTACAGATTCATCAGGACTTACCTGTGTGGATGGAGAGGATTACTGCTTTGTACTGTCCACAAAAACCAACACTCTGACAGCTATGTTAATCTTTTAAATTTGCCTATATATATGGGGATAAAAGAGATCCTTGTGAAGATTTATCAACTGAAAGCTAAGTATGGACAGTATATCATGGCTGACTAGCTAGCCACTCAATGGGTTCGCTCTCTGTCAGCTCACATTATACTTGCCTGAGAAAGCTTTGAAGAAATAAGAAAGAAAATAACAAGCAACTAGTGAAGGAAGAAAGATAACACTTAGCTGTGTAGGGATACAAGGCCTTGTTCCTGCTCTTAAAATGGAACTCAATTTTCATGGAAGGTTGTGACATTTGCTCTAGGAAACAGAGCGAGCCATGAAATCTTGCTTAAGTCTCATCAGTCTGGGTCATTATAACCTTGGAAGATGTTAAGTATACTGGGAATTCAGTCACCTGAAAGAAACAATTACTCATTTCCCAGTACATGTATTTAATCATGATATGTCGCTTGGGCATTCTGTTAGAACCCAGAAAAACTTACCTGGTGGAAATCGTTGTGGAATATTTTTGAAAAAAATAAAGTAACCAGATTCAGGAGAATCTTGAGAGGGAAAAAACAATAAATAAGGTAATAAAAGGATGAAGAACAGTTATTTCCTTTATTTTATTTGTAAAAGGTCTTCCTTCTTCCTCATTTTGTACATATGAGATAGGCCTTTCCAAAATTTCAATCTCATTCCTACATTGTGTTTAGATAATATTTTTTCCCCCAGAAGCTCACCACTGAATCTACAACAACATTGTTTAACAAGGGGGGAAGTGACATTTCTGTAGAATCTGTCATCACTAAACATTCTTGTGGGAATTTGGAGTTTGACTGGCCTTTGGCTGCAGATGGTGCAGTGGATACTCAAGTAAGAGGAAACATGGGGTACCTCTGAAAAGGGGAGCCAGGCCTGCTATTGAAGTATGACAACTCGGTGAAAGCATGATAAAGTGTGCTGAAACACAATAACCTCAAAATACAGCCTAGACTTTTAGAAAAACAATTGTCTAGAAAAACAACTACTCAGTTTACTGATATGCAGCTCAGTTTCTCCTTGAATCTTCCTCATTCTATCTTTCGTCACATCTGACCATGAACTACCACCAATGATAGCCCATCTGGAACACCAGTACATGTGAAATGATGTAAACCTGTGAAGTGTATATAAACTCCCTGTTAGGGATACTCAGCCTTTGGATATGAATTTGCTGAGTCAGTACCGGTACTAATAAATCTGCTTCTTGCAAACCTCGTGTCCTCGTTCCCTGCTTATCAGTCTCCAAAGATGGAGCAATGGCCACATACAATTCTTGTTCCCTGATTGCCACAGCCAGGTATAGTTCTCATTCCCCTGATTACCTGCTTTCACTGTCACCCCTTCATTTTCAACTGACTCAGGTGATGTTTCCAGTTCACAAAGCTTTATCTAGTGTGCTCATTAACCTTTGTGACTCCTGATTCCCTGAAAGCATTTCTGTTAGTTTTCTCTCTACTAGGGAATTATTTATCAGTTTGCTTGCATTTTTAGTCTCAGAGTTCCACCCATATATTCCTTTCAGACTCTCATTTTTGTAATTTTATTTCATCTGATTTATTTCCTTAGGTTTTTTTTTTTTTACTTCCTAGAAATAGAGTTGATAGAAACAAACTTCTGAGTTGGAATAGGATGGGTTTGAATGTGCAAATATTTAAGTAGTCCCTTCCAAAATTTTTGTTACATCTTTGTTAATTCTTAAAGAAATACATGCTTCTAACATGCCCATTATTCAATAAAATCAAACTTAGATTCTTGCCTTGGTTTCACTATAAGTTGGTCTGTTTACTTTTTCATGTAGATAAAAGTTGAATTTTAATAAAGCAATGTAGCAATTTCTGGTCTCTGTCTGTACTCCAACAATAGTGTTACGAGACTCTCTTTCAACCCTCCCAGCTACTCTTTTTTTTTTGCCTCCTCTTCCTCTTCCTTTTCCTGCTGCTCTTTCCTTAACTTTCTCTTTGAGGTTATATAGAAACTATGCTTACTTACTAAAATACTTCTAAATATAAATTAGCAGAAAAGGCATAGGACATATCTGTTAATCTCTGCCATATACATTCTTGTTTATTTTATAAATAAAATTTATCAATGATGTAGACTATCAGGTTTTTGAAGAGATATTTTTGTTATGTATGTTATTTGTTATTAAAAACAATAGTAATGATGATTTTCATTGAACCAAATACTTTCTATAAAATTGGTTAATTCCAGCATCTCTCTCACAGAGAAGATAGGTCATGTGAAATAAATTGTGAAAATAAAGCTCTCAATTACAAAAACAATTGCTGAATCACAGTCAATGAGAATTTAAACCGAAACAAAGTATTTCACCAATATTAATTTGATTTAAATTTTTGAGAAACAGCTAAAAGGGTTAAGAGCAAATTTCTCTTAACACTTTTGATAATTTTTGTTGAATGTAAAACACACACATAATAAAAAGTGAAAAGTTTGTATAAGCCTTAGTATTTACATTAAAGATATAAACACCAAATTGCATGTTTTATCTGTTAGAGGTATTCATTTTTTAATGGGTATTGCTTTTTGTATATTTTTGTAAGGTTTATTGCTAGTTATACAAAAAATAGCCTTTTCTGTTCTTCATATTCAATATCATCATACACTGATTAAAAAGTGATTAATTAGTAAGCCTCCTCTTGTTGTTTATCCCAGGACTCAAGGAGGATTCAAAAAACACCGTTGCATAGTAATGCAGCAATTACAATGATCTATTTGGGGAAAAATGTGCACCTATCTTATGACTTCCGGGATGAAATAAAAGTTTATCAACAGCACTGTGGTGGAGAAAACCTTTGTGTCTACAAAGGCAAACTACTTGAAAAAGGTATGCATAAAAAGTGAATTTTTTTAATTGCATCAAGTTGATGCTATAGATAAGCCATTGTTGGTATAATATCAAAATGACTTCAATCACTCTATGAAATTATGCATATCCAGGGACTTATAAACCAGCTGCCTAAAAGTAAATCTAGATTTACTGCTCTATGATTGAAACTGAAACAGCAATTACTCTTGCAGATTGTGGAAGAAAGAATTTGGAGTGATTTAACCCAGGAGTAGATTAATTTTGGGATAGAGATATATGTTCGTTAAAATGTTGCATGAATAAACTGTCCCTCAAATTACAAGTTAACTATTTGGCTTGACATAGTGAATAATATCATACATTATTCTAAGAGAAAAATATCAGATTGGCAATTTGTTCTTTAGAAGTATATTGAGAAAAAATATGACAAATCCAATAAACTTCAGGGTGAATCACACCTACATAACTTGGTACTGAATTTAGATAAAGGGTTTCTAGTATAGTCTGCCTTCATTTGGTCATAAATTTATGTCTGTTAGCATAAGATAATTTTTACATTCAATATAGGATTTCACATATTATGCTAAAGCAGTTTTCATCAATATTTATTTCTGTGGGATAGTAATTAAATAAAACAATTTTTATGGGATTATATTTTCTTTGTTAAGAAACTCTATTTAACCTGGTATGGTGGCATGCACCTGTAATCCCAGTTACATGGTAGCCTGAGGCTGGGGATCATTAAAGTCCGTGATTTTGGACAACAGAGCAAAACTCTTAAAAATTAAAAAAAAAAGAAACTATTTAGAAGGTAATCATTTTTTTAATAATTAAAATATATTTATATTTGAGTAATCTATGTACATAAACTAAGGGATTAAGAGAATTGCAAACAAACATGGGACTGTTAATTTTGATTTTTCTGATTTCCTTTATCATTTAAAAAGAGTTAAAAAATTTGAGTGCTTAAAGAGAAGCTATGTATATTTGGGCATTAAAAGAATCTAACATAAGAAAGGAAAACACTTGAATGTTAATTTTAAGTTAAAATACCTATCTAACTTTCTAAAAATATGTTAGGTTTCATAGAAAATAATTCTCAATAGTGCCCAAAGTATTTTCCTCTATTTTATATACTTGATGAAATGTAATTACTTTTGACTCATTTTGCCATAGCATTTGGGAATTCATCCTTCTCATCAGGAGAAAGATGAGAGGAATATATAGAGACACTGGTTTCTGAAGGTCATATGTCCAGCTCTGGGCAGGATCAGAGTAGATATTGGCCCCTGTGTAGATAGTATTCCTGCTCTCTACAGCCTCAGTTAGCTAGTCACAGTAGCAAAGGTTTTTCTACATTTTCATCTTATTAGGGTTGTGAAACCCCTAATGGCAGTGGCATAGATATACTTATTTTTTAAGTGTATTTTTCAGCTATTAATTTAGAAGAGGTTTTTTGATTAACTGGAGTCTGAAATCAAAATGTTGATACAGATTAGCACATAATTCAAAATTTAAAATTATGGAATTTACATTTTTCTGGATCTTAAATCATGCTTTTTCAACAAAATGCATATATATATATATATTTGACTGCTAGAAAATATGATACATTCAAATGAAAAACATGAGATTTCATTCATGATTTTTTGGGAGATGATATACACCCTGGTAAGAATGGAAAACCAAAGTTTATGGCTCAGTTGGACTTGTTCAAGTGTTATTTTGTACGCTCATTGAGACTGGAACTGATGCTGTCATGTCATTGGACAGTCTTGAGCAGTAGGATTGGAGCAAGGACTTCGATAACTGAATCTTGTCCACATAATAATTTTGTCTCAATTTACCCTTGATTTCCAGGAAAGTAGTTGTCCAAAATTGAAATGGTGTGTCTTGGTGTTGATTTGTGACTCATAAATCTTAGTTGTATGGAAAAGGTTCACCCTTTTTATGAATCAAATATGTGTATGATTCTGTGAAATGTGAATAGATTTATAGAATATTTCTTTTTAAGATGGGGACATTTGAAGTTCTCTTTGGGGCAGTAACTCATTAAAGATAGGCATTCATTGCTTTGTCCTGATGAGTAGAAATGAAATTCATTTTTCGTTAGGAGTAATGAAATTCATATTTTAGGAATGTGGCAAGAGCATCTTTTGTTTCCACAGAATTTATGATATCTCCCAGTTTGATTTTTGATATCAATCTTGTCTTGTTTGTCTACACGTATGATGTCATTGAACATTTCTGCTACTTTGTATAGCGCATGATTATTCACTGGTATTTTTATTTGTTCCTTTCATCCTTTCAAACAAGGTAGACCTTTGCCTACTCACTACATGAGGATACAAAGAACAGAGTAACTTTTTTCTGGTACTTTTATAATGCCATCTTCTTTTGCCCATTTTTTGTGTACTTCCATAGCCCGATCTTCTTATTTGTACACATTTCTTATGACTCCTTCACAAACATAGCTGCTTCTTTGCTTTGTCTATTACAGGACAAAGGATTTAAAATTCAAAATCGGATTTTAAATTTGAATCCTCCCCAAGTTTTAAGGTCAGATTAAAGTTTTGAAGCGGTTATAGCTGATATCTCTTTCAGTCTCAGTGACTCTGATTCATAGTTTACACTTAGACTAAAACATTTTATTGTGCTATAACTTATAGTAACACTTTATTTTCTTTCACTCATTTTCATATCTTGATTTTTTCCAGATTTTTAAAATAGCTTTATTGAGCTGCAGTTTGTATTTCATAAAGGTCATCTATTCTGAGTGTAAAATTCACTGGTTTTTGTATTATATTTTATATAGGATTATATAAGATTGTGCAGTCATTGTTACTAAAGCTTTCAATTACCTTTATTACTTCAAAAAGTTCCCTCATGCTTAGTGGCAATTATTTCTCACTCTTATAGGGGGTGCCAGGCTACCGCTGATATATTTTCTGACTCCACAAATTTGCTTTTTTTCTGAAAATTCTGTGTAAATGAAATCATACAATATGTTGTGTTGTTTTTTTTTCACTTAGCCTAAAATTTTTGAGAATCATCTCTTTATAGCATCAATAAATGACTGCTTCTTACGTTGTTCAATGTATTCCATTACATGACGCACCACATTTTACTCATACATCCCCAGTTGATGGCCACCTGTATTATTTCCAATTTGGGACCATTACAAATCATGCTGCTTTGAAAGAGAAATACAAATTTTTGCATAGACTTCTGCTGTTGTTTCTCTTGGATAGATTCCTAGGAGTGGGTTTGATAGCTTTCTTTCCCTGAGGATGGTTTGTACTTTTATATTTCTTCGTGTTTGTACTTCGTTTGTATTTGAAATGGTAGACATTTAAAATCATCAGTATCAGCAACTATGGATTTTGATGCTGAATTTTCCTGCTCAAAAGTTATGGCTGTTGCTGTTTTTGTTGTTTGAGAATTTATCTGCTATAAATCTGTATTTCACATTTCCCCTCTCCTTGGTGTAGTTAGTGATATTTTTACTAAAAATTTTTATAAGTAAATTTCTTAGTTTGATCTCTTAGGGTTGTTGGTATGTCTGCTTAGCTTGGTGTTCATCCCATAAGAGTTTCTGTTTAGACAATTAGAGTCAATAAAGTCTCCAACTTTTATTAGTAGATGTGTTTGCAAGTATATTTGTTTTCCTTTTTTAATTTTTTCAAACATCAAATAATTTATTTCAATATAAATTTCACATCTTTGTAATTCCCTGGATTCACCCCCACACCCTCCCTGATCATTCCCCCTCTGTGCCCTCCCCCCCCCCACACCTGGAGTTGTGTACTTCAATTTGGTTGTTAGCTTTTTTGTTTTGTTTTGTTGTTGACTTTTCTTCATAGCCTTTCATTTATCTTTCCCAAGTCCCATATAATAGTGAAACCATTTGGTGTCCATCTTTATCTTTTGACTTGTTTCTGCTAATATGATTTCTTCTAGATGTGTCCATGTTATCATAAATTCATCTAATTTGTCATTTTTAATTGATGAGTAACATTCCATTGTGTATATATACCACATCTTTTTCATCCATTCATCTGTTTGGGGACATTTGGGTTGTTTCCATGTCCCTGCAATTATAAATAGTGCTGCAATAAACATGTGGGCAGGTGTCCCTTTGTATACATACTGAGATCCCCTTTGGGTAGATTCCCAGAAGAGCGATTGCTGGGTAAAAGGGTAGTTCCATTTTCATTAGTTTGAGGATCCTCCACACTGCTTTCCATAGTGGCTGGACCAGTTTGCATTCCCACCAGCAGTGTAAGAACATTCCTTTCTCTCCACATTCATGCCAACACTTGTTGTTGCCTGTTTTTTTTTTTAATGTAGGCCATTCTCACTGGTGTAAGGTGGTATCATTGTGGTTTTGATTTGCATTTCCCCTATTGCTAGTGACATTGAACAATTTCTCATGTGCCTGTTGGCCTTTTGTATTTCCTCTTTGGAGTAGTGTCTTTTTATTTCTTCACCCCATTTTTTGATTGGGTTTCTTGTTTTTGTTTAATTGTGTAAGTTCCTTGTGGATATTCATTATTAAACCCTTATCACTCTTGTGGAGGGCAAAAATTTTTTTCCATTCTGATGGACTTCTTTTAGTTTTTTCTGTTGTCTCTTTTGCTGTACAAAAGCTTTTTAGTTTGATGTAGTCCCATCTGTTTATGTTTTCCTTCATTTTTTTTGCCATCTGTAGGTGTTTCTAGAAAGGGATGTCTGAATTGTAATTCATGGAGGGTTTTGCCCAGGTTTTCTTCTATGTATTTTACGGTTTCAGGTCTGACGTTTAAGTCTTTCATCCATTTTGAGTTGATTTTTGTGAATGGTGTGAGGATGTTGTCTTGGTCCATTTTTTTTTGCAGATTTTAGTCCAATTTTCCCAGCACCATTTATTGAAGAGACTATCTTTGTTCCAATGTAAATTTTTCCCTCCTTTGTTGAATATTAGTTGACTATACATGTGTGCTTTTATTTCTGGGCACTCAATTCTGTTCCATTGGTCTGCTTGTCTGTTGTTGTACCAGTACCATGCTGTTTTAATTATTATGGCTTTGTAGTATAACTTCAAGTCTGGAATAGTTAGGCCTCCATTTTCTCTTTTTTTTTGGCTAGGAAGCTTTTTGATATTTGAGGTCTTTTGTTATTCCATATGAACTTCTGTAATTGTTTTTCTATATCTTTAAAGAATGTCGTTGGAATTTTTATAGGGATTGCATTGAATCTATAGATTGCTTTGGGAAAGATGGTTATTTTGATGATGTTAATTCTTCCAATCCATGAGCAGGGGATGTCTTTCCATTTCCTTATGTATTCCTTTATCTCTTTTAGCAGTGTTTTCTTTGTATCATTCTTTCACGTGTTTTGTTAGGTTTATTCCCAGGAATTTAATTGTTTTGGGTGCGATGGTGAATGGGATGACTTTTTTAATTTCTTCTTCTTCTTCTTGGCTTTTTGTGTACAGAAAGACTACTGACTTCTGTGTGTTGAGTTTGTAATTGGCTACCTTACTGAACTGTTTTATCATTTCAAGAAGTTTTTCTGTAGATTTTTTTGGGTTCTCTACATAAAGAATCATATTACCTGCATATAATGATAGCTTCAGTTCCTCTTTTCCTATTTGTATCCCTTTTATGTCTTTTTCTTGCCTTATTGACATGGCTAGAACTTCCAGTACAATATTAAAAAGTAGTGGAGAGAGTGGACATCCTTGCCTATTTCTAGACCTTAATTGGAATGGTTTTAGTTTTTCCCCATTTAAGATGATGTTTGCTGTAGGTTTTTCATAGAAGGCTTTTATTATGTTGAGGTATGTTCCTTTGATCCCCAGTTTTTCAAGGGTTTTTATCATAAATGGGTGCTGAATATTGTCAAATGCTTTCTCTGCATCTGTTGATATGATCATGTGGTTTTTGTTTTTCTTCTTGTTGATGTGGTGGATTATGTTAATTGTTTTCTGGATGTTGAGCCATCCTTGTGCCCCTGGGATAAATCCCACTTGGTCATGGTGAATAATGCTTTTTAAGCATCGTTGGATTCTATTTGCTAGGATTTAGTTTAAAACTTTTGCATCTGTGTTCATTAGCAAACACATTCTATGAAGCAAACATTACACTCATACCAAAACCAAATAAGGATAGCATCAAGAAAGAAAACTATAGACCAATTTCCCTATATTTGTTTTCTATAGCTGATATAACATACTCCAAAATTGGTGTCTAAAACATGAGAAATGTATTCTCTTATATATATGGGGATTCGAAGTCTAAAATGAAGGTGGTTAGAGTTCTCAGGGAGACTCTCCTTGCTTTTTCAATTTTTGGTGATTCTTGCATTTCTTGACTTATAGCTCCATTACTTAAATCTGTCTTCATATATAATTATTATCTATACATTACTGTATGTTCTCTCCTCATCTCATAGGACATCAGTCATTGGATTTAGGAAAAAAACAAATTCAGGATGATATCATATTGGTCCTTTATTAATTACAACAAAAAGAGTCTTTTTCCAAATGAAGGCATATTGTAGGTAAATAGGGAGAGCTATTAATTTTTAGAAGGTAATACTTAACCTACTATATTGGTTCCAGGAGTACATTCAAAATTCAGGCAATTTTCTGTTTCAGCTTTGACCTCCCAGTCCACCTGTGTTTCCTTTTGTTCATGGTGTAAGCTCTTAGTTAGGCTAGGGAGGTGAATAAAGGGTGAGCCATTTTCAATCCATGCCACTTCCAGTTAGCCAGGGATATGTATAGAACTTACTGAATGCATTTAAAACTCCTTTATTGCCTGTATCTCCTGCAAAACTTCTGACTAGTCCATTGACCTGTTGTGTTCTAATTAGAACTCCTATCTCAAGTTAGTAGAACCTCTGACTTTCTGTGTTAGTTTGCCTCTGAGATACTACTTATTACTGTAATGTCGCTGGTCAAGGTTTTTTATCCTTTGCTCCAAATCAAGTCATTCCCCACTGGCACTGAAGCTGCTAGTTATTTATGGCTTACCCTCCCCTGTTAGAACTGCTGTGATGAAATAGTGGCAGATGAGGGGGATGAAGCCGCCTCAGGCACAGATTCCTACTGTTCTTACCAAAAGTTCAATAATTTTTCATGAATGACTGCTGTTCAGTTTGTTTTAAGTCTTTGGTCTATTTTCAGAGACAAATTTTAAGGGGAGAGGATTTGGTGACTTCACTCCAGAAATCTGGTATATTAATGTGTTTCTCCTGAAAAGTTTTAACTTCTTGAGGGAAAAGATCACATTGATAATTTTTAGTGTTTTTGTTACACATTACAGCCTAAAACACATTAAAACATATTTGTTACACATTACTGCCAGTTAAAAATGAATAAGTACATTTTACAAATATTGTAAAATACTTTTAAACATTGTATATAAAATAATATTTAACACCCCTCTGTGATCTGGGTAGACTGGATTTCATACACACACACACAAACACACACACACACACACACACACTCCCTCCATTCAACTCTTTCCATCTCCATTGTATAATTTAAAATTCTGAAATACAATAATGCTCACCTATTAAATCAAATTAAATAGTATAGCTGGAAAATTCAACTAATCAGATCAGGACATGGTCAAACTTGCTTTGTGGTAAAAGGAGTTAATATATCATTAACTTGGTTTCCCAAGACACTAACTTTTCAAGTTTTTTCTTTTCTATTTCATTTAATTTTAAATTACAAAGAGTAAGGTATGAACTGATGGAATTACTCTTTTAGTACATCTATAAAATAAATACTCTTTAAATAAATCATTCTTTAGTATCATTGCATCTGACTTAGATTTCTTTTTGGAGCCTAATGTGATATGCACATTGTATTTGTAGATGCCAGGAAAAGAAACAGGTTTAAAAAATTTACTGTTTGCTAAGAACCTTTTGTATTATTATTCTGGGATCTGGGGAAATGAAGATCAGTTTCAGTTCTTATAGATTTCACAAAAATGCAGAGAAGCAAATATCTATACCAGAGTTCTAGAAGATCCGAGGCATAAGCATCACCTAGAACCTTGAAGAAATGCAAATTTTGAACCCTACTGAATCAGAAACTCTGGGGTATGACCCAACTCCCTGTGCTTTAATAATCCTTACCAGTACATTTCTTGCCCATTAAAGTTTGAATCCACTGTGTAGCCATACTTTAATATAATATAAAAAGTGCAACAATAGTTAATGTGTACTTAGTAGAGAGGTAACCATTATTAACTCTGTGATTGGTAGAAATGGAAAAGAATAGGAAGGCTTTGTTTGTAGGAATCAACATTAGAAGCATCATACAGGTTTCCAAGTCTTTCTTAGATAAGGGTCTTGGATTTAAGTTTTGGATTTCTAGGGTTAGACCTCTACAAAGAGCAATATAAAGACTTGAATGACTGAAAGCTATTATTTGCAAGCAGTGGATCTCACTGTAATATGAAGTAGATCTTTATTAAATTACTGAACTCTAAGCCTTAGTTTTCACATCTGAAAAAATAATAATATTCCCACTTCATATTACAGTGGTGAAATAACATACCCAAGCAGGCATAATACCTACTCATGGTAAGTGCTCATGTAATTTATTGCTTTATTTTAAATCAGTTTTATAAAGCCTTGGAGTATTTATTATAAATGAAATTAGTACAATATGCTTTTATGATAAAAGTTATTCTCAAGTTAAAAAGGTGATCTAGACCATAACATTATACTTATCTAATAGAAAAATGTCATTTAGAACATATTAGTCCAAAGTTCATTGCTTTCACTAATGCATTTCATTTTTCATTTTAGAGACATTTCAGTTTATTTCCAAAAGACACCATGGTTTCCCCTTCAGTCTCACTTTTTTCCTGAATGGGATACAGGTGAACAGGTTAAGCTCCTGCTGTGAATATAAACATCGAAAAGGTTCCAGACTAGGAGGCAAACGAGGCTACTTTGGATTTGTGTGTGTTGAGAGATCATCTCCCTGCTACAAGTATGGAAACTGATGTCCTTTGGTAGAGGACATATTTTTCTACAATTTTCTTCTTGTACTTTTATAATGTATGCCTCTGAACAATTTGTTTAGAAAGATATCAGTACTGATGATGGTAGAATATCTAAGCTAAAGGTTATTACAATCTTATGTTTTATTTGAAATTACATTTCCAGGCATGTTATAATGGGGATAAACACTGGTACTGTTCCTCTTCTTTCTCTCCCTTTCTTTATAGTATGTTAAGTATTAATTCTGAAGGGAAGAAGAGAGGGATTTTTAAATCTTCTTTCTCTTAGTAACTGATTTTAGGCTGGGCCCTAAATTGTGTGCTTCATATCTGGTTTATACAATTGTGTATTATAGGCTGTACATATTAAAAGTGTGCCTAGATTGTTGTGTAGCCAAAATTAATCCGCATGCCTTCTTTTGCAATCTCAAGCATAACATAATGTATAACAGAGGATCAGTTTGATTCCTATTTATCACTTTCACATTGAACATACTGTTTGAAATCAGGAAACTTACTTGAAGGCTACTTTAATTATTTTTTCTAAGAATTCCCATGGAGAATTGACTGTATGCCAAGGTAGAATATAGGAGTGAATCAATCAAAGAACCTCCCTCCATGGAAACTATTCTAATGGGAAGGGCTAGTAATATGATTATATGCCAATTAATATACATCAGGTGGTAATAAGCATAGTGAATACAAAACTTAGTAAGGGAGATATAGGGAGTAAGTGGGACAAGGGTTAGAGGATAATGCTATGTAGGATGATCAGAAAATCCTCTCTGATAAAATGTCTTTTAAGCAGAAACCAGGAAAAAATATTCCTCCAAACAGTTTTTCCTCCCAACAGTTTTTCAGGTAGTAGAAAAGCATATACTTTTATTATTTATTATTTTTTTAAGATGGCAGATACTCTAATATGGTTATAGTTTGATAGATAAGATGGACACTAGAAAATTGATCAAGCATGATTACTAAAGCAAAGTACTTGGGTAGAGTAGAAGAAATGAAATCTAGGGCATGTGTGAAAGAAACAATATCCTTCTATAGTATCAGGTGGAGAGGAGGCACATAGTGTAGAGAGGTGAGTTGGTGGATATGTTGGGACTATCTGGAAGTTTTCTGCTGATTACTTCTGTTCTTTTCAGACACACATGAATTTATCACCTTGGGTTAGGGTCAGAAGAGGGACCTAGCAGCTTTAGGAAAGAGAGGAGATGTGAAAGTTTTACCCAGCAAGGGAGAGAGAGAATGGCCTAGGGTACAGTAGTAGGAGAGTTAGTTGTGCACAGGACTCACCTGGTGCCACTTTCCTGTTTCAACTCAAAACTGCTTTTTCCATGTTTGTGCTAAATCACCTAACACATTTCAGTTTAATTCCAAGGAAAGTAAATGAGCATCTATACAGTCATCTATTGTGTTCTTTGAGAGTTGCTATGTAAATTCAAGCTGTAAACATTGAGTTCTAAACATTTTCTATGTTGATTTAATTGTCATCAAAAGTTGATTAATGGCATCTGTTAAGTCTGGGAAAAAGAAGGAAATGAAGAGACCAGAGACTCTAAAAGAGCAGGTTTATTAGAGGAAACCTGGTCAGTCAGTAGAAAGGCATATAGCCAGAGGATGGAGGTGTAGAAGCCACATACCTTAGTTACATGGGGTGTCCTTTTAACTGGTCCTGGAGTGGGGACTTGATCAGGAGGGATGGATTATGGTGGAGTGGCAAGTGGGTAGGGATAGGGTGAGGGAGTTTGGTCAGGTAGGGTGGGTGAGGTAGAGTGGGGGAGTTTGGTCAAGTAGGCTAAGGAGAGGCATAACCTCCAGGGTTTCTGATAATTTCTGAGTCAGATCATCCTTTCAACATCTACTGTCCTAGTCAATACTTGCTAGTTTCTGTGCAAGTCTTTACAGACTTTCACTCAGTCCCTTCTAGCATCTTCCTTTGACTTTCAAATAATAGTAACAAAATAACTATGATCTTAAGGAGTGAGGTCTATTACTCTCAACTAACATGCGTAGTTCCTACAGGATATTAGCTTGCAAGTTTCATAATCATTTCTTCAAATGCCCCTCTGTGAATGTCCAAAGCAGGGTGGTGGAGTGTCATTTGCTGTCTCTCTGCTGCAGGAGAGGTGAAAGTCAAGCACTCTGGCTTCTGGGGCAGGACTGGGTGGGTGAGTGCCAGAGTATGGTTGCTTGACTCAGTCCCACTTGAGACAACTTTGATTATTTCAGAAGCACCAATACTCTGGAATACAATAAGAGTTGAGAACTACACATAAGAAGGTTAATATCGCTTACAATGTTGTATAACCTTCATTTTGCTTTTTTTACTGACACTTCCATAATAATAATTATGGAAAGTATGCTTTCAGTTTGTCAAAGGTGAAATTAATTAATTCATATAAGAAATACAGCTTCCTGAACCTTTTATTATGACAGGGAGGGCAGGGGGTAATAAAACAATAGAGTTATATTTCTAAAAACGATTAACAAGTACCGGTTAAAATTCCTCATAGAACAAGAAAAACTGAGCAGCGGTCACTTCCAAAATATGGACATTCCACAATTGTACTCACACGTCAATCATGGCAATTGTTTGTAGAGACATCAGGGCTATATATTTGGTTGCCCAAGGGAAACACAGGAAGAAGAATTGCCTAGAAGGCAGACTGCTTTGAGCTTTAGTAATCAGAATCAATACCTCAAATTATACTCAAAAGTCAAATAGGTAGTCAGTGACGAGGATAGCGCAGATGTTACATACTTTGTTTGTCCAATTCCCTTAAACAGATGGGCAATAAAAAGTCTGTGCATGCAGTAGGGAGGTGGTATCAAAGCTTCTTTGTAGTCACAACATAACCAAAAGTAGCAGCATATTGGAAGCTCCAAATCCATAGATTTGGTGTTGCCATTGATAGGCAAGAACAGCTTGAATAGAAGGCGACACTAGTAATCATGTTCTGTGAAGATACATGACACCTTTATCATTTCAGGGAAAGCAGACATTATTTAAGGAAAATAATCAAATATTTATCATGCTTACTATGAGTGAGGTAAATATATTCTTACTATCTCATTCTGTTATCAGCTGATACTTATGAACAAATCCTTTTAACTTATTTTTATGGGGACATTGAAAAGATATATTACTAGTTCTCATATTTTCTTATTGGGAGAATTAATTAAGATACGTTCAAGGCTATGTTTTGACTGGGCATGACTGAAATCCAATCTTTAGTTGAAAAAAATTGTCATTGGCTATGATTCACATTGAGGCAATTTTAGAAGTTTACATATTTTTTCTATTCTTCCTGGACTCACAAAGTCTTGAGGGTATTAAAATTCCTTTTCATTTATCCACATTTACTGACTCAATTCCCTCTTAGTCATGTGCCATGGAAAGAAGTTGACTAGTTCTAGAGAGGGAGGGTGTGGACACTGCTACCATCAGCCATCTTTTTTAGGTCACAAATTGTCTCAAGGCCTTAATGAAAACATTTCAGATTATATTAGTATTGTATTAGAATGTGAGTTGTCTCACTGGTGGTAAACTCAACATTGTCACATTTGTCTGTGAACCTAGTCATAGGAGAACATATAATCTATTATTTGGCTGTTCCTCAAAGTGAGGTGTGAGAGCAGAGTCTAACAGTTCTATATTGTTCTCCAGCTCCATCACTAACCTGCAGGGTGACTTATGGAGTGACTTTAGTGACTTATGGAGCCCTATAAGACTCAGTTTCCTCATTTGTAAAGTGATGATGATATTCTTAACTTATAGGAATAATGAATCCTATAAGATAATGTACTTGACATACCCAGAAAAGAATTTATAATACTTTTATCATGATCATAATCATCATTGTAATTGCTATTGTTATTGGTATTCTAATTTAATATTTACTTAAGAAATAGAAAAAGCTACAAAATTTACTCATTATTTTTATTATAATGGATTGATTTTTTAAAATGTTTTAATATTGTCTGATCATCTGTTTGGGTCACCAGATTTGACATTGAGTGACATTATGACCACTGAAAAATTAAGCCATCTTCAAAAAATAGGCTTCTTTTTTTACCAGAAAAATATCATCAAAAGATTGTGGCAAGGAGGCTGGGCATGGTGGTGCATGCCTGTAAGCGGCAGCCTAGGAAGCCGCAGCTAGGGCCAGGGATCACGGTTTGAGGCCTGCTGGGGGCACGTAGCGAGACCTAGTTCCAAAAAAAAATAGCTAGGCGTGGTGGCACGCACCTGTAATCCCAGCTACCTGGGAAGCTGAGACTTCCCAGGGATTGCTTGAGTCTGTGGTACCACAGGCAACAGGAGCCTGCAGTTCCATGGGCAAAAATAGCAAGACCTAGTCTCAAAAAAAGGAAAAAAGAAAAAAAAAGGATTGTGGCATGTATTTCTAAAGGCCACTCTAAAAGCAATAATGGCATTTCTGTAAAATAAGTATGCAGGCTCCTGAGGTGATCATTTAAAGGGCACAACAGCGTTTAACTGTATGTATTTCTTTAAAGATCAATCATATTTAGAGTCAAACTTATATGCAAGTCTCTTGTTGTTGTGTTGGAAAAATAAATTATCAAAAACAGAATGACACAATTCTCTCTTTGATTATTTTTATCTCAGTCTCCCTATGTTTATGAAACTGACTATTCTTTTATCACAGAATTCTCATTCAACAATGGCAATTAAATATACCCAATTCTTTTATAAGACCCAAAATATGCTTTAAAGCATGAATTTAGTTTGAGACTATCAATTATTGAAAATGTTTTTCAATGCATTGAAAATTTCAATAATTGGGTAAAATTACTTCTAGTATTATTTATAAGGTGTTAGTATTGATAAAGATAATGATTTATTTGTAATTATTGTTTTATTGTGTCCTAAAAGTATTTCTTATAACATTTCTAACTGGAATAAGAGTTCAGTGATTGAAAACATCGTGAGGTCCCACTGTACATAAAGTTTAACAACAGCTTATGTTATTATTTTACACAGGTGCATTATTGCAATGGGCCTTGACAAAAAACCAACAAAATCTAAGAAAGAAAAAATTATTGAGAAAAGAGAAGAGTTGAAGAGTGATGGGAAACTGAGGAAGGATAGAGAGTGCTTGATACCAAGAAGGAATGAAATTGAGGGGAGCAAAACCTCCACTTTAACAATTTTTTCAGCTCAAGGAGAAAGAACAGGCATCAAAGAAGTGAGAACTGCTGTGGAAGAACTAGAAAGCAAAGTAAAATCAGTAAAAAATGTTTGGGGAGATGACCGGGAAAACATACTTAAATACGGTAAGGGGTAGCGCAAGATTCTTTCATTGCTTCTTCAGTCTTTAAAATGAGATTATTAAAATTTGCAAAAAATATTCACTAAATCTTGTTAATCAATTTTGTCTTTAGGCAACTGTGATAGGTGAGGAATCTGTGGTGTGGTTTTACATGGAATCCTGTGTTGGCCATATTAGGGATGGGCAGATATAACTCCAGAGGTGTTGTAGTTGCCTGTGGGGGGTGGGGGGGAGTTTATGTTCGGTGTGAGTCAGAAGCTTATTGAATTCTGCAGAGATAGTTTTCAACAAATAGAATTTTTCCTATATATTTTTTCAATTTTAGCATTTGAATTTACTTGCTTTGGTGAAGTGGATGCTGTAGTATTTGAGTAGGCACCACCTATATGATTATATGCTGATAAATTGCTTGGTGGTGCTCAGGTTGGGGTTCTGGAACATGTTTGTCTGCTGTTCTTGTTTTCTTATTCTCTCACTTCTACTTTACCTCTTCCTTCACTTCCTTCTTTTTCTCTTCTCTTCTTCACCCCCTCCCCACTCCCACCCACCCACCCACGCACGCACACACACACACACACACACACACACACAACCCTCTGTCCACATTCAGATAAATAGTAGTGATAAACAGTAATAACAGCAATAAAAGTACCAGACACTGAGCACTGCATGAGATACTTTCCACACACTATGTAATTTTATCCTCACCATTTGATCTGGTGGATGTTATTACCCACTCAAGTTTATAATTTGGAAAATCAAACCTTAGGTGAATAGAGAAAAGGTGTTGGGACTAAGATTTCTATTGTAGGGGAGGAAACAGTATTTTCCCCTATCCTCTCAGGTTCAATGGATGGGACCTTTATAAATGGGATTGACAGAAGAGATTAACAAGAGAAAATCAAAGAGTTGTTTGTTAACATGTAGATCACAGATACATATGAGACAAGTACAGAAGAGTGTCTCAAAGGGCTGGCTAGAACTTGGGCTCAAATAGCATCACTTAACAAAAAGAACAATATATTTTTAGACAAGTGACAAGACAAAGACAAAAGACTTTGGGGTAGCAAATTGTGAGAAGGCAAATATACCAGGAAAGTGATCATAGATAAGAACTCTTTTTAGTGAGGTTTGTTGTGTCAATTTTTCCAGTGCCTTCTTAGACTGATAAGCGTCCAGCATTATCTCCTGTGATTAACTTTTGTCCTTCCTAGTAGAGAGGAAAGGGGACACCTTTATATATTTATATCTTACTGTTAAGCAAATGGGGAAGTGGGAATGAGGCAGAGTTGTTCTTGTTTTTATTTCTTCTCAGTTGTCTTCATCTCAAAATAATTCTTATGTCAAAGCAGTTTTTGGAGTGGCAGATTCTACAGCTCATCAATACCCATGATTATCTAATTCTAGAGCCTAAACTTTCAAGGTCTCTGAAACCTTCTCTCCTTAATGTTCTTTGGTTGTGGGCAATATATTCAAGGAATAAGAAAGGAGGAGCTGGTTGAGTGTCCCTTTTACACCTAAAGACAGAGCCTGCATTGTGGGTGTGATAGCCCTGGGCTGGGATAAAATGGGGGAAGAGCTGCTGTTAGGCAAGAGTCAGAGTCTTAAGTTCCTTTCTTCCATGCTTCGTCTTATTGTCTCCAAGGGCTTCAAAAACCCAAGAGAATAATTACAGAGCTGCCTAGCACTGAACTTCCTATTTATTTATTACTAAAATATTGTGATTATCTTAAAAAAAAGACTTCACTCAGCGTACTTTTATCCAGTTTACCTCTTTGTGATCCCTTCTAGTCTTTATCCTTAGACTGAGAATTAAGAAATATCTATAGCAGTCATGATAAAAGATTAACAATGAGATGTGTTCTCATGTTTAAACTTTTAAGATTTGTAGGTTTTTTAAGTCATGTTCGACAGGTGCTTTTGATTTTCTTTTTTTGAGACTAGGTCTTGCTATTTTTGCCTGTAGAATCCCAGGCTCATGTTGGCTGAGGTATCATAGACTCAAGCAATCCCCAGCCTTAGCTTCCCAGGTAACTGGGATTACAGGCATGCACCACCACGCCCAACTATATGTTCTTTAACTAGGTCTCGCTAAGTGCCCCCGAGGGGACTTGAACCATGATCCCTGGCCCAGGCTGCAGCTTCCTAGGCTGCAACTTACAGGTATGCACTACCATTCTCAGCCTGCTTTTTATTTTTTCCATTTTTTTTTTCTTAAACCAGCTTAGTCAATGCTACGAAAGGTATTGTTTCTGCCTATCCTACAGCTTTTTTCCAAACTCTCTTCTGTGTTGGCTAGGTAATGACTTTCAATGCCTGTTTCAATGCTAAGGACAGCAGGAGGTTTGAGAAGAGATCAACGAGGGAGGGTTGTGGTTATATCGATACTGACCTCCTGTTGACTCACTTCTTCATTAGTGGCAATGATAAGCAACAGACTAAACTATATGAGAAAAGGAACATGAGATGGGGAAAAAGAAGAAATTCTGGAAAGGAATTTGAAAGCATGCCACCAATTCGGTCACAATGAAACAAGAGCAGATTTGACACTTTGGAGGTGTGCTTTGCCCATGTGATCCCTCTTTGTGATCCCTTCTAGTCTTTATCCTTAGACATGGTTAACGATTTTAATGTAGATGTGATGTTAGTGATGGGAGAGCAAAAACATGAGGCAGTTTTGAATTCCATATTTTTGTCAGAAAACACAGAAGCTCTTGAGTATACAGTGGTTCCTATGCTTCACTACTGTTGTGTAACCATCCCATCCTCGTCACCAATTGTAGGGGCAACCAGCCTGTTCATGATACCCACCATCATGGAAGTGTTAGATATCAGACTTCCCAATCTGGGTAGGTTCTTTATTGGTTTTAGAAGTTACTCAGGCAGGGAAAGAGCCAGGGCTGGGGGTGGGCGCAGGGGGCTACTAGGAGGCAGGTAAGCACCCCAGTCACCCAGGAATCTTAGCACTCTTTCTCTTGGTTCTCTCTCTCTCTTTCATGCATCTTTATCCCTTCTCTTCTAGACCCATGTGTGCCCACTCACACATGCACACACCCATTGACTGCATAATCATCCCAGGTGCTGTCTCATTATGCTAATGAAGGAAAAAGCCTAACTCACCCTACAACTACCTGTTCCTTTAATTTTATGCTCTGTTCCAATAATATAACTGTAATTCTGTAATTGGAGTTATATTATTATAACAGAGTTCAAAATCTTACTTCAATTAAAAAATACTTTATTTATATATGAATTTCACATCTCTGTGATCTCTGGGGTTCACTCCCCCACTCCCTGACTATTCCCACCCTGTCCCATTCCCCCCCCCACCAGATTGTGTACTTCAATTTGGTTGTTGGCTTGTTTTGACTTTTCTTCATGGATTTTTGTTTATCTTTCCATGTCCCATATAGTAGTGAAACTATTTGTTTTCTATTTTTTCTTTTTGACTTGTTTCTGCTAATATGACTTCTTCTAAGTCCATCCATGTTATCATAAAATCATCTAATTTGTTATTTTTAATTGATGAGTAATATTCCATTGTGTATATATACCATATCTTTTTCATTCAGTCATCTGTTTTGGGACATTTTGGTTGCTTCCATATCCTTGCAATTATAAATAATTATAAATAGTGCTGCAATAAACATCCAAGTACAGATGTCCTTTGTGCACTTCTTCAATTTTAATTAGATGTTTTCATTAAAGTATTGATGGTGATGGAGAACATAACATATGTGGTTTCTACTATTCTATAACCAATTCCCTTCACACCCCACCCCATCACTATTAATTCTAATCCCTACTATTGATTAGACATCTTCTGTTCATGGAGTTGTACTGAGCATGTTCCAGGGATCATTGCTTTAAAACCAGAGCATTGTGAGGCAGGTACTGCCCAAGCTTGACAGATGTTAAGCATAATGCCTAAAATTACACAGCTAGTAAATGTTTTAACAGGGACTTGGGTCTCTGGTTGCCTGATTCCAAAACCCTTATATTTCACCACTATGTAGCATGTGATGTAATCTCAGCCATTCACTCATGTCCACTGAAGAATTGCAAATATCTGTAGGTGATTATATGTTTCTCTGTGTTTGTATTCTGTGACTAACCTCAGTTTCTCCTTTTATGACATCTTCCACAATCACCAAATGACTTTCAGTTCTCTTTTGACTCCATTCCATTGATTGAAACTAAGTTACATAATTAATCGAGTTCAATGTAAAGATCCATAGTCATTGAACCTACTAAAGTCAGAATTAATAATACTGAGAGCCATGTGTAAAACCTTTTTAAGTAATAAATAAATATAATAGATCAAATAAATATAATAGAGTAGATATAATAGAAACCTAATTTTATATTTTCCAGATGATGATCTACTTTCTCCAGTAACATTAGCAATTTTATTTTATCCACTGATTTTATTTTATTAAAATTTTCTACTTCCTGGTCCTATTCCCTCTCTTACCAGTCCCTTTTAATTTCAGAACCCACATGGTGATTATTAATGTTCATTGGTTTTGATTTTTGAAAGTATTTTTACCCTATTGAATTTTCTGCTGTCTATATGTCTGGCATTTGTTTTCATAATTTTGGCTTTCTTTACTACACATAATTTTCTCAAATATTCTCCATTTTGTTGAAAATGACTATATAACATCTTTTATTATGACTGTATAGTATATAGGTATACTATATACCAGGGTAGATATATTCTACTGTCCTGACCCAGCCATCTGGTGGTGGGTTTTTAATCCGCTTCTATACCCTAGCAGTAAATAATGCTTCAGTAAACTCTGTGGAACATGTGCTGACTGTTTTTTGTTCTTTGTATATATTCCCTAAAATGGGATTTTTTTGGTCATTATGGTATTTCTGTTTTTGGTTAAGATACATCCATTCTGTTTTCCCTAATGATTGCAGCACTTACCCACAAGTGATATAATAGGTATAATAGGTTTTTATTGGTAAGTTATTTTAGTTTTTGCTTTTCAGTGTAGCTCCTTACTCTTCATTTCATCTTGAATATTAATCATATTAATGATTATTAACAAGTATTAATAAGCATTAATCATACTCATTAAACAATACCAGTTTTTTTCTTTAAATAATTTAAATATCTTCTTCCACTCTAATCATGCCTGTGATGTTTCTACTGAAAGCTTATTGAAAGCTATTGGTACCTAATATACTATCCTTTTTTCACTTGATGTTTTAATATACCATTCATGACACTGACTCTCAAAGAATTTATTATAATGTAATTTGGTATGTGTCTGTCTGATATTATTTTGCTTGGAACTCTTTGGACCTCTTGAATCACCTTGGATGTTCATTTCCCAGACTGAGCTGATTTTCAGCAATTATGTCTTTAAATAAATTTTCTTTATTTTTAAACATCAAATAATTTATTTAAATATAAATTTCACATCTTTGTAATTCCCGGGATTCTATTTCCCCTGTCCTTTTGCAACCCCTAAATATGGATGTTATTTCTCTTTAGGTTTTCTTATAAGGCTCTAACACTATGTTAATTTTTGAAATTATTTTTTCCCCACATTGTTGCATTTATGTGTTCTCCACCATTTTGTTTTCAAGCTTATTAATTATCTCCACTGCTTCTGTTTGTTTACTTCTTTGATCCTTAATAGTATTTCTTAATTCAGTTATATGGTTTTTGTTTCTTGACTCCATTGTTTATAATCATAGCTGCCTCATATTTATTTTATCTTTATTCTATTATAATTTATATCCTATTCTTTTTTGCATGTGATAAGCATTGTTAAAACTACTAATTTGAAATTCTCTTTGCTGCTGCCCTGCAGTGCTGCTAAAATAGACTCCTCTCAGGGAATTTTTTGTTGTTGTTGTTACAGCACTTGTGGTATGTTCTGTCCTCTTATTTTTTACTTTTATACTTTGGACTAGGGTAGGCTTTCAGACTGTTTCCTTTGCACCTGTTGAAGTACCAAAAATTGTTATCAGTAAGGAGTAATTGGTATAAAAAAGAATTGTGGTTGCAGAGCACCATAAGAGAGCCTCCACTAAGTGTCAGGAATCCAGGCTTTCTACTTTGCTATGGGTACCAGGTTGTATAGTGAAAATCCACAATAATGCCCTCTCTACTCTTTACCTCTAGTGTCTTTTATATTCTCAGGTCCATTTCCATTCTAGACTATTTTTGAGGATTAAATGGAGTGCTGGGTTTTGATTGCAGTTGATATGGGGATAGAATTGAGGATTGTCCTCTTTTTCAGAACAAAGTCTTAAGTGAGGGTTCTTGTTCCTGTTATTAATAGGTTTTTGATCTTTAGTTTATTCTGTTGTTTTTCTTGGTTTTACCTTTCATATTTAATAAATCCTGACTCCCTTTCTTTAACCAACTAGAACTAAAAATATTTGCTCTTGGAGTGAGGGGTTGCAGGTGTTTTACATATCTCAGCCTTGACTTGGAGTAGTAGACTCCTCTGTGAGGATACACAGGTAGTCTGACCTATCTCTCCCTGCCATTCAGCCTCCATCAGTTCTATATTGAGAGTCTCAAGCTCAAACCACTAACCCTCACTCTATACCCCAATCCTTACCTGGTAGTGCATCCTCTATCCTGGGTGCCAAGTGTCATACCCACGTATCCATTATAGTACTAGGTCTGAGGAGTTTCCAGCTGTGGTAACTGGGTCAACAACTGTAGGGGACTATACTCAGCAGTCCCCTCTTCCTCTTGTATTGGCCCAACCTCTCTATAAATAAACCTCATTTGATGTTTTCCCTATTTTTCCCCCATCCTCACTATAAATAAACCTCATTTGATGTTTTCCCTATCTTTTTCCACTGGACTGCTGCTCCTAGTGTGTGTTGTGGTTCTCTGGTTCTCTATATTTTCATACCAGGGGTTTGAGCTATTTCCTACACAAATCTAATTGTGAGCATTTGAAGGAGGCCAGACTAGCATTTTCATTCTTCTGCAATCATGCTGACCCCCTCCCCCCCCTTGAGTATTATTTCTCTGAGTATCTGTCTTTCTTCAACAAAATTGTAGATGTCTTCATGGCAGGGCTGTGCTATTATGATGTCTTTTATGTTGCAGTTTTATCCTTTCTACATTGAGGATTTTCAAAAAAGGCATCTTAATGAACAGCTAACTGGATCAAGTTAGGAACTATCCTATACCAGACCTGAAATATTTTGTTATTTCCTATTTATGTCATGCAATATATACTAAATTATTCATTTCTTTGCTTATTTTTTAATCTTGTTTTACTAGTAATAATTTGCATTTCTTGTTCCTCATATTAAATCTCTTTCAGAAAGTCATTTTTGTGATGAATTCTCTGTTTACCTTTCTTTGTTACACACAATCTCAGGTCCCGATATCACTTTTCCTCATATATCTCCCTCATATATTCTCTGCTTTAACAGAGCTTTCTTCATATGCAGAAGGCATACATCTCTAAATTAAGTTTCTTTCATTGTGTTTCAGGGTGAACAGCTCTCATTTAATTAACCAAGAGTCCCCCAATCACTGGAAAGAAGTCAGACTAAAAACCGAAATATACAAAAGAGAAAAATTGTTATTTTCTCTATAATCTTTATTTTAAAGATAATTGTTTATTTGCTTAATTGGTTCTGCATGAAATATTTTTGCTTTCTTTCCTTGGCATGTTGTCACTTCAAGATTTTTAGATTAGTGGTAGAAAAGGGGGAACAATTAAATATGAAAGGTGAAAAATTATAACCACAAGGGACAGCTGGATTTTATCTGATGTGACAATTTCCCTTTTCTGCTACAGATTTGTTGCACCTCTGTAGGGAATGAAGCAAATTAGTGTCTGTGATAGGAATATTTTATGATATAAGAATTTTATCCTTAGAATGTAATTATTTTATTGATGGTAAGAATGAATAGTACATATAATTTTGGCTCTGACTTAAGTATAGAATACTTCATCATATCTTTTCTTGATGTCCATTTGGTTCTCAAAGAATGTGCTATTCATTGTGCTACTTTTCAGGGTCTTTGGACTTGATTAATTGAATTTTTCCACTTCACTATTCATTAACTTGATATCCAAATATTTTGAACATTCTTCATATGAAAGATGACCTCACTGAGTCTCCAAATTAACTTTCATTATTGTAATCCTGTTCTCTTCATTTTTAATTTATTTCTAATTTATTGTTTTCTATCAAGTTCTTCTCTTGTCCATTTTGGTTATTGTAGATGATGATGTCCACTTTAAGTGGACTTTTATTAGGTTTCAGGCTTGTCATTTGGAGCTTCATTTCTTTGTGCTCTTGTATATGTAGCTGATTGCAATCTTTGATCATTTGCTGTCAGTTTCCCATGTTCACTAATTGTGTGAAAAAGAAGCTAAGAAAGGCTTAGATATGTGAAAAAGAAGCAAAGACAGGCCCAGAGAAGAAAGAATAATAGAGTCAAAGCTCTCATTAAAGTGAAATAGGTTAAGTATCAGGGATTCTATTTTCATTCTCATAGTGGAGACTTTCTTTTCTCAGAATATGAAGAAGATTTTGAAGTAGATGAGGAGAAACAAGATGAGAAAGCTGATGGAGAAGGACAGACTGATGATCAAATGAAGGAAATGTCAAACTCATCTTCAGATGATGAAAATAATAATTTAAACCTTGAAAAGAAGAGTGAAACCTCATCACAGAAGTCACCATATGCTTTTGACAATGTGAAAGATGAGGGTGGTGGATGCTCTGAGAGTGAACTGGAAGAAGATAAACAAGGCAAGATGTTTAGCTTGTCGTACAACATAGGCTATTTACAAATATGTTTATCATCTTTCTTTTCCTTTATTTAATAAGTTAACCGTTGTTAAGGGAATATTTAGAGCATGTGATTAACCAGAGAATATTGATCAGTCTTCCATAGATATTCAAATTTACAGAGACATCATTTTTCTTCCTTAGTTTCCTGGGATCTTGTGTGAAAGATCAGCAAAGTATCAGGTGAAACTTACAGAAAGGCATCTGCTGTTTAGAAAGTTAATAAAATTTTTTTAATCTCCAACTATTCTTTTTTACCCATACTTATACCTAATTAAAAGATATGTTAGAGATTCTTGCCTGAGTTTTTTTTTTTTTTAATATAAACTCACCTTATCCACAGGATGCCGACATCTTAGTTTCATGGAGAGAGCCTCTTTTTTTGAAAAGGTGGCCTCCTTATAACCTTCAAATCTATAATTATTCTCTATATCAATGGGAAAATAAGATTTCTCAAGTAGAGAAAATAAAAACAACTCAACTCTCATGTCCTGAGGCATATCTTCATTTTTTTCACTTGAAATCATTCTTTATATAACTGTATATCAGTTTGATATACAAAGATGTATCAAGTTTTTTCAATACAATTTATGATAATTTTTGTTTCATGGTAATGTTGAAAGGAATGTACAGAGATTTCCTGCATACCTTCTGCCCTCACACATACATCATCTCCCCCATTATCAAGGTCCCTTACCAGAGTAGTACCTTTTCCCCAAATACTGAATAAAATATTTAATAAATAATATTAATTGCAAAACTGTTAAATAGCAAAATTGGGATACAATCAACAAAACTCAGGCTGGAAAGAATTTTAGAGGGCATAAAATGTGTTTCCTTTGACAAAACAAAAAGCAATGAAGAATGAGAGAACTAACTAAAGATTGAGAGACTTAAAAGACATTCAGCAAATTTGTGATATGTAACTTCGAATTTTGAATTTTGTTATTGTAAGAAATAATAAAATGACACCGTGACAACTGGAAAATAGAGCTTTTCCTACCCTTTTGTTAATATTAAGAAATTATTGTCATGGTTAAGGTGTGATAATGATAATTTGGGCTATTTTTAAATTTATTTTATTTTAAATCCTTGTCTTCCCTGAGGTTCTCCCACCACCTTGTCTTGTCACCTGTGACAATCTTTTGTGCCTATCCCACCCCCAATTTTACTCCACCCCCTGCTCTTGCTCTATGTTCAGTTCTGCTGACAGTTTTAAATTTTTCTGGTTCCTTTGTTTGCTTATTTTCCCTATATCTATCCCACATATAAGTGAGACTATCCAGTATTTCTTTTTCTTTCTAGCTTATTTCTGCTAGCATTGTTCTTTCTAGATCCCTCCATGTTGCTGCAAATGACATGTTTGTCTTTTTTGATTGATGAATAATATTCCATTGTGTATATATTCCACAACTTTCTGATCCATTCATCTATTTTGGGGCATTTGGGTTGTTTCTGTATCCTAGCTATTGCAAATAGTGCTGCAATAAATATCCAAGTACAAATGTCCCTTTGAAAAATGTTTTTGTATCCTTTGGATAGATTCCAAGAAGGGAGATTGCTGGATCCAATTGTAGTTCCATTTTCAGTTGTTTAAGGGTCCTCCATTTACAGCTTTCCATAGTGACTGGACTAGTCTGCATTCCTACCAGCGGTGTAAAAGTGTTCCTTTCTCTCCACATCTATGTCAACACTTGTTGCCCGTTATTTTTTTGATATAGACCATGCTTACTGATGTAAGATGGTATCTCATTGTGGTTTTGATTTGCATTTCCCTGATTATTAGTGACATTGGCATTTTTTCATATGCCTTTTGCCATTTGTATTTCATTTTTGGAGAAGTGTCTTCTCCCCATTTTTTGACTGGGCTTTTTTTCTTGTTTTTGTTAAGTTGTGTGAGTTCCTTGTGAATCTTTGTTATCAGACTTTTTGTGTGTCAGGCAAAATTTTTTTCTCACTTGGTTGGTTTTCTACTTTTTTTGTTTTTTATCTCTTGCTGCACAGAAGCTTTTTAGTTTGATGTAGTCCCATCTGTTTATGTTTTCCTCCATTTTTTTTTTTTTTTTTTTTTTTTTTTTTTTTTTTTTTTTTTTTTTTTTTTTTTTTTTTTTTTTTTAGCATCTGTAGATGTGTCCTGAAAGCAGTTTCTGAAGTGTAGGTCTTGGAATGTTTTGTCTGTGTTTTTGTCTCTTAGTTTATAGATTCAGATATGACATGTAAGTCTTTTATCCATTTTGAGTTGATTTTTGTACATGGTATAAGGGAATGGTCTAGATTAATTTTCTTTCTTTCTTTCTTTTTTTTGGTGTGTGTAGTGGTCCAGTTTCCCAGCACCATTTATTAAAGATGCTATCCTTGTATCCTGTATGATTTTTGCTCCTTTTGTCAAAAATAAGTTGGATGCTCATGTGTCACTTTATTTCTGGACATTCAATTCTGTTCCATTGGTTGGTTTGCCTGTTTTTATTCCAGTATCATGATATTTTAATTATTATGACTTTGTAATATAACTTGATGTTCAGGAGTGAAATACCTCCATTCTCTCTTTTTCTGCTCAAGAGTGCTTTGGCTATTCGAGGTCTTTTATTATTCCATATGAATTTCAATATTTTTTGCTCTATCTCTTTAAAAATGTCATTGGAATTTTTATTGAAATCACATTAAGTCTGTAGATTGCTTTTGACAGGATGACCATTTCGATAATGTTAATTCTTCCAATTTATGAGCAGGGAAAGTCTTTCCATTTCTTTATGTCTTCTATCTCTTTTAAAATGTTTTATAGTTTTCTTTGTATAGGTCTTTCATGTCTTGTTAGGTTTATTGCCAGTATTTAATTCATATGTGCAATGGTGAATGGAGTGTTTTTTTAAATTTCTTCTTCTGCCTGATTTTTTTGCATATAAGAAGACTACTGATTTTTGTGTGCTGATTTTGTAACCAGCTACCTTACTGACCTGGTTTATTGTTTCAGTTAGTTTTTCTGTGAGTTTTTTTTTTTTTTTTTTGGTTCTCTACATTAAGTATAATATCATCTGAATATAATAATATCTTCACTTCTCCTTTCCCTACTTGTATTCCTTTTATGTCTTTCTTGTGTCTTATGCCCTAGCTAAGACCTCCAGTACTATGTTGAAAAGTAGTGGTGAGAGAGGGCATCCTTGCCTGGTTCCAGTTCTTTATTGAAATGATTTTAGTTTTTCCCCATTAAGAATGATGTTTTCTGTGGTTTTGTCTTAAGTAGCTTTTATTATATTGAGATATGTTCCTTTTATTCCTATTTCTCTCAAGAACTTTAATCATGAATGAATGTTGTACTTGATAGAATGCTTTTTCTGATTTTTTAATATGATCATATGGTTTTTGCCTCTCTTCTTGTTGATGTAATGGATTATATTGATTGATTTTTTTGGATATTGAACCATCCCTGTGTCCCTGGGTTTACTCCCACTTGGTCTTGGTGAATAATTCTTTTAATGTATTACTAGATTTGATTTGCCAGGATTTTATTTAAAATTTTTGTGTCTGTGTTCTTTAGGGAGATTAGTCTATAGTTTTCTTTCTTTTTGCTATCTTTATTTGGTTTTGGTATTAATGTAATGTTTGCTTTGTAGAATTTATTTGAGTTTCCTGCTTTCTCAATTATTTTGAAGAGTTTAGGTGTTATTTCAGCTTTGACTGTTTGGTGGAATTCATTTGTGAAACCATCTGGTCCAGGGGCTTGTTTTTAGAGAGAGTTTTGATGACTGTTTAACTTTGCTGCTTGTGATTGGACTGTTTAAATCCTCTTTATTTCTTCTTTGTTCAACTTTGGGTGGCTGTATATTTCTAAGAATTTGTCCATCTTATCCATGTCATTGTTATTTGTAGCATAAATATGCTCATAGGAGTCTCTAATAATCCTTTGGATTTCTACTGTATCAGTGGTAATTTTTCCTCTTTCATTTATGATCCAGTTTATTTGAGATCTCACCTTCTTTTGCTGTGAGCCTTGATAGGGATTTATCAATTTTGTTATTTTTTTTCAAAAAACCAGCTTTTGGTTTTGTTTATCTTCTGGGTCCTTTGGCTTCTATTTCATTTATTTCTGTTTTGATTTTTATTATTTTCTGTCATTTTTTAGGTTTTGGATTTTTTGTTGCTCTTTTAGTTCCTCAAGTTGGGAGATTAGATTATTTCTTTTGGTTATTTCTTGATTTTAGATATGGGCCAGTATTGCTATAAATTTTTCTGTAAGTACTGTATTTGCTGAATCCCATACATTTTGGAATGTTATATCATCATTTGTTTCCATGTAAAATTTAATATCTTTGATTTTCTCATTTACCCAGTGTTCTTCCAGTAGCGTGTTCAGTCTCCATGTAGTGTACACTCTTCTTAATTTTTTTTTCATTGTTGGTTTCCAGTTTGATACCTTTATTGTCAGAGAAAAAAGTTGGCATTATTTTCATCTTTGTGTATGTATTCATGTTTGTCTTACAGCCTAATATATGGCTGATTTTGGAGAATGATCCGTGTATGTTTGAGAAGAAAGTATTATCTATTCCTTGGGGGGTCAGTGTCCTATAGATATCTGTTAGGTCCATTTGGTTCAGATCTTCCTTTAAAGCTTTTGTGTCCTTATGTAATTTCTGTTTTATTGATCTGTCCTTTGGTGATACAGGAGCGTTAAAGTTTTAAAGTCTCCTACCATGTATGTATGTTCACAATATTCAGTTTCAGTTCTGCAAGTAATTGTTTTATAAATTTTACTGCTCCCTTATTCGGTGAATCTATGTTAATAATTGTTATGTGTTTCTGGTGAATTAACCCCTGACTTATCTGCTCTAAGAATGATTACCCTACCTTTTTTTTTTTTTTTTTTTTTTTTGTTGGGGTGTGGGGGGGGGGGGGAGGGGGGGAGATGGGCATTTGCTTGTGGGATTGATTTCCAGCCCTTTGCTTTTAGTCTATGACTAGCTTTAGAGATCAAATGTGTAGGAAACACAGGAAGGGGTAGCAGAATGTTGGATTCTGCTTTTTGATCCAGTCTGCCACTCTGTGTCTTTTGGTTGATGAGTTTAGACCATTGACATTTAAAGTGATTATTGATGCTTGAGATTCTAAAGTTGATTTTTTGGTGGTCATTTTGAGATCCTGATTTGCTTCCTTGTTTTGATCTTCCTGTTTATTCTTCTGATGGTTTTGCTCTTAAGACTTCTTGTAAGATTTCTTGGAGTTGGGGGCATATTGGTGGCAAATTTTTGTAGGCTTTGCTTGTCTGAGAAGATTCTAATTTTTTCTCATGTAAGAAGGAGATCTTCGCAGGGTATAGTATTTTTGGCTGACATTTATTTTTTGTCTTGGAATTTTAAAAAAATGTGATTCCAATCTCTCCTTTTCTGGATTGTCTCTTCAGAGAAATCTGAAGTCAATCTAATAGATTTTCCTTTGTATGTTATCTGTTTCCTCTCTCTGGTCAGTTTTATTATTTTCCTTATATTGTACTCTTGGAAATTTTACAATCATGTGTCTTGAAGTTGTTTGTCTTTCATTAAGGTAGTTTGATGACCTTTTGACTTTCTGTATGTCTATTTTCATTTCCTTCTTCAGGTTTGGGGAGTTTTCCTCTATTTCCTTTCAGTTCCCATGTCTTTCTCTTCTTTTTCTGGGATTCCAATTACTCTTTGTTTCCTTTCTTTATGAATCTGATATACATCTGTGTTTTTATTCTGTCTTCCTTTGTATTTCTCTCTCTCTCGCTCTCTTGTTTCTTTTCTATTTCACTATCTTCAAGGATACTGATTCTTCTATTTTGTCTAATCTGCTCTCATGGCTTTTCCCTGCATTTTGCTCCTGTATATCATGGATCTCTATCAATTTCTTTTTTAGGTATTCAGTCTCATTAATTCTGTTACTCTTATTAACACTTTCTTTTTTATATTTTTCTGCTTCTCTAAACTCTTTGAATGCTTCTTTCATGCTGGATTTCTTCTCTTAATTCTTTGAATGCTTTTGTAATGCTGAGTTTGAATTCGTTGTGTGACAGATATGGCATTTCTTCTATGTCTTCCTTGTTGGGTTCTGTTGGTTGTCTTTCCTTTGGTAAAATATTGTTTCTGGGAGAACTTGCTTGAATATTTGCAGTTTTCCTTCTTCCTGTGGATTGATTTCAGGCTTGCTCTATGTATTGGGAAACTATACTCTTGTATTTGCTGGTATGGTAATTACATGCTTTTACCAGGATGTGATTATTTCTGCCTTGCTCCTATGCTGCTGTGGTGGTTAACGTCCTTACTTCTGGTTGGCTGTTGTGGCAGAGCCATTCCTTTGCAGTCAGAGAGGATGGTGGGCAATTGTGATTTTTTTCCTCTCTTCTTTAGTTTGTTATTCTTTTCTCTGCTTTCCTGTGTTCCCTTAGACAGTTTTCCTTGGAGTGGCTGTGGTGGGTGGCAAGCCTGGGGCTTACTGTTTATCCCCTTTTGGCAGGGATGTGTTTTTGCTCTTAGTTTGGCTGCCCTTTCTTCCCTTGCTGGCAGGGAAGCAGGCATGTGGGGTAGTTGCTGGCTCCTTCTTGTCACCTGAGAGGCCTCCCTGATCTAAGGGTGCCCGATAGGGCTACACTGTTAAGAGCATCTGCAGGTTTGGTGGTGTGTTTGCTGCCTCCTCCCCATCAGTCACCTGAGTTCCTCTTCCATTTGGCCTTGCTGATGTGGGGGGTGCCCAATAGGGCCGCACTGCTAGGACATTGAAGGGAACATCAGTAGGCATGGTGGGGTGGTTACTAGTCCTTGCCTTCAGTTTTTAAGACTTTTTTTAAAGATCACCTATAAGAAACCCTGTTTTGTCCTATAATGATTTGATTGGGGCTCAAAGATCTTTGCTGGTAAATCCTATCCACTTATCAGTAGTAAAATACCTTTCTTGTTTTAAATATGTGGATGTGGATGTCTTTTTAGTTTGCTTTTGACTAGAAAATATGAATACACTGTGATACATTTTTGAATTGCTGTTCATTTCCCCCATTTTTCATTTTCATTTAAATAAATTCAAATAAATTCAGATAAATAAATTCTGTATAAAATCCCAAATTTTTAAGTTCAAGGAGTTTAGTGAGATAATGTAAGGGTAAATTAAGTAATCTTGACTCACAAAAGCAATTCTATTCTTTTCAAAATTGTATTCAAACAAATCTTTTTCTAAAATCTCATAACATGTATACAAGGCAATAAGATAAAACATAGAAATTATTTAGAGTAAAGGATAATTAACTTTTAAAACATTTTTTTAACACAGCTGGAGGGACCATGACTGTACTCGAATAAAAAATTTTACCCTGAGTTTCCTGATAGTCAAAGTATAGAGTGAAGTGCAATGCAAAAAATTAAAATGATGCTAACTATCAGTCAATTTGAAAGCAAGATTTGCTATCATTTTTATATAGTTGTAAGTTTTATTCAAGATTAATGGTGAGGCATTGAAATTTTTATAAAGTCCTCAACAAGGCCCTTTCTAACATGTCTCTTCATATTAATACTTTGTTTCTTAAGCATGCCTAAGAAACAAAGTATTAATATATATATATATAATATATATGTACTCTTTTTTCAGTTTCAGTGTGGACATTAGATTTAAGATTATACTACTATATGACACAAAGAAAAAATAATTCAGTGGAAAATTAATGTCTTCTAAGTCATTCAAGAAAACTATATAAATGACTTTAACCTGAAAAAGAATCAAAGTATGCTTGCATATAAATTTGACTAAAAAAGATTCAATTTTTTGTTTCTTCATTAGTAATAGAGAATTATCAAGTTGATGATAGCATAAGGATTCAGTCTATTTTTTTAAATATATGGTCATCTGAATTTTTTTTTTTTTTTATGCTGTATAATCACTTTGCTTTTGGGAACCCAATAGTTTTTGTTTTGGTTTGTTTGTTTCTAAGAGGGCCATTCTTTTTTTTTTTTTTTTAATGTTCAGACAGAGAAGGATGTAGGCAGTACTTGGATCTTCCTTAAAGGGAAAACTTTAATCATTTAGATCTGTAATTATTGAATAACTGACAGTGATTGGTAAGCTTTAACACCAGATACTGCTTGCATATAAATAATTGGAATCCTATGTTTGGAAAGATATTGCGTAGGTATTCTGTATTGAGAATTTGTTGTAGTACCGCACTAAATATTTTACATGAATTGTCTTATTTTTGCTGAGAAAGCTCAAAAAACATACTTTTTATTAATATCCATTTTTCAAATAAATTAATTTGGAAATTAGTGAGATTAAGTAGTTCACAGAACCAGAAGTTGGAGGAGTCAAGATGCACACATTATCCAACTTTAGAGCCTGAGTTTTGGAAAACAATGTAATATGCTGCTCAGTGAAAAAAATCTACTTATTTAAAATTAAAACAAATTGCACAATAAAATATTTTGCTCCATTCGGGAAATGTATTTCAAGGAATTTGTCTCGAACTCTTAATCTAATCCTATTGTTTAGTATCTTTTGTTAAAAATAAGTTTGTTTTTAAATACAGAAAGTAAAAATGGACATCTAAATTTTAAAATGTATTTCTCTTTCCTTTCCTTGGTTGAACTTCCCTAGACATTCCCAGACATTTTGCTCAGTTGCAGTTCATCTCGCACCTCAAAGACAGCCATTGTTCTTACCATGACAGTATCTTTGAGTTTTTTATTTCCTAGAACTCTATCATTCAGTGGTTCATTTTTCCATAGTGGTTCATTTTTCCTTATTGTTTCCATAGTATTAAATTTGGCCCTCAAATTAACTACACAAGCTGATGACACACAAATTACACTGTGAAAGTTAGGATTGTGTTATTTGTCTTTGCTATTCCTACAGAGCTGATTTCTTGAAAGAATCTTTATGAAACTTGTTACTTGAATGTTAAAACTAGTTACTTGAATGTTAAAACACCCCAAGTTCTAAGGTGCTCTTGACAGTGCCAGGATATATTTAGTCACTATAAGTCATATACTAAATAATTGCTATTGGAATTTTTGTTGGAAAAAATGTATAGAGTTCACTGAATAAATGTAGATTGCGGAATGTTTTAAGTAGATAGTAGTGAAAGCTAACAGAATGTATATCCTGCAAGTAATGAAAATTTCAGTCTAAAATTAGATTGGCCAACTATATTCAATAATGATGTTACTACTTTTTTAAAAAAAAGAAACTCTTGCATTCTTGAATCTACATTTAAATTTTACAATTATTCAGAAGTTAAATCTCACTGTTTGTTACTGTTTCTTTCCTCTGTCTCCAGGCTCTTTTATTTTCCATCTCCCTTTTGATAACCTGACCTTGTATTATTAAAAAAACATTCTTTTTAGCATGTGGAGTATCAGAATTAATTCATCCAGTGAAAAAGCAACTTGTATTAAAAATGGTAATAACATGATAGATTCCTCAGAGCACTCTTTAAAAGCCTGGCAGCATTTCGTCTTCAAAAGTATAAGAGGCATATTGTGACTACTGAATTCCAGACACCAGTACATCCCTTTTATTGACATGATTAAGAATCTTGCTGTTAGTATTTGGATGTGTTTCATTTGAACCTGCCTGCACCTGTTCCCAGAGGGCAAACAATTGCCCAAGCTGTCACTCTTGTGACAAGTTGGCCCCATTTAAACTGCCAGCGAACAATTGCGTGTACCTGTCTTGATGAATACGCTCAGCTGAGCAGCCAGTGAGTGATAGAGTGCTGTGGACTGCAAGCTGACTAAGAGAGGACCCTGGTTTAGGAATGATGTGTGAGACTCCCCAATCATTTAAAAAAAAACGATAGCTTCCTTGTCTCTGCATTTGTGTTGGCAACCCCAGGCGTTAATTCACCAGTTGAAAATATATTGTCATAGATGAATGTTATAAGGTTGAGGTGAAAAGTGTCATGTCTCTTAGAATCCATTTTTATATTTTTATGGACATTCTGGATGATAGTGCCTGTTAGTAACAGGTAAAGTCTAAGTAGCTTTTTATGAAAGAGGAGAGAAATGGAGGAAAGAAAGGAAGGAAGAAGGAAGGAGGGGAAATTGGAGGGAGGGACATCTGTTCCTAGAATAAAAAGAAAAGAATGTAAGGATTAAGGCATTTCTCATTAGAAAGCCAGTATTTCACTCTCATTGTATTCCAGTTTGTTGAAATAGTACTTATAGACTTTTAAAATCCCAGAGTCAGTAAAACTGTTTACTTATTGACTTACTGACTTCAAGAACTTATATTAGCCTGACTATCAGCAAGAAGAAAAGACCAGGAGAAAAGGTTGCTCCTTCTGTATTAAAATTATGTGGTCGTGAAGTTTCTGTGGCCTTCGGTGTAACTTGTCAGTTCCCTATACCAAAGAGGATTAGTTGAAGATTGTAGACAGCCTTCTAATAGATATTATTATACATGATTTAAAAAAACTTTAATTTTTCTTAATGACAAGAATTCCTCAACCTATATCCACTTGCCAATTATTAATTTAGAAAGTCATTGACTTTCACGTGAGTACTTAAATGTGGCAGAATCTTTTAGTTCACCTAGCTTACTTTTCTCTGAGCTATTTCTCTAAAGTTTTGAATATGCTTGGTACATAACAAAGACACTACCTAGATATCTGATAAAATCTTGTCAATCATGGCTGCTTGAGTAGATTAATAGTAAATGTAATATACTAAGGCAGCATAGCATGGCATGTGATTTGATCATATTCTCAGTATTTTAACTATTTTATTTTAATATTCAGAAAGTACAATTCATGTTTCTATGGAAGAACTTAAAAGACTTTCTTCATTTTTCTTCTCCTGGTATATCTGCATTAGCTGCAGATATTGATGTTTACAAATTAAAATGCTTATTTATAACATTGATTAATTGAATAATGGGTCATTAGTATAAAGACATATGTTCTCCATTAAGTCAAATAATTAGAAACTGTTCAGAGCTGGAATGGAGTGATTTCTACTTTTATTTTCATTAAGCATACACTCATACTATAACATTTAGTGAATATAAAGAACTTTTCTGATTAGGTATTATTGTACATGCAAATATCAACTGAACCACATTATCTAATATAAACTATAAAATATATGAACTCATGGAGTATACTTAAGGTGGAACTATTCATACAAGCAATAGGATATGCAAATTGATGCTTCTTGGCTAATTTGAGTAAAATAGGAGCTGTATTTATGCAAATTGGGCTATGAACCCTTGAATGAAGAGTGGGAAAGAGAAGTGTTGGATTTACTGGGCTGGGATCCATGGTATGTCATTGGGGTGATCTACACTTTTAATGAATTTACATATTTAAGTTGATGTGTTTAAATCAGATGTCTATATGCTATGCTACTAGTTTCAAACTAGTAGAACAAAAACAAAGTAGGTAAAATTATGGCATGAATGGAGAACAAAACCACATTCTACACTAAGGCTGAGGAAATGATTGAAATCTAAAGTTAGGACTTTTGTTTGGTTCAAAACAGATAGTATAGCTACTGATTGCAATGTGAGTATAACAGCAATTTGAGAGAGTTAGCCAATGAATGAAAAATACCTTAATGAACACTTGCATTGATTTATTGTCATCTGTTGCATTAATCTCTATGGAAACAGGACCTAGCCTGCTCTTTTCTCCATTGAGTCCTTAATAGCTAGAACAGTGCTTGACACATAGGAAATGCTCAGTATGCACTTAGTGACATAGTGAATCTATGTAAATTGGTAGAAGATGAAGAAGGCTGAATGGAGTTCATTCTGACTTTGCTGAAGTGGTGTTGACAGGGTGCGTGGGGGGGATTGTTCCCTTGGTCAGTAGTATGTCAAATTGTCTAAGCAGCCAATATAAACAGAGAGATTACTGACATATATGTGTATACTTATTTTTTTTTATAAATGCCCAGACAGTGTGCAGTCAATATTTTTAAGAATAACTGATTGTTATATATTTTGCACACATAGTATCTTGGTCATTATTCTAGGAAAACTAGGGAATGTTTTAGCAGCCATCTTTACTTTTTATTCATATTATGTGCCCCCAAGTATTTTAAGTGGATTCTATCTGAGTTCTCGAATGGCAACCAAATTAGAAAATTGATCACTAGAGAAACTGAGTTGTATGAATTCTGATGTTTTGGGAACAACCATTTTTCTATTTGTCATTCTTGGGCAGTGGCAGTGGGAAATTTAAAAAAAAATCATGGATCCATGGCAGTGAGTGCTTTCAGTTTGAAGTCCTTTAAGCATAGGTGTAGGTGATCTGGTTTTACTAAGGTAGGTCATTACCAAGAGTGTTTTATAATACTTGCAGCTACTAATAGCTAATGGACATTTAGCATCATTTGACTACTGTAGAATTTAGTTTATAAGTCTAGAAAGAGAGGATAAACTATCCTTTGGATATGATTGCAAAGTGCTTACTTCATTGTGTGATATACAGTAGGTATGTGATCCTGTTCAGGTTTTATCTTTTTTTCTCAATAGATGGTAACTGCGATTGCTGTTCCTGATATGAAATAGAGGGTGAGATGACCAGAAATAAATTTATTAGAATATACTTAGAATATATGATTTTATAGAGGGGGCATAAACTGGAAGTCATAAAGAAATGGTTATTTCATCTGATTTGGTGAATATTTTGTCATGTAATCTCTACCATGGCATATGGAGAACAAGTAGAATTATCACCATTTAATAGCCAAGCAAAGAGACTTAGACAGGTGACATAACCAAAGTCAAAACTGGTCAGTAACTGAGTCAAACTGTGGAACATCTAGGTTTATCTTATAGAAAAAAATTATTTTCTTTTTATATATTTATTTTAATTGAGGTAATACCTGTATGAGATATTGCCACCATAATGTACCTGCAACAAATCTCCCATAGTCCATCACCCTGGACCATCGTGCTTCCTTTTTGTCCTTATCTCACCCCCATTTTTTTGGTGCTGCAGTTTTGCAGTCAGTTATTTTTAAGCTTCTCTTTATCTGTTTTTTTTTTTTTTTTTTTTTTTTTTTTTTTTTTTTTTTTTTTTTTTTTTTTTTTTTTTTTTTTTTTTTTTTTTTTTTTTTTTGAGACTAGGTCTCTCTAATTTTGCCCATGGAACCGCAGGCTCTCATTGCCTGGGGTACCACAGACTCAAGCAATTCCCAGCCTCAGCTTCCCAGGTAGCTGGGATTACAGGCATGCACCATGACTCCCAGCTATTTTTTTGGAACTAGGTCTCACTATGGGTCCCAGGTGGGACTCGAAACCGTAATCCCTATCCCCGGCTGCTTCATAGGCTGAAGCTTACAGGCATGAGCCACCGTGCCCGGCCTGCTTCTCTTTTTTAGTTTAGTTACTTTATAGTCCACATATTATTGACACCATCCAGTATTTATCTTTCTCCTTCTTACTTACTTTGCTTAGCATTATTCCTTCAAGCTCTATCTATATTGCCACAAATAATATGACTATTTTGGTGGCTGAGTAATATTCCATTATGCATATCAGCACATCTTCTTGAACCACTTATCTACATTGTCTCCACAATTTAGCTGTAGTAAATACCACTGCAATAAACATGGGGATGCAAATTTCCTTTAAAATGAATGTTTTTGAGTATTTTGGATAGATACCTAGGAGTGGAATTACTGGGTAGAATGGAAGATCCATTTTTAATGTTTTAAGACACCTTCAAACAGTTTTCCATAAGAGCTGCACCAGAAACTACAAGCGCTAGCAAGGAAGTGGAGAAAAGGGAACCCTCTTACACAGCTGGTGGGAATAGAAAAAGATTATTTTCTCTTACTTTTCTGTTCCCTGAAACAGTGGTGATGCAAAAGAAGGAACAATCACAGTTGACGGTAATTAAGGGCATGAAAGGAGAAGACAGTGAAAATTTGGGAACTGAATATGGTGAGGGAGAAGTCAGAGATGCTGCTTAGAACATGGAACCTTGCCCTGAGTTTGATGGCTTTGGATAAGGACTCAGGCCGTGAGTGCAGATCATTCTTTACTATAAAGATTGAGAGCAGATTCTTTCTTACCAGCACCCAAGGGAATAGAGGAAAGACAAATAGATTTGGGAGGCAGAGTTGATTGCCAACATGCCTCCAAGAGAAATTTCCCCTTCCTAATGACAACAAAGAAATTACACACGTGCCGTAAAGTTCCCTTATCTAAAAGTTTTTATCTAAAAGTTGCTTTATTTCTAAGAGAATAAATAAAATTCATTTTGAAAAATTTCATTCTCTGGCCCTAAAGCTTTTTGAGTTTTTCTTGTAGGCAATGTTTGCTGTAGTCTCTGTATGAAAATGAGATTAAGATATGAGAGTGAAGCTAAATTATGCCATGAGGTTAGAGAGATTTGAAAACTGAAATGAGTTTATATGGGAGGTCAGCTACCCTTGCCACGTTGAGGTCATTCATTCTCCTGATCTTTCTTTTCTAAAGGACTGACTCAAAATTGAACCACAGCATGTTTCAGCCTTTTGAAATAAAATAATACAATTAGTAGAAAGTACTAAATAAAGATAGAGGAACACTCCCTTTTTTAATTATGTGAACAACTCTCAGTTAAAGTGGAAGTCATCATTTCACTATTCAGATGGTGGCTATGAAGATTTTGGGAAGTACAGAACAAGAATTGCTATTGTAGTTAATTGTACAATTAATGAAAGTCACTAGCAAACAGGAATTATGTTCTTTAAAAAAAAACAAACAAACAAATGTGAGGTTTATAAGCAAGAGAGATCTTTGTCCCTAAATTTTCTGAACTGGTGCAAATAAAATAGAGAGCAACTGAAAGTCCTGGATCTGCTGTGATCCCCAGAGTAAGACAGCATGTCTAGATTTTATAAATTGGAGATAAAGAATGAGTGACTAAAGCATGTGATTCCTTTGAGAAACAGTGGTCATCTGGTGCCTGTCAAGGTAGTTGGGAGATAAGAACAAATGGGATTGCACTTAGGGGTTCTGTTGCTTAAAGGCTTTCTTAGAGTTTGTTTTTCACTCCGTGTAGCATCTCTTGAAAATGTGTGGAAACTCTGATATGTCTCAGTGACAATACTTAAAATGCCACGCCTTGTCAGGGAGAGCCTTGGGGGCTGGAAGAACCCAGAGAAGAGGATGATTGCAAAGACAGGTATTTCTTCACTTAAACTCAGTGTTGGCTGCTATAGGCATGTGTGTAGCTTCCAGCCAGAGAGAAAAGAAACAGAAAAAGAGCAAGGAGCACAGAGAGAAGAGAAAACAAGAAAGTTAGACAGCATTTAAACTGTGGGCTTATCATTTTAAAAATAAATTATAACAAACAACACAGACCTATTGTTAAAAGTCAAAAGCAAGTTTGCATCGCTCAGGCCCTCAGAAAGGGTGTATGCCATCAATTTTAGATTGTGACCTGCTTCAGAGAGATTCAATGTGCATCTTACTTTGTGGGAGAATTTTGTATGAATCTTTTGGGTAGTGCTAAACCAGTTTGTCTCTTTGAGTTTTTAGACTGCATATTGATAGCAATGTCTGCAGCACACCAGTGTGCTACCAGGTCTACTAAGATCTTTTGCAAATGATCTGTGTGCATCTTTCAGTGTCTGCACCTTCTGCCTTCCTCTGAGGATAGCCTTAGGCCATCTGACTTGCTTCATCCTCAGGCACAAAGACCCTGGAAGTGTCAGGGAGTTTACTTTCCCCTAGGGTGGCCTGTAGACATTTCTGACAGAGTAAAGTATGAAAACCCAAGTCCTGTGTACCTCAAGGGCAGAAAAATCTTAATGTAATTTAGGCCTCAGAGACTCCTGTGGGATCAGGCTGAAGTTGAGATGTTGCTTGACTGACTTCTTTCTTCCCTGCCTTGCTTCTTCAGCTCTTGAGTATCTTGTTGAATGTATCCCTAATACCTTATTTTCACATATATCTTCTTTTCAGCTCCTGCTTCTGGGGAACCTCAAATAAACAGCTTCTAACACACACACACACACACACACACACACACACACACACACACACTCTACATCTGATAATGGTTAAGTGTTTAGATATTGTTCAAATGCATAGATCTTCTTGTCATACACACTCACCACACTATATTAGTGTGGTAGAGGTTACAGTTAACATTTTTTTTTTAATACCCAGAAAATGCTGCAGCTACCCAAGGTGATCACTGAAGAATAGTTTTAATTCTGGCTGAACAGATAGATGATATTTCAATTGCTTTTATAATAAAATACATTTTTATAAAGAGTTTCCAAACAAATGACTTCCAGGAAAAAAATCAAGTTGTTTCCTGATTAAGTGTGATTTATGATTGAAAGTATCTGTAGACTCAAAGATTATATAGAATTTATGATAATAACTAAGTATTTAACTAAGACTTTATAAGGAGAAGGCACGAAACTACTAAATTATATTAAATATTTTAGTATGATTAATTGACATCATGATTTCCACAATTACAATTTGCTTTATGGAAAAATACATATTTTTTTTGCAGATACAAAAAATGCTTCATCATCTTCATCCAGAAGTTACCCATGTTCTAGCTCCAGTGAAGATGACTATGCGTCAGAGACCAGGAAACACCATGCCTTAAACACTTCCAATGAGAGTGCCAGAAGTTCATCTTCTCAGGAGCTGAGTGAAAATGAGCCGAGAAAATTCCATCATTTAGTTGATGATTTTCTAGAAGTTGAAATTGAAGAGCAGGAAATAATAAAAGCAAATGTGGAAACTAAGTTTCCATCACTAGAGGAGAGCTTGGAGAATATACTTAAAGAAGAAACAGAAAAAGTTACCAAAATGATTGCAGGTGGTGTATCTGAGAAGTCTAAAAAGCATGTTTTGAAGGAAGAAAAAGAAAAGACTAAGCGTAAGCTTTGGGAAGGAAGCACTACTAAGGTGAAGGACAAAAAGGCAGGTGCCTATAGGGTGGAGAAGGGTGGTAAGTATGTCTGTTGAGCTGACCTGCCATCATTCCCATGCATGGAAGCTGATTTTGGTCATTGCATTCTGCCAAGCTTGGGAAATACTATATGGTAATGTCAGAGGGATTCAATAATTTCCCCTTTTCTCTGTCACATAATCATACATGCATTATCAGCTTGCTGTTTTCCTTCTATTGCAATTTTAAAAATTACTTGATTCTTCCTAAAAAGCCTGTTTCCTATTTTCTGTGGTAATTCTATCTCAAGAATCAAATAAAACACAGTATGAATCTGAAGGCAAGGGTATGTGTGGCTTTTTAGAGATAATTAAATACTAGTAAAGCTATTTGTTCTTAACTATAGAGGCACTTATATGCAAAGTCAGAATTTAATAGATGCTTACTGTGTGCCAGTTCTAAATACTTGAAGATATTAACTCATCTAATCCTCACAGTAGCCAAACTGACCCATGAGTCAGACTCTATAATCATCCTCTCTTTTCTATAGATGATAAAATCATAACTTGAGAAGTTAATTGTTAAGGATTATCCAGCTGATAAAGAACATTTGTAGGACTTGAATATGAACAGAATGGTTACAGAGTTTCTAAGAGTTTCCTGTCAGTTCTGTGAAAAAGTAATTAAGAATTAGATAAATATATGAAAGGTTCATAGAAAATGCTGGATTTCACTTTAAATTGTTTGAAATGAGTACCTTCATGCTTCACGATCTCCTTGGCACATGGGATGGTTCCATCTGAAATGGAAAGAATGAAGAGTGTCCAGATCAGTCAGATTCCAGGAGCTTAGACTCATAACAGTTCTGAAACTTTTGTCAACTTTAGTGGGAAGGGCAGTGCAAGGACTGAGTTGTATCCTGTGGACAGTCAGATTGGAGCTACTATCATATTTTGGCTCTCACATAGTACTCCGTCCTATTGCAGGTCCATTCTCTGTTCTCGCATCTCTCTGCTGCCAACATGGTGGACATTCTTGAAGCCAAGATAAAACTACTTTGCATATCTTTATATTACCAAAGTCCATCTATGTTTTAAAATATATGAATATTTTTGATATCTGTAATATTTCTTGTGGGATCTTAAAAACTATTATGAAACTATATAGCCTATCTCTAGGAAGTGGGGATATTGAATCTTTAATGTCTTTCAATTCACCCATTCTTATTAACCTTCTACTATATGCGAGCACCGTGATGAATAGGATATATGTAAGAGAGGGTTCCTCCCAAAAAATGTTAAGAGGAAGTCTCAGAGAGAGGGAGAGATGGAATCAAAGTTATCGGCTTGAAATGAGAGTCATATAGGAGACTATTCTACATATTACAGAAACTTATATACATTAGACCAGTAGGCTGGTGAAGATTGAACTTGTATTTTACTTAGATTCTGTATGAGCACTTTAGGTTAAAATGAAGCAGGGGTTGATATTGCATGAAAGACTCTCTCCTATTTGAATCATGCTAACCATTTTTCATAAGACTTAGAATAAAAACTGTGATTATGTCAAGAACAGGTATATGGGCTGAAAAATTAAATACAATTATTTTGTGGCATTTAAGTTAATGTCATTTAAGCTGAATTATTTTCACATAAGATCACAAAAATTGATATATTTGTAAAGTAATACATTTAAAACCATTTTGACTTTCAGACTAATAAAATGATATATATTTTTCACTCCCACCATAAGATGATATTTTTACATTTTCCTTTTATAACATATCATACCTATTTGTGCAGTGTGCAAACAAAAAAAATCAGGCAAATCAATATGAAAGGTGTGTTGAATATAGTAAAATATAACTGTTGGCTATAGTAAGCTAGTGTCTGTCCTTGGAGTTAATTCAGCATTATAAGGCATAGTGCTATTTTAACATGTTTATATCTCTTTATTTCTAGTTTAAGTTGTCTTAATGCATTGTGATACATTCTTTGCAATGCTTTAATCGGGAAATAGTTCAACTGCATTGATTTATAAAGTTAATACGATTTATATATTATATATAAAGAAGTTAAGAGTAGAGTATTTTAATGTAAAGTGTAATGTAAAATGTAAGCAAAAGTAGGCATTTTATACTTTCATAAGTGAGCTTAGGTGTATAACACAAATAATATTATGACTTAAGTAAAATGTAATTTTGTCATTGAACAGACAGGATGAAATGGTCCTAATGAAAGAATAAAATCATGTATTATTATGAGTTACAGTTCAATCTTGATCACTGAATAAATTGTTAAAGTATGTAGCTATCTGTTCAAATAGATTCTTTCAGTCAGTAAGTTTTTATTTGGTATCTGTTTTGTGCCGTACAGTGTCCTTGGAGTCTTCATCAGAAGATAAGGAGTTTAAAGGGGATATGTCTAGTGTGTAAACAATAAATATACATTGAGGTATCTGGATGAAATGCAAGAAGAAAAATGAATTAGATAAAAGAGCAATGACTTGAGAACAGGATATTTCAGGGGTGCTCTCTGGTGAGGAGACACTTGAATAGTAACCTAAGTATGGCGGTGAGCCTTTCTGTCTTCTGAAAAAGTAGCAAGTGAAGCAGAAGGAACAGCAAGTGCTAAGACCCTATGATGGGAGGATAGATGCTGAGTGGAGGACTTGGAAAGGAGTCCTATGTGACAGGAACAGAATGGGCAAAGGAGAGAGGGGTTGGAGAGGAAGCCAGAGAGAGAAATTTTTACATCATGGAGAGGATTTTATTCTTACACAAGAAGCCATGGAAATTTTTGAGCACACCAGTGATATGATCTGGAAGTTTTGAAAAGATTATTTTCACTACTGTGGAAGGACAGGCTTTAGTTTTACACAGCTGTTACCTTGAACAGCTGTGATCTGGAGTTTGTAATTAATTCTGGGTTTCTGTGGGCCATGTTTCAATGCCAGAGGTAATGCAGGAACATCTTTGCTGTGTTGGTAGATGATGTTAGTCATGAATTTTGTCATGGACAGCTATTAGGAAGGTAATAGATTGGCTACTGAAAACATTATTAAAGCACAGGGATATTATTCAAGGTGACCTGCAACTTGGGTTTAGCTGCTTTTAGGGCCTTTTTATGTCAAAAATTGAAATAAGATGAAATTTAATCATATGAAAAGTTCTTGGCAAAACTTTTTTCTGATATTCAATTTTTCTTAGCTTGTTTCAGGATGAGATCTGTTTGTTTTGCTTCAAGACAAAGGAGAGGGAATGGATCTAGAGAACTTGCCTACTAATAAAGAAAGCTTGTCACTATTCAATCATTAAATTATCAAACATGGAGTTGATTGGAATTGTAACACTGTCAGAAAGCATATTAGATCTTTCTTCACTACAAGTGAAATTTTTAATTGGTATCTAGTTTTTGAAGGACAAAAATGAAGAAACATGTATCAATACCTTCTAAACACTTCTAACACCATGCTCTGGACCCAGCAATTTTAATTCCAGGAATTTATCATAAGAAAATAGTCTGAAAAAAGCACAAAATGATTGTATAAGTAATATTTAAAATAGCATGCAGTCATACACACAAACATGGAAATAACAGTATCTGAAACAAGGCAATTGGATAGCTAAATTTTAGTAAAACCTTATTAGAACATTCTGTAAAGTTATGTAAGAATATTTTCTACTTACAGATATATAGAATGTCACAATATAAATGAATAAAATGGGGTACAAATTATTATCCTTAAGAGTAAAGTAAAAGAAACACTTAGAAATTCACCAAAGTGTGAATTAGTAGCTATCTCATTGGTGAAACTAGCTAAGTTTTGTTTTCTTTGTACTTTTTTCTATTTTTAATCTTTGGGTAGTCAGTGTGTTTTATTTTTGGATTAAGGAAAGTATAATAAGCATTATCTTAAAGTATTCGTTTTTACAATAAAAAAACTCATGTATAACAAGTATATTTTACTATTAAGAAAAATCTTAAAATATCCTATAATAGTTGAGTGAAAAAATGCTCTTTTCAGAAACACTAGGTATGAGCTCCTTCCATTTTGCTTCTAATGCTGTGAGAATTGGCAATAGTCTTTGCTTTTAGTGGTCACATTTATAGAGTGTAAAGACAGAAGCCTTGAGGGATGAAGGGCTAAATGGAGAGAGGAAAAATGTGATATGTGACAGAGCTAACTTGAGAGTTTCAGCAAGCACAGTCTTCCTTTACCACAGGTAGAAGAAGACAGTCAAGGATAGATACTGGCCAAGTTCTTGCTTTCAAGTTGCAGTTTCAGAAGAACACCTGAGAAAAAAATAACCAAGTGAGGCCTTTTTGGTCTTGCACCTACTAAGTTCTTGATGCTCAGGCCAGGGTCCTATTCTTGCTGAACCTGAAATAGGCAACACCTAATTACACAAGCTCTCATCTACTTCCAAAGCCTAACCCTCCAAGGCAAGCCAGCTGACGTGAGCAAATGGTGATTACAGTGCTGAGACAGAGGGACTACACACTACACTGTCAATGCTGAGTGAGTTGTAATTTCCAGATTATAACAAGTACTATTTGGCTTCTTAGACTACTCTTGGTTCAATGGCTGCTAGTTGCTTATTTTAATTATTTATTATTATTATTATTATTATTATGACCACATTTCTTTTTAGTGTAGGCTACTTGGAAAATATCCTAGATGTTTTCTTGGATCTGATGAAATAAAACTTCATGTAACTGCTAAAAAAATCAGACTTCCTTACATTTCCCTGTCCTATCATCCTTGGGACATCTATGGTTTTGTCATTCAAACAGATTTACATGCAAAGACATAGAACATTATTTAATTTTTTTTAGTTATGCAGTGTTAACATTATTAGAGTAAGATTATATTTGATTTATATGCATTGTCTATATAGTTTCTAAAATAAAGGTTAATAAAGGTTAATTTGATGACAAATCCAACTATAACATAATTACCATGAGTTGATGTCATCTCTAAACTACATTATTGTGAATTTTTTGATTTGATATTAAATAAATGAGGAAAATTGATATTCAAAACACTTTCAAAAAGAATATATATCTTGTCCCTCTTTTAATTTTATATTTGTCCTCTTATCATTAATAAAGTTAAATCATGTCATAATTCCTCACAAACCAAGTAGGTAATAAGCAAATATTTCACTATTTGTTTCTAAGCACAGCGAGATCATTAACTGATTGCCCCTTAGTAATTTACCTTAAACTGAGCAAGAGACTGGTTTTTAATTTTTCTCAAAGTCCAGTGTTTGAATCAGCTGATAAGAAAGGGAAGTGGTGGTGGGTAAGGGTAGGGGGAACAAGAAAAGGTGGAAAAGATGGAGGGAGGGAAGAAGGGAGGAAATAGAGAGGGAATTGAGAAGACAGGAATGAAAGGGTATTTGGAGAAAACATGTCATCAGGGAAAACAGATCTAGTTTTGGTGTTAGTGAGCTTTTATTAACCAGAAGGTGGCATCATGGTCGATGTAAGGGAATCAAGGCCTTAACTAAGCCATGTAGACAGGGAAGTCTCAGAAACTGAAGACAACCTTGATGCCATGATATCACCTAGCTTATATGATGATGTTTAGAAATATTTATCAACATCTTCATCATTGTCATTATTTATTATGTGCTTAGAGATGTGCTGTAAAGTAGAAAAACATATACTCTACATATGTTACTTACTTAATACTCTCAGTAACCACTGAGTAGGTAACACTTGAAAAATAAATAAAACTTAGGCTTAGTCAAAGAGCTAGTCCAAAAGGTGACACAATTGTATGGACTATGGAACTTGAACTTGAATGAGAATATCTATAATACCTTTTCCTGTTGAATTGATAGGAATCAAGTAGTAGCTGTTTTTTGTTTTTGTTTTTTTTTTTTTTTTTTACTCTTTTCACACAAATAAATATTGGGGTAAAATCACAAAAATTTGCTAATGGCAGAAGTAATCAGAGTGTGGTCAGTTCGGGTAGTTTTTAGCAATTTTAAAAATCAGTGATTATTAGTCTCATAAAAGCCATAACGTGCTTCTAGAAAGGAAAAGGCAATAAACTGCTTTTTCAGTTATTTCATTGCATGTGCATTTGGCAAATCTGTCACTACTCTGTCTTTTCTTTAAATGTAAGTATTTCTTTGCATGCATTTCCTTCCTTTGTTATCTATTGTGTTTCTGTTTTAAAATCATAGCTTGGAAGCTGTTTAATCATATAGCTTAAAAACAAGGTCACATTGTAATATGAACACTTTTAAATTAACACCGCTTGCTGAAATGATGTGCAATAACTCATCAATGTTCCTATGACCCGTTGTTATACATCTTGATATTTTATATGATCTCCAATCAGTTGGACAGAAAATAGCTGAAGCTTTGGAAACTGACTACCAGTGCCACTATGATGCTGAGTCCGATGCCAGCAGTGTAGATGACGGAGAGAAACAAGGGAGGAAGCCGGAGACTGACACAGATGCAGGTAAGGGCACATCATTACCTGGAAAAGACATTCAGAAATCCTCTGCAAAAGACAGCTCCCTTTTCAACTTTCATCTTCCTGCCCTCTTCCCCTCCATTTATCACCTTTTATTTTCCTTTCAAAAAATGACTGTGGCAGGAGGAAGTTGAAAGGCCCTAAGGGGAGCTTTACAACTGACATCAGATATGAATATTATACTTTTCAAATACATTGTTGCCAAAGAATTAAAAAAAAAAAAAGGCTTTGTAAAACATATTGGTAGGGATTTTCAGATTAGTCCTATTTCACAGTCTGCTTCCCAGGTAGTTGACCAGGTAGGAGGATTTATTCAACCCATTGAAGCTATGGCACATTTTACAATGATGTGTTCAAAATCCTTATTTGTAAAAGTTCAGGAAGAATTCAGTGCCATCAGCATGTGCTTGCTGACTCCTGGCAATGAGTATTCCAGCTGTAGGAGGGCCAATTAGAAAGGACTCAACAGACCATGACTCACAGCTATCAGGTCAGACTTCTCTTATCCTTAAGTCAGGTTCCCTCAAATTTAGTGTATGACTTTTAAAAATCATTCTGAGGTTAATATATGTATGTGTGTGTATGGAGGTGATTCATTGAAAACCACTAGTTTTCAATGATGGTCATCAAGTACTGTAACATATGTGATATTTTACCTGTTTTCAAACAAATATGCCATCTAGTTACAATTTTATGGGTATTATCAGGAGCCACAAGACTTGCAGATCAGATAAAAAGAAAAATATTTTATTACTTACAACAAATAGCAGGAGCCAGAATAATTGCATTTTCCTTAGATAATTAATTTTTTTTTTTTGAGCACCAGCAACCTGGGTCATTTAGCAAGGACCAGGGATTATTCAGGGGGCTGAGATACAGAAGTAGGGCCCTGAATTTGAGGACCTACCTCCTTTATCATGTATATTCAGCCAGAAGAGTGTGAGTGTATCTCCCCGAAATTCTGCAATGCACGTATAATAGTTGTGACCCATCAAATATATTCAAGTAAAAAAAATCTAATATACTGTAGGAGGAAAGTGTGGCAGAAAGATTTGTGTGAGTTTTCTGTGAGCTGGGTACTGTTTTGAGCATTCGATGGGTTACTATTACAAATATTATGTGATGCATTGCTAGTTCCATTTTGCAGATAAGACAATGAAAGCTTAGTAAGGTGCTATTTCCCATCTTCATACCACCAATAAGTGGCAGAGATGGCCTTCTCCTCCAGTCTAACTGACTCCCAAATGTATACTCATTCCACTAAATCTATTGCCCCTGTTTGTAAATATTATTCCCCCTCTTTTTGGAAACCATTGGGGTTACCATAAAAAAGAGTCATGTTTTCATACTGCTATTTCTTAGAAAGTCTTCATCTATTCTTTCTTGCTGGTTCAGGAATGTCATATCTCATTCTTATAGTGTATGTGTTCATAATAGCTCTGCTGGATGTCATTAGCTCATTTTCCTCCTAGATTTAGACAGAGTATATTATTACCTGAAGACTAAGAAATTTTATTCTCCGGTTTTCCTGCATGGTTTTTAATTAATCTATAAATATAGAGGCCAGTTTAGCAAAACAAGGGCTTTATTAAATGTTTTTCATAACTGGCATTTTAATAATACTTTTCACATAGAAATTTGAATAGCAAAAGCTACACTACTAAAGAGAGTTGACATATATTGTTGTTTCTCATTGTTTCAATTTCATTTTGTTTAAAATTGAGTGACATTTGTTAATGAAAGGATAAGGATCATATCCTCACAGGTGAATTGGCTACATGCTCTCTCAGTGACGATGTGGTTCTCCATTTCCCTCTGGGAGCTTCTAGCTGCAATTTAGGAAATAACAGCTGTATCTGAGGATGACTTACCTAAGTCAACATCAACCCTACGACAGACCTGTAATTTCTATTTTACTCATTTAAAGGAAACAGCAAAAGTTGTCTTCCAAATACATTTTTTTCATGTACAAGTATCAGCTATCATTGCCTGACTTCAAAGTGGTTTATTGCAGTACCTGGCAAGAGACCAGGAGAATGAAACAGGGATATCCATGTTTTGTGGTAGGAGAGAAAAAGCATTATAAAATAATTCTGAGTTGAGTGACATGATAGGGAACACATAAGATGAGAGGCATTAAGTCCCAATAGAAAACAACCTGGTGATTGTTGGTGATGACATGGGGGATGAGATGGTTAGCCATAATGGCAATTCGAAAAAAAAAAAAAAAGAAAAATACACCTTTTTACTCTCTAAATGTACAGAATTTAGAGATTCACACCACACACCATGGTATGATAAAATTTTATAGCATCTAGTCCAGTGTCTTCTATAAGTGAAAAATTTTAGTTGATAAATATTAAGATGATCATTTTAGAAACCCATCTTTGCCAAAGTGTTATTTTGTAGTTGGAAAATGTAAAGGCTTTGGATATGTGGATATTTGGTATGCCATACCTTCATTTACCTTGTACAGATAATTTTAAACAGAAATGAATGCAAATAATGTTAAATAATAAATACATATAAGTATATATAATATAATCTATAATAAGAAATTCATATGAAGTATTTTAAAACCATATTGAGCTTTCTTTTATTGAAGTATGGTAGCTAGATTTGCCAGGGAATCATCAATGAAAACTTATGAAATATGTCCTGAAGGTTATTTATGCTCAAAATTGTCCCAGACTACAAAGTTCTGTCTTCCTCTGTGATCCAGTTTTGCCAAAGGCAAATCAGTTTCTGAATGTAGATGGGAGGTATCCTGACCTGTAATACAAATTGGTGTCTTTAGTAAAAAGTCTTACCTTGAGCTACAAAGTTATTTGAAGACTAAATTTAGATATAGCAGCTTTAAAATGTTGAGTAGGGTATGGGATAACGATTAGCTGACATTGTATTGTGATGGTGGTGCCAAAACCCACATAGTACAAGAAGCAGGCTGAGAACAGATATTTTATGTGCTTTAGAGAATAATGACTTTTAAGAAGACGAAATCCTTATTTTTCTTTTTGTCTAACTTTTCTATGAAGCGCTCTTATTCCAAATGAAAAAAGGAGGCGTGTCTGTACCTGTGTTTGTATATTTGCGAGAAGAACATTGATTTTATGATTCTAAAATCACGGAGTTATTTCTTTGTTTTCAGTATTACTGATGTTCAATTTTCCTTTTATATCAAAGTGTCCATTAAATTTGATAGCATTTCTTTTCATCATGGAAAGCCATTATTAAATCATGGTGCATGTTATGGTTGAAGGCATCATAGAATCAAGGAAATGTTTTATATATCCAATTTATATCTCCTTGGTATCATAAATAAATCTCTCCTATATTGTATATAAAAATTATGAGATTATATATAATATCTCCTCCCTTTTCCACTTTGATTAAAGTAATCTTGTTTTCTAAACTTGTTTTTATAGCACTGGATAGTAATTTAGTGTTGGAGCAAAGAGCAGAACTCAACTCCAGCAAGGAATTTAAGCAGGTTACATCAGCAGTGCATACACTGGAGAAGAAAGAAGCTGCAGAGAAAGATGTTCCCCAATGCAGGACTGCTGAGACAACAGAGGAACAAATGGGTGCAGCAATGTGGGGAGAAGCAGGAGCTAATGAGGCTCCACTGGGAGAGTGGAAACCAATAGCAGGACAGACTACCTTAACAGAGCAATTCACAGAGGAAAGACAGATATCACAGAGCATAGCAAGTGGGGCAGAGACAGAAGCAGAAGGGAATAGAAGGCTGGGCAGAGAGGAGTTAAGTTCCAAGAGAAAAGAAGCAGCAAGGGACCCTGAAGGTATGAAAGAAGATGAGGCCCCCCAGGAGCAGAACTTGATGCAGACAGTATTGGGGACAGAGATGGCAGCTTCTGAGGAGAAGCAGGGCTTGGAGGAGACAGTACTAGCAAGCGGCACAGTGGCTCTGAAATCAGAACATTCTCAGGAGCCAGTGGTTCTGAGAGAGACAGGTGCTTTGGAGATAGGGGAGGCTGAGATGGGAACAGTTGTGAGTAAGGCAATGTCTGGAAAACTGCATGTGGAAGGCAGTGAAGAAGGTATACCCACAGACCTAGGGGACAAGGTACTCATGGGAGATACTGCACTTGAGAGAGAAAGTGGTCCAGAAGAAGCAATAAGTGAGGAAGAGGAACCAGTCAAAGAAAGGAAGGAAATTATGGAAATAGAAACACCTTTGAGCTCATCAACTTCTGAGGTCATGGAATCCCTGGTGGGGGCTTCAAGGAGTGGTTTCCAGGAGATTTGTAAGGAAGATGTGGAGAGAGAGGAGGTTGAGCTAGAGACAGAATCTAATAAGGAAGATGATAGGAAAGAAATGTTACCTGAGGTGTTGAATGCAACAGGAGTGAAGAGGAAAGTTGAGAGGCCAAAAACACCTCTGGCAGAAACTGAATCTGAGAGAGAAGAGGTGACAAGGGCAAATGAATATCAGGATGAAGACACTTTAGAAGAAGAGCAAAAGTTTAAAGGGGAAAAGGAGAAAACAGTGACGGGAGTAAGACCTGAGGAAGTGACACAGGCCCCCTCCAGTGAAGTGGAATATGATGCTGCAGATGATGCACCCACTGGGGCATCAGAACTGACTGAGCGCACATGGTCTCAAGGAGAAGATTCACTGAGAGAGAGAAGGACAACCACATTTGAAGCAGTACCTGGATTTGAAAAAACCCTGGAAAATATAGCAGCTCTGAGGAAAGACGGAGTCACAGAACACAGAAGCAGAACAGAGCTGCTCCCCAGGGAGAAGGTGGCTCCTTTAGGGCAGGAAGAGGGGAAGGGTATGATGAAAGCTCTTGAAAGTGAGATTGCAGGAAAGGCTGAGGCACCAGAGGAGAGGATCACCACCACAGCTGAGGCTCAGGAGTGTTCAGCCAGAGATCAAAATGGTTTTGTAGGACAGGAGGGGAAGGATAAAGAAGAGCCTTTACAGGGATCACAAAGAGTGGGGGTGATAGCTATGACACAAAAAAATGTTTCTGAGGGGGGTACCCTAATGGCAGGAATGTTGAGCAAAGAAGCCATGGACGAGAGCCCAGAGGCAGAGGTGAATAAAGTGTGCACTCTGGAAACAGGAATGGTGAAGGAGGGGCACACAGAGAGGCATGGCAGCTTCCAAGGAAGAGCAGTTGTGGCTGAGGAAGATCTCCATCATGAAGGAAGAGCAGAGTCAGAAGCAGCTGCAGGGAAGAAGGAGGTGTTGACAGATTCCAGGACAGCTGGGGGGGAAACAGAAGCAAATAAAACCTCTTCCTTTTCAGATGCTGCTAGGGAGGAAACTTGGCACAAAGAGGATGAGTTACTTGGAAAAGCAGCAGCTGCACAGGAGATGGTAGTACAGGAAACAGTGCTGAGGGAGGAGGTACCAGCAGTGGAGTTGACAGTGACTTCAGCTCCAGAGGCTGAAGTGGGGTATTTCCAAGCATCTTCAGAACTGAAAGGGAAGATCCTGCAGCCAGGACAGGGTCAAGAGGAAGGGGAAACTGAAACCACACTGAGTGCAGAGTCAAGGCAAGAGGTGGCAGAGACAGGGAGCCATGATGGTGGACAGGAATCAGCAGTTGAAGAATTCAGATTAGGGTCACCCCAAGAGAGGGAGTCAGAGCCAAGTAGAGAAAGTCTCCAGGATGTGGAAACACTTCTTGTAAAGCTTGATTGCATTGCAACCCGAGAGAAGCAAGAGCAAACCGTGCAAAGAGAAAGTGAGAACACAGATGTTTCCCTGAAGGACATAAAGGCCTAAGAGATTTCATGGCAGACGGTGAGTTTAAGCCTGATCTGTTTGCAGCATTAAACAGATAGCCCATCTGGGGTTCCCTCCTATTTGGGTTCCCTCATCCCTTTATCAGTTTGTGTGTCAGTGCATGCTCGCATACGCGTGCGTGCGTGCATACACACACCCACAGAGTGCATTTCTATGCTGTTAGCCCCAAGCCCATCAGGACAGCTGCTGGATAAGATGGAGGTGGGGCCGAAGCACACACATGGATCCTCTTCTATTCTCTTTACAACTTTAAGCTATGTTCGGTTTTGCACACACAGATCTCTGAAGTAGTGAGAGAGCCCCCTCTTCCTTCCAGGGCCTCGAGAGGAAATACAGAATTTTCCATTAAGGACACACCACAGAAGAGAAGAATCAAAATCTATCCCCAGAATTCATTTAAAAAGATGGTTGTGGTTATTTGCCTTTAAATGAACCCTGCACCCTCATTTTCACATTTTTGTGATGTTTAACGTTTATATGTACCCACAAATATGGATTCAGTATTTTAGATGTACACTGAAATTGTGTTTTATATACATAACAATTATATGCACAAACATATGTAATGGAGAGGTATATATACAAAATACTGAAATTTTCTACTAAGGATTACATGATTTTTAGCAAGTATTTTCTTTCTTCCTATTTCCTTAATGCCCTCATATGCTTCATGGCCAGTTCCTGCTATCTTGAAGAATTATTTTCTTAGTTCTATACTTTTTATTGTTTTTCAGGAAATTTTCAAGGTATCTTCTGGAAGACTTAAAAAGGAGAGTCACTCAAGCCAGGACTTTAAATTCTCTGTTTCTCTCTATCTCTGTCTCTGTCTCTGTCTCTCTCTTATCTGAGCTGGCTTCTAATCTCTTAGTGAGCACTTGGACATTAGATACATACAGATGTAGGACCCTTCTTAGGTTCCCCATGAAGAACTGAGAGAGTATATATTCAACTGAGAGTATATATTCAACATAGTAAAATGTCCATATTCAGATTGAATCGATAGGTTTCAAATGTTTTGTTTTTACCAAAAGTCACCTATAAGGCCCATCACTGATGGGCTTAAATCACTGATGAGCTTGCTTAATTTATATTTTATAATCAAATATTAGTTCCAGCTTAATATACAAGAAATTTAATTAAAATCTCTGGCTAATGGCTCTACTGATTTAGTCTATAAAATAAGCTTTCATTCTTTCACTTATGCTTCATAATAAAGATTCCCCCAGACCTTTAAGTCCTTCTAGAAGAGGATTCCTTGACATGTATCTTCACTTAGAAATATTTTTCATTATCCAGAAGAGTCATTTCAAGCAAGACTCTTGTTTACAAGTACCTCTGGTTTTGTTGTTTCTGTAGCATTTCTTGCTGAGGTACACTAGTAAATGCTTCTGACATATCATCCCCGGGGAACTTCTAGGACCACTCAAATTTGAATCAAGGTAGTAAATAATTTAGCTGAATGCAATGAATATAACAATAATTATAATGGATTAAACACTGCACATCAGCACTATTCTAACATTCTAGATTGTCATTCAATGGAAAAGAAGCGGATTAAATTAGCGTGCTGCTCAGTTTTCCAAGTTCTGTTATTTCAAACCTGTGAATTAACCTTGCAGTGCATTGTGAGTCAACATTTCACAACTGCTTTAAATTACCACCTTATATTATTAGAACTAGTTAGTCACCACTGTGCCTTCAGGGGATTTTTATTTCCTTGAAGACTTTTTAAATCATATACCACTATTCCAAAAGGCACATACATTTGATCATCTTTTTGCTGTATGAAGAGGTGAAAGAAAATTTTTTAAAGTTGTGATACTTTAGCTGGCCTACACAATAGACATTAGACTTTCATGGGGTGCCTTATGTATGAGCCAACCTCTGACTCCATTCCAGAGATATTCTGATTTTGGTATGATATATATATATATATCATATATATGACATATATGATATATATATGATATATATATGTTATATATATATCAATTGAAGTATGCATACCTATATAGCTATGCATACTTCCATTGATCCTGCTTTGTAGCCCAGGTTGAGAATACTTGCCATAAATCATCACATAACCTATGCTGGCTTCCCTATACTCTATGTCCCTAGGGACCAGGCATAATATCCTCATAGGTGTGCTTCATTTTAATAAACAAAAGATCCATTCAATGATCAAAGATTTAACAAACTGGTGGTTCTCACAACAGGGTTGCTCAATCAGGCTATCAGCTTCACTTGGAAATGTTCCAGATATAAATCCCAACCCTCTTCTCATACCTATTAAATTGGAAGCTTTGTGGGTGGGGGCCTACCAACTGGTGTTTTGACAAGCCCTCTGGGTAATTCTAATGTACACTGAAGTATGAAAACTGCTGTTACAGATATTGTATTATATTGAGGATTAGTCTCAGTTGGAAAAATGATTGCAGAAGCATTTCTTTCTGACTCCCTCCATCTTTTTAATCTCAGTCTCTTTTTTCTGTTTCTCTGTTTATCTATTTTTCTTTCTTTAGGAAAAAGCATTCACCATTAAAGTGATTAATTTAGTGCAAGCTTTTATTATCACTGTAATGATATGTATATGAAGTCTTTCAGATCCACCTATACAGAAGAATGAACATCACTCATGATACTGCATAGATCTCCAATATATGTCTGAAATTTTATGGGTGAATTTAATTTACATTGTATGCATTTTCATTCATTACTGAGCTGCATGACTGTGGAGGTTGATAGTATGTTTCCTGACTTCAATCTCAATGCTATAGAGCACTTTGTATGCGTAGCACCTTATGAACAAGATTATAAACTTGTTAATTCCTTTGAAGAATCAGTTTTGTACAATGTGCTAAATGGAAATTACACTGGATTATTTTTATATTTAACACATTCCATCAAAACACTCTATAACAAATTCTATTGTCTGCATGTGGGTTTAACTGTGAAATTCAGTGTTGTGATATTTTGATTAAATGAATTCTTTCTCTGCAAATACTATGTTGATAAAGTTATTCGTATGTTTAGTTGAACTGATTTTTCTCTAGTTTCATTACTAAAAGCATAAATAAACCATATGTTTACAGATAAGATCTGTGAATTATTCTTTATTAATAAGACTATTTCTAAAATCTTCATTGTCCTTGGCTTATGAAACATGAACTCCATGAAGGAGAGCAGAAGCAAAGAGAATTCATTTCATTGAGCTGTGTTTTTGAGCATATGCATTCATATTGACTGTTTTAGTTATACATGTCTATAAATGGGTAATATCAAACAGGTAGATTATTATCAATATATTTAGGTAAGTAAATAGAAGCTCAATGTTAAGTGACTTGTCTAAAATTGTCAGTCTCAGGTGTCTAACTCCAAACTTTGACCTTTTTCATTACACACACTACATGGAGTAGGTCATAAAATATTATCTATGAACTCTACATATTTTGCTTACTTGTTTGCTTGTAGAATGGGAAAATCAAATCTCAACAATATCAACAAGAAGGGAACTGTATTTCAGTCAAAGAATATACATTGTTTAAATAAATCAATTGAAAAATAGAAAGCCAAAGTAAAGGGAGGCAGAATTAGGCTACTTCAGTTTTTTTGAATTAAGCCTTTTCTATGGTGTCATAAACTCCATGTTATGGATTTAAAGTTCAGTTTAGTTCCTTAACACATCTAAGTCAATGATTTTGCAATGATTATTATTCTTGGAAAATAATTGTTTGAGAAAACAAAAGAAAGCCTAAGAAAGATGATTTATCTTATAAGTGAAATATGCCAATAGTTTCACAATAGCTCAGGAGAGGCGAGTTCTGACCTTAGACAATATTTTTTTTTATACCAGATTGTGTCATGTAAGAAAAGTTCCCTGTCACCATGACCAGCAGCAAGAGGTATAAAAGCACTGGGAATAAATACAGCCAGACTTTTTTAAAGTGGCTCCCAAATTCATCCTTCTTTTTCTTTCTCTCTTTTTGTTCCTTCTTTCTAGTATCAGTATCTTGTCCTATGACAGGAAAGCTATTCTCTTCAAAATAACAGGAAACAAACTCTGGAAGATGAGACACTAGATAGTTGAGATCATGTGTTCCTTTTGGCATTTCTTCCAGAAGATTCGGAGGTTGCAACCTGGCAATATTTTGGAATTCTACACTTTTCAGTAGGGGAAATGAGGTTTATAGAAGATTCCTGAGCCAGAGAAGCCCTTGCTAAAGTCTACTTAAGAATCAGTTTTTGGCCCACTTTGTCAAATGCTTCCTGGTCCTTATTAAATATTGATTTATAATTAGAGATTATATTAAGGGCAAAATTATGGGAGCAATCTCACAGTTGTTCAGGAGTCTGGTGCTAATGTGAAAACAGGGACTTTCAAGATGGTATGAGTGTATTCTGATGAGAAAGTTTTTCAAGCAATCAACTGGTTAGGCTTTTTTGCAGAAGTCCAACATCCACATGTACTTTTTTAAAAAAATAAAAACTAGTTCTGGCCCCAAGAACTAGTCAATATCCTTCCTGCTTGCCATCCCTCCAATCTGTCTTAATGATGAAGCTGAATCTTCATTCATTTACTGATTTTACTTTGTCTCTAGGATGGCACAAATGACAAAAGAGCAATTTTAAGTGTGACCTAAGTATTAAGAATAGAAATGTCCTAAATGACCAGGTAGCAAATCTTTCTGCAAGCCATTTTAATACTATGTTTTCAAGGAAACAAAATGAAAACCTACTTGAATTATCAGCTGATAAGCTACTAAAATAAATTTTGGTATTAGTCTATGAGTTTTGGCAAAGTTATAAGAAGGAGTTCAAAAAAATTACATGACTGCATTATACAACCAAAATTCACCCATCTCCCTGTCTGTGACATGCACAATATCAATACAAATGAAGCAGAATGGGATAGAACTGATATTGAACACTTTCATTCTGGCAGTAAACAATTTTCATTCATAGACACATGAACATATGAACTAATTAAAAATAGAAATCACTATCTAAAGAGATAATTTTCTTTCACTTTAAATGTGTAAAGCTTATAAAATTTTATAATATATGTATGCTATTTTCATCAAATATGTGTTAATAATTGTTGCAATGTTAGCTTATCCTAGAAGAAACTTCACATAGAGAACGTTAGGTTTATAATAATTAAACAAATTTAATCTATATAACTTCAATTGCAGCAAGGGATGCCAAAATCATCAATAAATGTGTAAGCATAAAAATGTACTAAAGTAGCATAAAAATAGTTGAGAAAATGTAAATACAAATTTATTAAGAAAATAATATGAAATTATTTAATACTAACAAAGAGTTTAGTCATATGCTTCATAGAAATGATATTTTGGTTCATGGGTAACAGTTTAAAAAATAGGGGGGTATGGTTTGGTAATATTACTATGGGGGGTTAAGCTAAGCAGTAATGGGTATGGAGAAAAGATGGGTTGTGATATAGTTGCCCTGCAGACTGCATCCATTCTTTGGAGGGGGTCACATGACAGAATGAAGAGGTCTTAGTGTTGGCTGCTTTCCTGGGAGGAAACATGACCTTTGACTAGGAAGAATGTTCCCTTCAGTCAAAAGCATGTCTGTGAAAACACCCAGACTGGAGCCTGTAGCAGACTACACTCCAAGCAAATAGGGAGTGAATGAGTTGACTGTGAAGAATATATGGGGGGGGGGGGGGGGGAAGATATGCCACTACAGCCATAATATGGAAAAAGGTGATAGCAAATTGTGATGGCATTTTGATTTCTTTGGGTACATTATCTTCGAACATCCAGATTTACAACATGCTAAATTACATCTGTAACTACTATTTAAATTTTTGAAACTTTGGAGAAAGCTCTATATTACTTTCCACAGTGACTGGACCAGCCTACATCCCCCTTCAACAGCCTAAGAGTCTTCCTTTTACCCCATTCCCTTGCCAGCACTTACGTTTGGTCTTTTTGATATGAGCCATTTCATTGGTGTGAGGTGTATCTCATTTCAGTTTTGATGGCACACTGCAGATGTTAATGAAAAAGACATGACTGAGTACATACAGTTTTCAAAGCTCACTTAGTGGTATGTAAATGGAAAGCTTGCAGAGCTCTGATGTAATGGGCAAGAATACAGGATGGGGTGACATTGCTCAAGATTTGAGTGAGTAGTGAAAATTTTGATTCATGTGTAAAATTTGTTTTGGTTATTAAAATGTCCGTCATAAAAATAAATGTATAGGTTATGCAGCTTGTGTTATTACCAAGAGGAAGTCAACTCTGTTTGAGAGTGTCAGAGGACCAGTCAATAAACTCCATAGATGAACTCAAACAGAACTGAGAACAGAAATCAGTAACCTATTTTTATAAAGGTCCAAGTGTATCTATTTTAGATTTTGCCAAACTAGTGAATCCTACTAATCAATCCTGAAGGTGAAAGCAGTCATCATAGACCATACTTAAACAACTATGAAATTGTTTATGAAAGAAAAAGAAAGAATGAAAGATTTGGCCTAAGGACTATAGTTTGCCAATGTATGCCAAAAAATAAATAATAATAATAATAATAATAATAAGTATATGTTCTATAGCCAGGTAGACAAATGCCACCAAAAATTTTGTTTTTAAAAATGTGATTTAATCATAAATGTTTGGAAACAATTGCTGCAAGAATTTATTGTCCTTTAACCCTTTGGTGGAATGGAGTATTTATTAGGATATTTCTTTTTGTTATGAAAGAATTTAATTTTAGGTTTTCAATTCCTCTATTACCCCCTTTTCTACCTTCTCTGGTACATCTGTCAGAAAGCAAATGTGAGATGTTGTGAAGAAAAGGAATCAGGGTTCTGACAATTAGGTTTCTTTTAACAGATTAATTCTTCAATAAGATGTCAGCTCCAAGGGAGGAAAGGTTGGTCTGTTCTGATCCCTGTGCCAAGAACCATGTCTGGCACACGCATAAGTATAGGGAATATTTGGTCAATGAATGAATAAATGAACCATATTGCAGATTGAGATAATGTTCTTTGCTACATGTTGTGAGAAAAAAACTTTGGATGCTAGAATGCAGGGAGTAATTTAATTTGTTGACTGAAGAGAAAATAGTAATGATTTTCATAAAAATTAGAGATAAGGACACTAGAAATCAAAGATTACAGCAGCATCTCTTTAAATATATTGAAAAGGCAAAAGCCAAGAGGATCTGAGGCTTTGAAAGGACCCCTTCCTATTAAGAGGGTTGATAAAAGACAAAACAGTTCCAGAGCTGATTTTATGTAGTTTGTCTCACAATGCTGCAGCTTGCTACATTTTCTTTTCAGAGACACCGAATCTTAATTTCTAATCAAATTCACTCTAAATTTGGTGTTTTCTGGGTTCTTAAAGCTGATTTTGTGCTTGCTTTGCAAACATTGAAATACAAGTTTTTAGATACAGTATAAATGAAACATTTTGGTTTTCTGGATTATAGATGTCTCTGATGTTTGTCACTGGCCACTTGTAAGCCCAAAGGGTTTTAGACACATACACACAAACACATGCCCATCATTGATTAACTTAAAGAAAACCTTATAATGAATGGAAATTTGCCCTCTTGAACTAATCATAATGTTAGTGACTCCCTGTTTAGCACAGAACTCTGCAGTAGAATTCAATAAATTATAAGGTTATCTAAGCATATGTGAAGTGGCTTAACAAAGTCCAATCTAGATCACTATTTCTTAACTTTAGCTGCACATTAGAATTCTCCCGAGGAGATTTCTTAAATCTCCAGGGCTGAATGTTTGGCATCAGGAATTAAAAACCTTTCCCCTGGCTATTACTTAGTGTTACTAAGGTTTTGCACCACTACAGTCTGAATGACTGCTGATTTAAAGGGTATATGACATATATGTTTTCAGAAGTCTAAATTGGTATGATACAGCTTATTTCACTTTAACACCTGCAATTGACTCTTTCAATTCTTTGTTCTGTAAGCCTCCCAATGCAGGGAGGAAGGCACCATCAACCTCATTTTACAGATGATGAAACTGATACACAATGAAGCAAAGTAACATTAAAATCACAAAGCTAGGATGAATCACATCTGGGATTTAACCCAGGCAAAATCTCCCTCCCCGTAGGCTCTGCACCCTTACCCTGGAGAGGAGTTTCCCAAAGTTAATGTCCAGTAGAATCAGTTGGATGGCTTCTTTTGACTCTCTGGGTCTCCAACTAGAATAGGGTTGCAAGGCACCTGAGAATACATATTTCTAACAAGTCCCTACAGGGAATTGTATATTTCTAACAAGTATATTTCTAACAACAGGTTGCTGGATTACTGGAATGGGGACCAGATTTTGAGAACATAGAAATCAAATTGTAAGTTTAAAGTGAAGTTGGCATATGATTATTTGCAAAAACCACGCTTCTCAAAGGTTCTGAGATGCCTGAGGAACCCACTGAGAAGTTGTTGAAAATCCGTATGTTCCAGTTGCACTCCAGATTATTAGAAGCTCTGGCCGGTAAGACTGGATGAGGTCCAGTCTTTTTTTTTAAAGCTCCCCATTCAGTTAAGGTAGATAATTGCTGCTTAGAAATAGCTCTCTTAGCTGTGGCATCATAGCACACTCTCCATACCAAGTTGATGAAGACTTCCTATGTAAAATACTAATAATGCAAGAATATGGCTAGGATCATTGTTCTGTCAAAAAGCCAGTTTTTGAGTCATTGTAGGGTAAATAAGTTGGTCAGACTTTTTCTGTCATTAGCTTCAATGATCAGCACCTTTAGTTTTGTGCCCTCCTCCTGATTGTACATGCCTGACCCAGTGGATGTGCACACATGTGTGCACATGTGGGCATACCTGGGCCATGGAGGAAAGGTTAAAAGGACAGCATCACCCAAGGGTGGTAGAGCACAAAGAAAGCACTAGAGAATGCAAAAGAGAGTCTGATAGTGTGAAGATTATTGGGAGCACTGAGACACTTGCCTGTTTCCCAGTCCCTGGCCCTGCCCATGCTCTGGTGTGACTGTGTAGTGGCTAGAACTAATAAAGAACCTGCTCAGATTTGGGGCGCTTGCACTACAATTGGCATCACAAACAAGATGGTTGCAATACAGTGGCTTTGTTCATCTAGAAAATGCTGATAAATATCCTTCCTTTTACCACTGAGATCTCTCCTCGAGGTGATTATGTCTCCCTCTATATTTAGTTTCTGTTCTTTAAAAATCTCAATCCCCATAGCAAAACTATAAGGTCTGTGAAGCTAAATTTTAGTAAATTTGTGGCTGGGTTAGCCTCTGGACAGCCATTGCAAGTTATGTTACTTTTCAGTACAAGAGCCCATGCTCAAGGCAATTTCCAGTCTTAGTGTAAATGCTTAAGTCCCAAAATCAAAGTGAAATGAGGACCCTGCAGCACAAGGCAAAGGGGCTACCTGGTGCAGAGCATAGAGTGGTCAGGTGAGAGCCATGAGCTAAATGATCCAATCAGCCAGAGGATTGAAAATGATCCAATCAGACCTGTGGGTGGGGGTCAGGGGGCAGGGTCCCAGAAAGAGGATAGAAGGCAGAGCAGGCTCCAGCTTGGAATGGACTTGATAGACTCACTCTGTCCCTGAGGGACTCTTACTCAGATTCTGTTCTTGACCTCCAAAGAAAGACAAGAAGTTGAAAAGCTTCATGGAAAACCTAAAGAGCTTTCCAGAAGTCCTGGGCTGTTGTCAACAGCCCCCACCTCTGACCGCCTAAAAAGGAGTACACAAGGCCCTGAGCATGTTTTTGGCGTAGACCCACAACTCACAAAGAACTGTAATGCTCATGACTGATGGAGACCAGCACTACTGGTCAGTGTCATCCACTACTGTTGACAGGTGACAGCACTGTGTGTCACCTCTGAGAGCTGTTAACTGCTCCTGATTGTCTGGAACTGCCACACGGTGCTACTACCTCCCCTGCTTTCTGGTCCAGCATCTGGTGAAGTCCATCCTGACCTTCAGGCAGTTTCTGGCAGCTGCAGTACCATCTCAGTGCCCCCATTTGTGAGCACATCCACTGTGGTGAGTTGGATCCTGGCCCATTGCCAGTGCCTCCTTTTCCAGGCCCTCATTGATGGGATGGCGTTATCTTGGATCAGTGACCTACTGTTGGGAATTCTGGATGCTATGGACACTACCTGGGGTGAGATAGCTGAACACCTGTGGCATTAGAAACTTTTTATTTCCCCCACTCATTCAACAAACCCCATTGTTGCAGTTCCCTGGAACTGAGCAGTCTAGCAGTTGTGTGCAATGGTGAAGAATGCACAGACAGTCATCTGTCCTCTACTGGGCACTGTCCTTAAGAGGCTATATCACTCCTATAACTCTCTTACAAAAGAGTGTCCTCTAAATGTTGCTCTTAAAACTCAAGTGAAAAATATACCCATCCTTAATCCAATTCACACCTGGAAAACAAGGGCTTCCACTGATCCTAAGGGTAGAAGTAAGAGCCAAATCACTGTATATTCTCCTTACTGCCCTACAGTTATATCTCAGGAAAGTCAGAGTATTTTAAGATTGGTTTGAAGAAAGAGTGAAGAGAAAACAAATCAGATAAGGGTAGTCTGAGGGAAAAACCAAAATGGTAGTCTCAAATATAGCTTGGTACACAATAGCAATTTCCACTTACAGGTTATTATACACAGATGCATTGTTTTGATGAGGTAGAAACTGGTAGCAAATGGAAGAAGATAGGGCAGGTATTTTGAATTAGGAAATTTTACAGATGACTGAAAAATCTCACATCTTTCCACCTTTTTGTTCCTAAGTGTTGCATTCTGTGTAATTTTTTCAGCGCTATCTGCCAATTCTCATTTTTATTTGTCTGTGTGTAATCTTCTGTCTAGTGCATCCACTGGGTTTGTGCTTTCAACAATTTTATTTGAAGTTACATTTGGTTTTTAATCCAAATCTACCTGTTAGTTTCTATGGGCCCATGCTGCTTGTTGTTTTTTTCCCCTTTTGTGTTATTTTTAAAAAAAGAGTTTTAAAATATACATAATTTTTACTCTAAAATCAGTTCTACTGTCTGTTTAACGGGTAACCTGAATTTGTAGTTATTTTCTGCTAATGCTTCATTCAAGGTGGTTTGTTTCTCTTTGTAAGTATTGAGTTGATCTTAATTTGTGCATATAATCTTCTCAGCCCAGTTTAAAGGGAAAATCATTAATAAATCTTCTCATTGTTGACCCAAAGTTTAATCTTTCTCAACACAGATAGTCCACATTCATCAGAACAAGCTTGGTTTTCCCATGTGCTTACCTAGATCATTGATGGTTTTAGCTTTCCTTTTTAAGAGTTTATTTCTTGTAAATTCAATAAAACAAACATTTAAATTTTATGAAGGATCTACTTGTAATGGAAAAGTCCTTCAGAATATTGAGATCCTACATCAAAAACGTCAGAATTTCAACATAATCTGCAACAATTAAATCAATCTTTACAGAGTATATAAATTATCAACTTTTCCAGGTACTGATATATTCACAGTTGCAAGTTCCTTCAAATAAGGTTTGGATCGACTACAAAGACATTAGCAATTGAGAATGAAATTTTACTCCACTAGAGCTTCTTAAATGATGATTTAACACTCTTGTGTTAAAATGGTTGTGAAAAGAGTATGAAATTTGGGCTGCTCTTACAATTCTCTTTATAGTGCTATTTAAAACTATAATGCTCTTATTTGTGGCATTCTCGCATTTCAACTCCAACGAAGAGTTCACCTACAGGTAAAGGAAACAACTGAGTTGTTTGAAACTTTAGGGTAGAGAAACAGTTTTATATCTTTCAAATATCCCATTTTTCAACTTATATACTATTTTGTAAATTGCCTGAAGCATTGTGACCTAAAATATTCAGCCTAGGTGCTCTAGATAAACAATCCATGACTTACTGACTCAGTTTACTGGTATGTAAGGCAGTTTCTCTTTCAGTTTTCCTCATTCATCATCTGTTGCATCAGGCCATGTATTATCACCAATGATACTATCCAGAACACCAGAATGTGTAAAAGGTATGTATATAAATCCTTAACTTGCTCAGTCTTGAGATGTGAATTTGCTGAACCAGATTAATAATATTAATAACCAGTTATTAATATTAATATTAATAACCGGTTCTAATAAATCTGCTTCTTACCAGCCCTGATGTTCTTGTTTCCTTAGTTTCAGTTTTCATGCCCACTGCAGCTGATAAAATAAGATGGACTTAAGTCTGCTTTCTGAGTAACAGGTCTCCATAAAAAAGGGGAGTAGACCAATGTCCGGTTTTTGAGTTTTTGAGTTTTTCTCCTTCCTTCCTTCCTTCCTTCCTTCCTTCCTTCCTTCCTTCCTTCCTTCCTTCCTTCCTTCCTTCCTTCCTTCCTTCCTT
>PVHY01000614.1:0-212431 GCA_004024945.1 Uropsilus gracilis | reverse complement strand
CCCCCCAGGGTTCCCGGCCGCCGCCGCCCTTGTGGCCAGACTGTCTGGGCCCAGGGATGCCACCGTCCGCCACGAGGCCGGGGCCCGCGCCACGCGCCCGCCGCCCGGCCCGCGGCTCCGCCGCGAGGGGATGCGCCCCCGCGCCCGCATCTTTCCAGCCTCCGCCCGCCTGGCCGCCTTCCTCTCCCGGGGCCGCTGGAAGTGGCGCCCCCTCGGCTGGCGGCCGCCCGGCCCGCCTGACATACCAGGAATAGCTGCACACAATTGCACCTTTGCGGGCCAAGAAACTTCCCCCGCGGGAACTTGCAAACGCCCCGCGACCAGCCAGCCGCGCTCACCTGCGGCCGGACCCGCGCGCCCGGCTCCTCTTCCCGCCGAGCTGGCCCTCCGGCCTCGCGCCCACCCCTGCCAGGTGCGCGGCCTCCGCGGACCGAACTCTCCGCCCCCTGCGGCCGCACAGGCCCTCCTGGCGGCAGGTGAGGGTAGTGGCCTTGGCACGTGCTGCCCGTTTTTCCCGGGCCCGCCCCGCCCCCTACGCCGGGAAGCAGGGGGTGGAAGGTACCTGCCACTGCACCCCCTTCTACCCGAAGAGGGTTCGAAGGAAGGGGAACCATGCTTCTCCCTCTCCCCTCGCTCAGCCCATCCTGCCCGTCCCCCGTTCAGCGCCAGGCTGGCCACCCTTCCCGGTTTGGATGCGCTCAGGTGGCAGTGAGGCTCTAGTTTATTTGCAGCTGCCCTGGGTAGGTGTGCAGGGCCGACGGCCCGAGGCTCCTGGGTCGGCTAATTCACACGCGCACATCTGTTCATCTCCTGAAGCCTTGACTCAGAAGACGACATTCCAGCCCAGCCTGGCGCCCCAGGACCTCGCTCCGAGGTCTGAAAGGCCCATCCGAGATGCCGAGATGCCGATGGCGTTACCTAGGAGGGAGACTGATAAAGATCGCCTCTTAGTCCTGTGAAGGAAGCAGCCCTGTTCTGTCCTCTGGCTAAACTGTACATGTTGCATGATTTAAAAACCACGTCAAACATGGAGCAGAGACACTAGGATTATAAATAGTTAAACCCTGGTGCCGAGACTAGTTTTTGTATTCTGGAATAGTTACTTCATCTTTTCTCCTGAGTTTTAAATGCAGACATTATATTTCTCCCCAAAATATTACAATTATACATCTCGTTTTCATTTTTCGATTTTTTTTTTTGCTTATTCATCTCGTTTTTAAAGGATTTTTTAACATAAACAGAGGACCGTTTTCACGATGCTAACAATAATTCCCTAGTATTAATTCATACCCAGTCCAGACTCACTTTCCTCCCACTGATCCCAAAACACTTTTTCCAGCTGACTTGGGGTCCAAACAATAACCACGCATTGTAATTGGTTACAATTTTGAACCTAAAATAGCCTCTTCCTCCTCCCCACCCCCTTTCCTTCAAAGCCATATTCTTAAGGAGACTGGGCCTCCAGGATTTTTGTGTGTGTGGATTCGTTGTAAATCTTCAATCGATTTCTTTCTCCTATATTTTTTGACACCCAGAAGTTAGATCCAAGTCTGGGTTAGTATTTATTTACTCCTCTGAGTAAAGATTTCAACCTACTTTCTTCCACTTTGGAGTGACTCCAAGAGGATGGTTTTAATTTACTAAGTTTAGCACTCTTCAACCCTTTTTCACTCACTGTCTGTCGTCCACCCGATCTGTTGAGAAGGGCTGACAGTTGCTCCTGCTGAAGTGAAAGGCCACTGGCAACCATCTCTGCCTCCAGAATGCTTATGATCAGGCCAAACCCACAATGAACATTTTAAAAAGTGGATAAAAAAATTAATTAAATTAAAAAAAACCCTGAATGTGTTTTTTCTCCTTTGGCTACTCCAGATCTCGTAAGTATTTAGTGCGCATCTGCTGTGTATAAAATATGAGGTGTCATAAGTGATAAAAGGAAAACAAATATCCACAGGCTTCAGTATCTGGATGTGAATACCACTTCCCATGTAGTAAAAACACTGACATTCCCAAGTTTCGTAAGACTCACTTATTGTCTGTGTACGTGATATGTTTGTGGTTTTGTTTTTTGTTTTGTTTTGTTTTGTTTTTTGAGACTAGGTCTGGCTATGTTGCTCAGGGAACCGCAGAGTCACCTCACATTGCCCAGGGTACCACGGACTCAAGCGATCCCCAGCCTCAGTCTCCCAGACAGCTGGCATTATGGGCATGCACCACCATGCCCAGCTATTTTTTTTGAGACTAGGTCTCACTATGTTGCCCCAGGTGGGTCTGGAAACCGCTGACTCAAGCAATTCCTACTCTCGGCCTCCCTTCCATAGGCTGGCATTAAACGGCGTGCCACCACGCCCGGCCTTTCCATGACATGTTAAAGGTGCCGCTCTGTGACTTGACTTACAGTTTTGGGGACAGTGACTCAGGATGGTAAGAAGTACACAGGCTTGGGAATGTGAATAATTTAGATTACCAGATTACAAAACTTTGTGCTTCAATTTCTTCATCGGAAAAAATGTAATATTAACTACTTCAAAGGGTTGTTCTAAGAATTAAATATGATGTTGTATGTAACAACCCAGAGCATTGCATGGCATAGCGAAGGCATGCAATTAACAATCATTGTTTCTCATTAGCCTGTCTCACTAACAGTAGTGTCAACTATGGGTTATTCCTAATAAATGGGCATTTCATTTATTTGCTCAAATACTCACATGGAAAAAAGCTGTGAGGTATTACAAAATGTGTTTCAAGTCAGTTCAGTCCATTTCCATCTCTTTAATAATGTTGCCAATTTTCAACTCCCAAGACCCAAATCCAATTTCTTGCTCCCACCATGTCATTACTATTTTAATATTCTAAAGAGATTTATACAGCTCTATAAAGAAAGCTAACTTGCTTTAGGAGCTTAAAGTTAAATTTTCATAATGGTAAAGCATCAAGAATACTATTTTTTTTAAAAATGAGCTACTTTTCAATACTTTAAAACACTGCAATTGCCAGATCTTATACACTAGTGAAGAGATGAACCATTAGTGGAACTGGTACTATCTTTCAGAAAGGTCATTTGGCAATAAAGATTAAAGGTTTTTATTTACTTATTTATTTTTTGAGACTAAGTCGCACTATGTTGCCCAGGGTAGTCCCAAACCCATGAACTCAAGTGATCCCCAGCCTCAGCCTCCCAGGTAGCTGGGATTATAGGCACCTACCACGGTGCCTGGTTGCTTATTCTAGATATGGTCTCGCTATGTTGCCCAGGGTAGTCTCGAACCTGTGAACTCAAATGATCCCAGGCCTCTTACCTCCTAGCGCTTGGATTACAGGCGTGCACCATCACACCCGGCTCAATTAAAGGTTTTTTAAACTCCCATGTTCTAGTGCATGGGGCAATGTTTAAAAATATATTGTAAAGTAAAAAAAAAAGTATAAAACATCCTAATTTGTGATTATATTTTTCAATGAATAATTTTCCTATATAGAACATATTGGGTGGGGGGGTGCATTCCAACCAAATCTTAATACTGGCAATTTTGATGGAGACATTATACTTCTCTCTCTCTTTTATTAGTGTTTTGCAGGAGTTATGTATATTACCTTTAAAAATGAAACGTGTATGATTCAAAGATATGCTCACATATGTTCCAACTTGTGGGAGTTTGTCCTAAGGATGTGAGCAAAGATAACATGACAACAGCATGAGCACTGGCAATGTGCACTGAGATGTGCTACCCAAACTTCCTTTAGATGACGAACACAGGCAGCCAACTGTGCCAGGTGATTCTAGGAGCTTAGAATCCTGGGAAGCAAGGAATTATACCACCTACTGCTACCTCTCAGCAAGACAGGATGCTTGGTTTATCATAGCTGGATTCTTTGACTAATTCATGTGAAAGGGATCCCTTAAGGGCAGCTCTAGTCCCTATCTGTTTTTCTCAAGAATTATAATGTCACTAACCATTTGATTTACTAAATGTCGAACCAAAACAATTAATTTTGATAACTAGGTTTCCACCATCCCTATTCAAAGACCCACAAGGAATCCAGAGCAAACATCAGTCTCTTTATCATACAAGAATCTCTGCTTAGAAGAGCTGAGCAGCCATTTTCTGAACATTCATCAAATGACCACTGACTGGTCCCAATGACCATCAGGTCACAAGCACCTTCTAATACCTCCAACCCCAGTCAATGAGATCCCCCTTCTCTTTCTCTTGCCCTCCTTTTCCTTTAAAACCCTTCCCAGTCACTACCCTGGGAGGCAGTCCGTGGGGAATTCACATTCTTTGCCTCCCTTATCTGTTCAGAAAATAAACTTCCTCAACTGTGACAGAAGTTGTGTCTGTCTTTCTAGGGTACATGGGGCAAGGAACCTGCATGAGTTTGTGGACAACTTCTCTGTCAGTCTTCTTGAGGTCTGCCTCAGATGCAGAGATGCTTCGTCCTAGGTCATGCCCCTTCCAGGGCAGCCACAATCTGAAAATTGAGATCAGAAAAGTCCCATCATTTCCAGCCCAACTGGCACAACTCTGACAGGCTCTTTTCATAGACTCAGGGTCAATTGGAAAATGCAGGCCTGTGTCATGGCTCAGCATCTGCCTTGCCTAATCCTGTTTCTTTGCTTCTCAGGGATCAATTCCTAATAAACATCTTGCACTTCAAATACCACTTCTGTGAGTTCTGAGGGACTTGACCTTTCATGACTTCAAAGATGAAAATCCCAAAGCAATTTTAACCTCCACTATAGACAGAGGAGTAAACTGTGGTTGCTTGGGAGAGCACGATATCACGCAGTCATTAAAAATGTAAAAGGATATTCAGTGAAATGGGAAGATGTTTAAGCATATATTGCAAAGTGGGGGAAAAGCAATGTGTAAAATATCCTAATTTGTGACTATATTTGTAAATAAACAATTTTCCTGTATAGAACATATGGGGGATTCCAAAATGGACATCGGATAGAGAGAGATTCAATGGAGGAGAGACTGGAAGCAGCCATTTGTGGGGTAAAGATGTGAGCCATGTGGAGTTGGCCATTTGGCCAAAGGCCTGGGGGCCTGCAGCCTTTGGCTGACCCAGGCTGGCAGCATGTGTGCTAAATGCAGTTAAGGAGTTTGCAGATTTGAACTCCGTGCTGGAGTTTGTTTTGCTGAGTTTAACTTGTGTCTGTGAGAGGCTGTGCAAAAGTTAGGCCTGAAAAGAAAGTGAACTTTGCTGTCTGGCACCATGGAGTTCCTGCTACCTGAAGACAAGAAGACAGCGTGGAAGACAAGGAGGAGCATGCCAAAGGAGCAGCCAAAGGAACATGTCTTCAAGTATCTGGAGATGAACTCTGGCTGACTGATTTTGATGAGTAATCAGGACTGAGAGACTGAGGATTTTTAGGCAATCTGGGGAAAGGACTTTGGACGATGTTGAGAAAGGTTTTGGACAACATTAAAGTAATCGGAGTTTTCCTTACATGTTTCCTTTGTAGTTATTAGGATAATCAGGAAATCACTTTGTTAGAAATAAATTAGTCTGCACTGATAAAAAAAAAAAAGAACATATGGGGGAGTGCATTCAAGTAAACTTTAGTACTAGCTATTTTGACGGAGACATTATTCTTTTCTCTCTCTTTTATTAGTGTTTTGCAAAAGTTATGTATGTTACCTTTAGAAATGAAAACATGGTGGCACATGCCTATAATCCAAGTACTGGGAGGCAAGAGGCCAGGGAACACTTGAGTTTGCGAGTTTGAACTACCCTGGACAACAAAGCAAGACCTGGTCTCAAAAAAGCAGCCAGGCACAGTGGCGGACTCCTGTAATCCCAGGTACCTGGGAGGATGAGGCTGGGGATTGCTTGAGTCTCTGGTACCCCAGGCAACATGAGCCTGCAGTTCCACAGGCAAAAATAATGAGACCTAGTAGATAGATAGATAGATAGATAGATAGATAGATAGATAGATAGATAGATAGATAGATAGATAGATAGATAGATAGATAGATAGATAGAGATAGGTAGGTAGGTAGATGATAGATAGATAGATAGATAGATAGATAGATAGATAGATAGATAGATAGATAGATAGATAGATAGATAGATAGATAGATAGATAGATAGATAGATAGATAGATAGATAGATAGATAGATAGATAGATAGATAGATAGATAGATAGATAGATATTTGAAAGACAAGCCCAGCATGACTGCCTCCTTTCACCAATTTTAGGCATGGTAACATTTACCAAGGCAGGGAAGGCAGGAGAGGGTTGATGTATGAGGGTTGGGTTAGAAAGTAAAAACATATGTGAGCATATCTTTGTATCATACAGATGTTTTTTGTGTTTTTTTTTGAGACTGGGTCTAGCTATGAGACTGGGTCAATTCTATGTCTACTCCATTCCCAGTCCTGTATCCCTCTCTCCAGTTGACCCCTTCTCTCCATCCTGATTTTCACTACTTAAGTTGAGGCCCTCATTAGCTCTCAGCTAGATTTTAGAAATTGCATGACCTTAAGTCATGCGGTCATAGGTCTTATCATGTTACCACCACATCCTTCCCAATGAACTCCTTCAAGAACTCCCACTTACCTTTAAGAATCATTGACCTGTTGCCAACACTCCAGATTGCATCTTCCAGGTGTCTCTAGTCCACTTCTCTAAGGACATTCTTTTTTTCCCTACCACCATCCTTTATACCACTTTGTACCTTTCTCCCTCCGTTTCCCCTTTAACCTCAAAAGTCTTGTTCATGTTTTAGTGTCCACTAGTCTTTGTCAGTATTTTGTTGTTATAAATCATTTGTTATATAAATGTGCAATAGTTGTCTATTTCACCCTAACTTGCTTTATGATACAAAATTTTCTCCAATGCTCTCCATTTTGCTGTAAATGGAAATATGGTATCTTTTCTTATGATTAAGTAATACACCATTGTGTGGATATAGCTCATCATATTAATCCAGTCCTCTATTGGGGGCCCTGAGGTTGTTTCCATGACTTGTGTCTCCTTTCCTGAAAATGATGCTGAACAATTTTCCATGAATCTATTGACCTTTTGGGTATCTTCTTTAGTGAAATATCTCTTCATATTTGCTGTCCATTTATAAATTGAGCTGCTAGTTTTTTATTGTTAATTAAATATACTTTTTGTGTACCTTGGATATTACACCCTTTTTTTAGTATAATGTTGACTATTTTCTCCCATTCAGTAGGATGTCTTTTTAGTCTCCTTATCTTTTCTTTTGGTGTATAAAGGTTTTTTAAGCTGAATTAATGCCAATTGTTTACTTTTGCTTTTATTTCACTTAACTAGGAATCATGTCTCCAAAAATATCTTTATCACAGATATGTCATGAGCTGTATCACCAACATTTTATCCTATGTATTTTGTTTATTGTTGCAGCTTTCTATTTAAGTCTTTAATTTTATGTTTTTATTTTATTTTTATGCATGTGGTGAGCGACCCAACTTCCTTTACATTTAGCTGTCCAGCTTTCCCAGCACTATTTGGTAGAAACTTTCCCCACTGTGTGGTTGTGCGTTCACTAACCACATTTCTTGACATGTTTTTTCCTCTGTGAAAAATGTGTGTTTCTCCCTCTCACTGACTGAATATCTCCTCCTTCAGTTCAGCCCTCTTCTTTCTCAGAATCCTTCATAAAATCTTTGTAAATCATGCCAACTACTTTAGGCACTTTTTAAAAGTAATCATAGTCCCTTCACAAGGCATTATATTGTCTATTTTCCTCATTGCATCATGAGAAGTTTAGGAGTGCCTGGCTAAACACCTGACACATTACCTGATACCCAAAAATTGTTTACAAACTTGATTATGTGTATGTGAGCACAAAATATAACTCAGGGCACAAAAGTAATAGGACATTGATAGTAACAGATTAAAAAGTATCATTGATTATTGCAGAAATACAGAAAAATTTCTTTGCAGCAGGATTGTTTAACAGAAGTGTTACTGATAATTTGAGTCAGACAAGTCTTTATAAAGGGAATTGTCTTGTGCATTGTACAGTGTTGAGCAACATTCCTGACCTGCAAGCAATGGATGCTAGGTGCTCTGTGTAGGTGACAATCAAACTGTTTCCAAGCATTGTCAAATGCCCCCTTTGGGAACAGCCTTCAGTTGAGAAACACAACTCTACAGGGAAGACTGGACTTATTGTTAATACTTTGATTAGTAGAAGCAGAACTGTGGCAGAAGTTTCTTGGACCACGTAAGTGGGTAGCATTCTAGGAGAGTTAGGGTGAACTGGAGGGAATGATGTTATAAAGGGAGAGAAACAGAAAGAACTGGGCTGAAAGATGCTTTGGACTGGAAAGGAGGCCTGATGGTAAAAAAGAATTACAAGAAGAGACAGGTAGAGTAGAAATTCTTCTAATAAAAGAACCGACTTTTATACTGCGATTGGTTACAGTTGATAAATATGTCAGCTCTTATGGATTCAAAGAGAGACAACATCTGGATAATGCATACATTTCTCATACTTACAAAATGTCATTAATAGGAAAGAGCACTCCTAAATTAATCATAAAAATATATTAAATACAATAAAGTTGTCTTTGTTTGCAGGTGATATGATCTAATATAAAGAAGATTCTAAAGACCCCACAAAAAAACTTAGAAATAATAATTCAGTTTAGTAAAGTAGCAGGATACAAAATCAACATATAAAGCTTAGTTTGTTTCTACATGCTGACAAAAAACTATTTGGAAAAGAAATCCCATTTGTAAAAGCACCAAAAACAACAAAATATTTCATAGTAAAGTTATATAAGTAGGTGGAAGAGCTCTATACTGAAAAATATGACACTGACGAATAAGACTGAAGAAACAAATAAATAAATAAAACCATATCCTGTGTTCACTGATTGGAAGAATTCATGCTGTGCAAAAGTCCGTATTTCTAAAACCAACCTATAGACTCAATACAATTCTTACCCAAATTCCAACGGCATTTTTCACAAAAATAGAAAAAGTAATCCTAAAATTTGTATAGAATCACAAATGCCCCAAGCAATCAAGGCAACACTGAAAAAGAGCAAAGTTAGAGCATAATACTTCCTGATTTCAAATTTTGCTACAAAGCTGTTTCTGTTACAAAACAGAAATGTTAAGAAAACAAACAGACTGCATATATATAGTGAACTGATATGTGATAGGAATCAAAAAATAACTATTGGGAAATGACAGTGTCTTCAATAAATAGTACTGGAAAAAACTGATATTTCATATGTGAAAGAGTGAAACTGGACCCCAATTTTATATTAGTCACCACAATTAATCTGAAGTAAGTTAATGTCCATTTCCCAGTAATTTATATTAAATACCTGAAACCACAAAACTCCTAAGAGAAAATATAGTGAAAATACTCCTTGACAATGATTTTTTTAACGACACAAAAAGTAGAGGCAACAAAGACAAAAATAAACAAGTAGGAACATGTAAATTTAAAAGCTTCTGCACAGTCAAGAAAATTGTCAATAAAATGGAAATGCAATCTATGGATATGAGAAGGTAGTTGCAAATTACCAAATAAAAGGTTAATATCCAAAATTTTATATAATCAATTGCAACAAAAAACTAATTAAAAAATGAACAGAAGACCCAAATAGACATTTTTCCAATGAAAACATACAGATGACCAACAGAACATAAAAAGAGGTTCAACATCACGAATCATCAGGAACATAAATCGATAGTTTCATTATCTCACACCTGTCACACCTGACAGGATGACTGTCAATAAAAAAACAAAAGAAATAATAAAAGTTTTAAACTTATTTTTATATTTATTTTCTTACATTGTTAGTTTGGGGGCAGGACTTGATTTCTCCCCTCAGATGTAGTCCCCATTGCTTCACTACCACCATTACATCTGTGGTCTCTTGCCACAGTTCTTATGCTAAGAGATATAGCAAGTGTTGAGAGGGATGAAAAAAAGGAAACTATCCTTTTGGTGGAAATGTAAATTAGTGCAGCCACTATGAAAAAGAATATGACAGTTCCTACAGTCATATTAAAAATAAACTGGGTGTGGTTTCGTGCACTTGTAATCCCAGCTATTTGGGAGGTGGAGGCTAAGGATCACTTGAGTTTGTGACTACCCCAGGCATCATAGCGAGACCTAGTCTCAAAAATAAGTAAATAAATAAATATGTACATACAAACATACGTACATACATACATAAACAAATACAGGATCCAGCAATCTCACTTCTGAGTAATATCAGAAGGAAAATATTGGAAAGAAATGAAATAACCATCTCAAAGAGCTATCTTCAACACTGTGATCATTGCAACATAATTCACAATAGCCAAGACACAGAAACCACCAAAGTGTCAATTCATGCATGAATGAATATTAACAATGTGATTGATTGTGTGTGTGTGTATATATATATGATATAACATTATTCAACCGTAAAAAATAAGGAAATGATGAACTTTGGAACATGTATAGAACTTGAATACATCTTTTTACATGAAATAGATCAGAGAAAGATATATACTATATGCTCTTACCTATATTTGGTATCTTTACCACATATCTTTACCTGGAGTACAAAAACCAAATTTATGAAAACAGAGAGTAGAACAACCAGGGACAGGGACAATGGGAGAAATGGACAGATGTTGTCAAAGGGTACACATTTCTAGGTATAGCATAAATGTAATTCATGTACACATGATGATAATTGTTAACCAAACTGTATTATATACTAAAAAATTGCTAAAAAAGCAGATCTTAACTGCTTTCACCATGTCACAAATTGTGAGGTGATAACAAACTTTATGGTAATCATTTCACAACGCATATATGTATAAAATCATGATGTTATATACCTTAAATTTACATAATGCTATATGCCAGTCGTATCTCACTAAAGTTGAAAAAGTTCATATAAACATGTGCATATATCTATATATAATGACATCCTAATTATTGCCCTCTTCTCTCAAAAACATATACTTTAGTGTTAGTAATTAGCTAATTCTAATGCACTTACATAATATCAGACAGGTGGTTGCAATTCAACATTTGGAAATAGATGTCATAGCGAAGAAAGAAACCTAAATTCTTTAATGATTAAGAAATGAAGATAAAAGGGAGAATGCGGATGTGGGAGGAAGTAGTAGAAGAAAACCCCAGAAGAATCTGTGTCCTATCCTCAGTCCCCCTCCAGGCAGACAAACCTTGAGGACATTTTCAGTGTTGCTTAGCCCAGTGGGTGAAGCTAAGGGACATGGTTTGTCTTCTGAATGTGCTGGAGGACAAACAAGAAGGGCTGGACAAGAAGTTCTTATCAACCTTCCCACTCTGTGCAGAGGCATCTCATTAAGAGAGTGACTGAAATGGTAACTTTGAAAACATTGAAGCAACCCCTTAATTTGAAAAGCAGTCAGTTATTTTCTTCTACTGTAAAGATCTTAAGAGCTTATGGGTTGTTGTTTTGGTTGTTGTTATTGCTGTTTTTGTAAAATGTAGAAGGGTTTCCAATATCACTGAACTCAAACTATTTAGCATAGTATCCAAGACTTCTCTTTTTTTGTTGTTAAGGTCCTGCATTCTAGCCAGAATCACAGAGCCAAGCTGCAATTCTCTATGTGATAGCAGTAAGATCAAAAGGACCTACCCTAGAATTAGCTTTAAAACAAACTATTGGAGCTTCTGGGAAAGACAGAGAGGATATGTGTTTACTAAACTTCTTTCTGAAGCTCAGTGAAAGAAGTAAAATAAACTGTATTCTCCCTCAAAGACCTTTCAGTAACTTATCAAAGATTAAAAATAGTCAAGTCTAGATTTCTCTAAAACATTTATTTTTCTCATTATGCTTTAATATTTTGGATAGAGAAGTTCTATCTGATCTCTCTTTAAATTAACTTGAAAAGAACACCATTACTATGTGTTCAAATTATTCTGCAAAAAGAGGGGGGGGGGAAATGTAGGGCAGTATTCACTGTATTTTTTTAATAATTTATAATTATAACAGCCATTTTTGCTTGTGTTTTGAAATAAGATCCAGAGAGGAAACAGCCCATCCATTACCAAAAAATTTCAAAAGTTCAAACTACAGTTTTTAAAATAGCCCCTTCATTCTCCCTTATTCTGTGAATACTGGGTGGATACTGATAATGTGTTAGCTTCAAAAACAGAAAGGATTCCAGAAATAGAGAATGGACTTGCCTGAGAATCAAGAGACACAGTTGTTTTCCTCTGGCTAGCAGTTCTCTGAACATTGTAAGATCACAGTGGTGTCTAACAAACTCCACTATCACCTTCATGTGGTGTGTAAGGAGACCTTACAAATAGCTATTCCGTGAAGCCCTGTACTGTTGTTCAGATTTCCAATCTGGCTGAAACATCTCAGTCTCTCTAGTGGGACTGATCTGGTGCTCCCTTAAAGGTTGGAAATAATCACAGAAGAGATTAGTCTTGGTCAGAAGATTCTGTATGAAATGAGAAAAAGGGGTTTCCTTGAACATGGAGGTCAGTTTAGGATGTTCACAAGGATCATGTTCGAAAATAGGTATTTCTGGAGTAAACCCTCAGTCTCCCAGTAGCTCTTACAGGAGGAATGCTCCCTCTGCGTTATGCTAGTTATGTCCATCTCTCTTGTCTAGCCTCTCTCATACCCTATGTTCAGCTCTCAACACCTCTGTGATTCAAATATGAACTTCTGTGGTCTGTGGATGGAAACAAATTAGTCAGGCCAAACCAAACCAATTCAGCCCCATGCAAATGGGGTATTTCAAATTCCATGGCATCGGGGCTTTCACGGGATAGAGAGAGATGATCTCCATTACTCCATTTCTGCTAATGAGACACTTAGGGAAGAAATCCTGTCTAAGACTGTGACGTGAATCAAACCTACACACACACACTCACCCACACCCCTATAGATTATACACACATCTTTATTTTCTTCTGGATCTTTGTATTGTTAAAGTTAAAGGTAATGATTAGGAATATGGTCATTATTTGATAAAGTATAGCATAGTATAGTATAGTATTTAGTATAGGATCCAGTATAGTATTATACTAGGTTCCATTTAATTTTTGCTGAAATAAGTCATCGTCTAGATAACTAGAAGAATATGGGGAGAAAAGGCCTGAAACTCTGTGAAATGGAAAGTCTTGATGACATTCTTTGCAAGACATAGTGACTTTAGGGAATTTTCCCTCCTCCATTAATATGGACCTAAACTTACTGACCTCCAAGAATCATTGTCTGGCCTTGAAAGATCTTGTGTGGGTGTGTGTTTCATCCAAATGCACCCAGAAGAGACCAAAAGACATCAGAAAGAATAAGAAAGGTCATGCTTACTTACTGGCCCAGAAGCCTGTGTAGCCTTCCCACCATGGCCCAGACTTTGGGACATGTGCTCCTGTGCAAGCTTTGTCTGAGAATATCTAATGAGTCTTAGAAACGAAATCCTGCAGAATATGGTGAGTGGAATATTCTTCAAGTAGAGAGGAGAGTGGCCCTGTGAAATATTTTGAAAGGTGTTCTCTTCAAGAAATAAAATACTTTTGTTTTCATTTGCTTGAACTTTGATGGTGGATAGAAAGATTAGGAAGCTGAACAAAGACTAAAGGCTAAACCATATTTGTGTGTAATACACACACACATATATACATGTACTTATGTATATGTTTTGGGTTCAAAAATAGTTGTATTTAAAGAATAGGTTTATGGTAGTGGTGGACATCGCTGTGCTCTAATTTTCTCCTGAAATGTGGAGACTTGGAATAAAGTTTATGTCACTTGTACTTTGGAGGATGTAATAATGTCAGCATGAGCAAAATACTCGCTGGGGAGCCACCATCTACAAGAAATGAGAGACTGAAAGATGCGGTTACAACTTCAGCAGAAGCAAACTGAGGAACCAGAGGTGACTGACTGAGGAGATGCACGTTCTTCTTGGAGGTGTTTAGGGAAGGCTGGATGGTTATTCCGAGCATTCTCTTTGGAAATTAAAGGATATGTTATTCCAAAAGGCCAATGGTTCGGGTTGCTCCAGAGACACCTGGGTATTACCTGCATTTACAAGCTCACTTTGTGGGTTAGGAATGGGCTAGGAATGGGTCAGGAAGAATGCTATTTTACTCATAACTTCATGTTCCAAAATTTTATTCCTAGTTATACCATGGCCAGATTTTCATAATTTTATCTTCCTGTAGTATACATAAAAGCAAAGCTACATTGGTAAACTTCAATAGTAAATAAAGGTTTTCATAATTCGCAAAGAAAATTTCTTTTTAAAGCAACACCTAAAATAAGTGACCAATTCAATCGTTACAAATACTTTGACTTTTCTGGATTTCCCGTAGTAATTACAGAAAATTGTTGAGTTAATGGGAACACCCCTCTCAGTATTTTATTTTAATCTCCACATTTATAGCTACATAGAAATTCATGACTGGGGAAAAAATGAAAATTAAATAAATATTTATTGAGTAACAACAAATATTTACTTAATATCCAAGTTACTATCTTAGGTAACAGAGATACAGAAAAGCTAATTCCAAAAAAGTCAAAACAAATTTGTATCTGATAAAATGCTAAGAATGTTTTAATTCAAATTTTAGAGATCTTAAGGTTATTTTTGCACTTCTAGTGGCATGTAGAAAGTCATACCATTCCCAAAATAGTTGCAATGTAAAATTAAACTTACATTCTAACTTGTACAACAAAATATTTCATGTCAGAAAAAAAAAAGTATGCCAAACAGGTGCTTTCAGCATTAACTTGCTGGTCAAAGAGTTTAGTGACTGTTCAATCAAAAGAACAAGAGTTATTAACATTCAGATCTGTTTTTAATTAGTATCCTGACATACTCAGCCAACACACAGGAGGAAATAAACTCTTTATGCGTTTTTCAGAATCAAACACTAGGATCCTTTATGTTTACTACCATACCTAAGGAGTAGATCTAATGTCAGGGTAGCATAGTGGTCGTAAATCAGCATGACACCCACCATAAGTTTCCATTTCTAGTTTGGTCCCTTTGAAATGAAGCCTGGACTTATAATTCTTAAAGTTCTTAAAGGCATGATTAAAGTAGGAACATGAATTATAGAGGTAGTATTTACAGACAATTACATGATTTAGGAAAAGAATGAGAAAAACTTTCAAAGCAAAGTCCCATGAGACCTTAATAATCCCAGGTTCAAAAAGCCGGAACTAGAACTGGCTTTGAGAAATAGGTTGTATTTCTGTAAGTTCTTTCACCTTGAAGTAAAAGCACCTTACAAACTAGAATGTCTTAGAGTGTTTTAATATCTCCCACTATTCCAAGCATATTCCACAAGTACAAGAGATCAAGAGGGATAAAATTGATAAAGGTTAAATATTTGCCATATGGTGGCTACTGACAACAGAGGTCCAGGTTAAATATGCTGGGACTAGCGTGCAAAATTGACTCAATTTTATCTCAGTTTAAGTATTTACTTCTTCATCTCCACTTGAACCCCCTCTTTTCCATTTGCTTATGTTCCTGAAGAAAGCCAAATGGAGACATTCTGCTAAATGCTTTCAGAGCAATAGTTCAAAGTAGTTTATATATATATATATATATATATATATATATATATATGATAGATATGAGACCTGGGCACTGGTCAGCTGTCACCAAATTTCCAGAGCTTAGAGGTCTGTTCTCAGCATACAAAGTCCAGCCTTAATACAGAGAAGCATTGCATATTCTGATTTTCTTTATAGTTGTCATAAAAATTAAAAAATGCTGACAACATAATCACATATTGAACTTATCTGAACTTGTCTTATCACTCTACTAGTACCATACCGAAATTCATTAAAATTCAAATAGCTCCAAATGAAGCATGAAGAGTAATAATAACTTGAAATGCTGAAATAATTGCTTGCGGTGATTTAGATTCTGTAAACATAGCTATCAAAAAGAAAAAGTTTTCCTGGCCCCAAGAGAAAAAGATTTCAGATAAAAATGTTTTCCTAATGAGCAGTATGGTTCTGTATAGTATTATTACAGGAAAGACCAAAATTCCAATCATCCTTGCTAAATTGCATGTCTGCAAACTTCAGCTATTTTGAGATTTTTTTTTAAAGTTAAAACCATTTCCGAGTTAGAGAAGAAATATGCGCAGTGCCTTTGTGCATGGAAATGAAATGATCTATTCATCCCATCATCTTAAAGTCTTCTGACAATTAAGTGAATTTGATGATTCATGAAACAAAGTTTCAAATTACTTTTATATTTTATTGCATTCTTTGGGTGATTGTGATAAGTTACCATTTTCACATGCTCGCTTTTACGTTCTTGATTTATATTTCCCAAGAACCTTCCTAAGAAAAATTACTTTTACTTAAGGTGTGAGTAGTTTGTTCAAGACCCTTCACGATCAGAACCATGAGAGACAAACTTGTCTAACACCAAAAGTCTGAGCTTCCATTTAGATAATTGTTAGTGATGCTAATTTTTTTTTTTAGAACTTTAGTATCCTGCTAGCAAACAAGCTTACTTAGAACAATCAAATTTTCTATTATCAAGGCCAGAAGTTTTCTAGTGAAGCAATTCTCATAAAGCAGCCCCTTTGTTGGAAAGGATACTAATTGGACATTGGGAAAATATATCTTTTAAAAAAGTTCTGTAAGTCAGGATTGCCAAAGAAGTGTCTACACTTCCCATCCAAGTCTCACCTCTTCATCTAGGCTCTAGAATCCACTACAAAGCAAGGTTCTCAGACCATCAGCCTGGGAGCATATTAGAAATGCCCTGCTATATGGTACAATTCTCACCCCATTTAGATCCCTCAGCTATCCCATTTCTTATGTTCTCAGTTTCTTGTTTTTTTCCTCATATAGATGCACTCATTTAAAAGTTTCCTGCTTCGGGCCGGGCACGCTCCTGCCTGTAAGCTTCAGCTTATGAAGCAGTCTGGGCTAGGGTTCACGGTTCAAGTCCCGCCTGGGGCCCGTAGTGAGACCTAGTTCCAAAAAAATAGCTGGGTGTGGTGGTGCGTGCCTGTAATCCCAGCTGCCTGGGAAGCTGAGACTGGGGTTTGAGTCTGTGGTACCTCGGGCAACGAGAGCCTGCGGTTCCATGGGCAAAAATAGCGAGACCTAGTCTCAAACATAAAATAAATAAAATAAAATAAAATAAAATAAAATAAAATAAAAGTTCCCTGCTTCTCTCCCATTCAGCAATAACTTTTTCGCTCCTTTTTCCTATGAAATCCCTTGAGGGGTGTCTGTACTCCCAGAATCCATGCCTTCACTCTCTGTTCACTTCTCAATTCATTACTACATCATAGAGTTTAATCACCTACTGAATATATGCCAGGAACGGTCGTATACTCTGAGGATAAAATGGTAGGCAAGAGACACATTCTGGTCTCCAGAATTGCTTTCACATTGGTCACCATTGTCTCCCTACGTTGCCAATTCCAGTAAGCACTTTTCATTCACATTGGAGAGAACAATTTAGCTATCTGCAATAAATCAGATACTGAAGATTTTAAAAAGTGAGACTTACTTTTAAATAAAAGCTATTTTAATAAAACTTATCATGTTAAACAAGTGATGGGCTTTTATTTTTAAATGTCTTAACTTCTAATACTGATGGGTAAACAGACATAGTCCCTGTAAAAGCTCTCTGGAATACTCAATGGTTTTTAAGTGTTAAAGAGCTTTTGTGATTGAAAAAACTTAAGAATCACCAAGTCCCATTTTAAAACCAAGTTAGCTGTGCAATAAATCCCTATAGGTATTGACTATAGAATTAATACTAAAGAGCTATGAGGCCGGGCATGGTGGCGCACGCCTCTAAGCGGCAGCCTAGTAAGCTGTGACCGGGGCCAGGGATCGCAGTTCAAGTGCCACTGGGGGCACATAGCAAGAACTAGTCCCCCAAAATAGCTGGGTGTGGTGATGTGTGCCTATTATCCCAGCTACCTGGGAAGCTGAGGCTGGGGATTGCTTGAGTCTGTGGTACCCCGGGCAACGTGAGCCTGTAGTTTCACAGGCAAAAATAGTGAGACCTAGTCTCAAAAAAAAAAAAAAAAAAAAAAAAAAAAAAAAAAAAAAAAAAAAAAAAAAAAGAGCCATGAACTGCCTAAATGTTTTTCTTCTGTTTTATTAATATAGCTAAAGAAATCACTTTGTCCAGGCATTCCATGCAGAGTGAGAAAATGAGGATCATGCCCTTGTCTTCTGAAAATGGGAAAAAGCCAGGTGAAAACTAAAACAGTAAGATACATAGTTGGCTTGAAACATTGTTTATTTTACCCACAAGCCATACTCTTTAAAATTCTTAAAATAAAATCAGTACTGATATGCTCTTATCTTGAATACTCCATATCTACCTGATTAGTAAACCAAATCAGAATCTGGCTATTAGGACAAATATTTTTATATTAAAATGTAGAAATATCTAAGGCATTTGCATTTTGTTTATAAAAGAAACCAGTTCCTCCTAAGAATGAATCTTTTAAATTATACCCAGACTGTGAAAGAGCATGCTTTGGTCTCGGTGGCAAAAGATATCAAGATAATATTCCCGTTAATTGTGTATACTATTCCAAAAGTGTATACAGTAGTGATACTTTAGTGATGGAGGAAGAACTTCACACCTCAGTCTTGAGGGGAGAATAACAAAAAATAACTTTCGACTGTTTACCCTAAAGGAAAAGGCAAGTAACCTTTTGTCATCTTGTACACAGGTAAACTCTCAATAGGCAATGCAAACCTTCCCAGCTTCCCAGCGGACAGGTTTTATGACATTTTTAAAGAATGGTCTAATATATAATCTTTGCATATGCTTCAAGTCTATTATGTTTTGGATACAGGTAAAACCAAACAATTCGTTTTTATCATGGAACATGTGTCTGACACATAGATCTTGTCGTTAGCTTATTTGTTAAATACTCACTAGTTCATACATTGGTAAAGAACATAGTTTTGAATCAATGAAAGAAAATTTCACTCTTAAAATTTTATTTTGACCATGTGGATTTTAAAAATTCAATTTATACTCGTCTATCTTGTAAAATACAAAAGTCTGTTAGACATTTAAAGCACTCTACATTATTTTAAATAATATATTTAAAATATAGTTTATGTATATCAATGACCCTAACTCAGGATTCCCAACTTCTCAATCAGTTAGCCTTAATTGTATCTAACTTTCATACACTATCTACCTGTGGCCCATGAAATTTCAGACTGGAGCTTCTCACCCAGCAAGTAGGTGAAAGCAATAGAGAAGTTTAGAACCTCTAGCCTAAACAAAGAAGTCAAGAAAAAGATTTAACGTACTTTTATTTAAAAGCAAAGCAAGATAGATATAAACCCAAGGAGAGATGGATTAGTCTGACCTACTGGCATCCTTGGCACCAATAAAATCAAAGCCCTCAAGATGCTGACTTTTCTACAACACAATAGTTTATGCACTTAAGGTCAAATTTTGATCAAAAGCAACAAAGAAAAAGACAAACTTATCTTCAGCTTTCAGATAACTCAGCATATTCCACACTTGATTTCTAGTAGCAGTACTTGGTGAGAGCACAGGAACTCCATTTTAAGATCTAACCAGACAATCTCATAAAAAATATTAACTATTAAACTTTGTGTGTAAAGATCCTAAATTAGTTCTAAAAACCTTTCACATACTTTTCTGGGTGGTTTTATCATAACTTAATAGAAGGACTTAAATAATATATGGCGAGTTTAAACCAAAGTTATTGACTTATTCAAGATGTGAATGTATATGTGTTTGATACATATATACATACATGCATATATAGGTGCATATACATACATAGGCAATATGTATCTATATTCCATGTTTTCCTCAAAAGAAATACATTTTTTAATTTAATACAAACTTTCAAAATGTCGAAAATATGCCTCTGAAATTTTCTTATAATCAGCAATATAGGAACCTATAGAAGCTTCTTTTGAAATCTATGGTAATAGACAAACATTAGTGGCTTAAAAAATCTCTCAACTGTATTTTTTCCATTATGTAAAATAAGCAGGTTGAATGTTATACAAGTTCTACCTAATAAACCCTGCACACAAAATAAGAGTTAATTTAAATCAAATGCTTAAATGTTATACATAATTAAAAATAGTTTAAGACATATTAAAGTTTGATTCACAATAGAACACAGATAACTTCTGTTTTAGTCACAAATAAACATGGAAAACAGTAGGGATTAGACATGGAGTTCATAAATATTCCTGTCTCATTAACTTAAAGCAAACAATTATATGGATGAATGGTGATATTCACTCAAAATTTATCAAACATAGTGAAAGTTTCAGTGCTATATATGGCCCTAAATAGCAAAATGTAAAACTTGGAACACGACTCAATGAACTTATATCTGCTTCCATACTAAGTTAACCATTAATCTTCTGTAAGTTCAAAGTTTTAAAAAAGTGAAAACCATTTATGGGAGAGGTAAAATAGAAACAGAATGCTAGACATAAGCCTAAGAAAGAAAATTTTCAAGTTGTATATTCTGTAAGGGACATTCACTCTGAAGTGTGTACAAAAGAATGCTAGTTTCAAATGTTGCAAGAGGAAATGTTAATAGAGAATGATATTGAATATATTTTAAGAACTCTGAGTTACATGGGGAGGACAAATAATTGCTCCCCTTCCCCCTATAACTAATTATATAGTGAAAACTAAAAAAATAACTAAAATTTTAAAAATTAACTTTGACTCAGTGTTTTCAAGTGCTTGTCCATCAGCAGTCTGAAAAGTTAGCATTCCTCAAAGCAAATTTTGAGACACTGTAAATTCTTGGTAATATGCCACTGATTAAGGACCTATTATTATGAAATTATACAGGAGAAATCTAGCAAGGTAAGAGGTATAAAGCGGCTTAGGAATATTGATCATATTTAAAATAATATGCAAAATAGATGAGTATAAAATGCAAATGATGTAACAAAAACTATTTCCTTGCTTTCATTGGTTAAATAAAAACATCATCTATGTATACAATCAATTTATCAAATTGCTTCAGATTAATTTCTTTGCTACTGCCATCATTCCCTTCATTCCATTCCCTCTTCACCACAGAAAGATGGGAAACCTAACTATCTCCAAGTGACCTTTTAGAATCTATTTTTCTAATCCCGTTTTTTTCAAACTTAATGTGTATATGAATCACCCCATAATCTTGTTAAAAATCCAGGTTCTAATTTAATTAGTCTAGGATGAGGTCTGAAATCCTCCATTTCTACCAAGTTCCCAGATAATACTGATACAGACAAACTCTGAGTAACATAACAATTCACTCTGTAAGCCACTATCCTACTATTTCCAATACCACTTATCTCCTGTTACTGCCTCAGGAATCTCCTTTAATTCTGTGATTCATATACAAACATCTACAATTATTGGTCCAGAACTTATTTTGAGCAATCTAGTTTTTTTCCTATTATAATCTAACCCAACTAAGTTTTTTTTGAGGTAAAAAGTTTATCAGGGAAGTAAAGATATTAAATGCCTAGTTTATTTCCATGAGTTTTCATAAATAAAAATATATGTAACTGATACCCTTCCAAAAAGACATAGGATTCTCACACTAAGCCTGTTTCAACCCATCTCTAGCAAATACCCTTCTTTTCTCCTCTGCCTCAACTTCCATCATGTATCAACTGAAGCTATTCTTTCAAAACACCCTATATTCACATTATTTTATTTAAATTACTGCCACTTTTAAGACTTAGCCCTCACCATTTCCAGCTGAACTAATGTAGTGGACTCAAGTCTATTTCTATTCTTCCTTCCCTTCCCTATGTGATAGAGTAGTCAGAGTGATCTTCTAAAATTATAAATCAGAAATCAAGCCACTGTCCTGTTTAAAATCCTTCAGTGGCTTACCAACACACCTGCAACAAATCCAAATGCCTTTTCTGTACTTCTGTATCACTAAACCCGTCCCTCATTCTCTGGCATCATCTCTTGCTACTTTTCCTATATATGCTGGTAATATGAAACACCCTTCTGATGCACAAAACATCCTTCCAGTCCTTCTAGGCATAGAGGTTTCTCACCTTAAGGACTCAGTATTAGCTCTTTCCTCTTCCTCACTGCTTTTCTATGATTACCTGTTATTTATCAGATATTTAAAAGTTACAGCTCATAGAAACCAATTCTGGCAACAAAACTATTCACTTGGTCACTTTCTAACACAAATCCTACTCTAAGTTTCTGCAGAGCATTTATTATCGGTGTGTGTCTACGTAATATGCTTGTTATTTGTCTCTTCTCACATGAATGTTAACTTCATGATTATGGATCTCATCAATAGTGTTCTCTGCTGTAATTCCAGAACCTGGAACAGTATCCAGGTCATTACAGGTAGGTGCTCAACAAATATTTCATAAATAAACATGTTACCACAGCTAAGATTATATCCACATCCACACTATGCAGATGGCAATGTGTCCATATCCAAATACATGATCTTCCACGAAATTTAAAAAGAAAGCTATCGCTAGTCATCAAACAAGGTAAACCCTCCACAAGAAAAAGAAAAAAGAATTGCAGCTTTGAGGCAAAAAAAAAAAATCTATAAAACACAAATTAAGTCAAAGTTTAATTCACATGTTTAATCAGTCAAGTTAATGAAAATATCAAAAAGTTTTGCATTAGTGTATGGCAGCAGAAATTTAATCTTTGTTGCAAATAATACAGTATTTGGTGTTCCCTTTATTGACAAGCTATGCTGCAGAAAGAGCAATCGCATTAAATCTTAATTCATCAGGGTCACGTTCCATAAACTTCTTGCAAACTTCTATGGCATCCTGTATGGGACAAAAGATGCAATTTTCAGTTTATAAGCAGATGTTTTACTTATAAATAACAAATATGTATTTCATATTTCCCAACTCACTTATATTAGTTTTATACTGAAGACATCTTTCAAGTGAGGAGTAACAAATCAGATTATAAGAATGAATGGCTGATCTAATTTGCTTAGTACACAAAGGTACTGTATTCTCTCTTAAAATGCTTTTAGGACTCTTTTAACTTGAAAATTACAGATTTCATTTGTTATAAGAATCAAGATATAAATGATGGTAACTTAGAGTCAATGATTCAATTTAAGGTGTGAACTCTTCAATACTATTCTTGTCTTTTTCAGATTTACCCCTTATCACAGAATGCCTTTTGAAAATCTCTTTATTTGTTATACATTTTTAACGCCAATTCAAGGACTTCCGTAATTCAAGTTCTTTCTGAAAAATTTTAAAATAACAAGCACAAAGGAAGCATCTAAATGCACAGAAAATGTTTTAAGTGACCTTTTAAAGATGTTTTAAAGATAACAAGAACATTCATACTTAAAAGTGGGCCAACAAGGTTCATTGTTACCTCTAATAAAGTGTCATCACTAGTTTCCCCATGGTTAATTGGAAATGGTTTCCGTCCATCTGTGGAAAGTAGACAGATGAATGCTTAATTGTTTATACAGGATAATACACTCTCAACTTCCATTTTCCTCCTTCCACAGTGAGGCAAGAAAAGGTAAAAGGTATTTAAAAGAATATATTCTAAAACAATATTTTAGACGTGCTACCTAAGAATATTTTTTTAATATTAAAAGTTATTAGACTCTTGTTTTCACAACTGAAAGTCAAAATTAATCTTCATAAATAGAATGAATTAAAAATAAATAGTCCTTAATTTTTCAAAAAGAATAAATAAAACTGGTAAGAGATAGTTTTAAAAAAATTAAGACCCCAGTTTTCACCCTTACAATTATGAAAAATATCTTTCTTCTCTTTAAAAGCTAAATGAGAAAGTTCATAAGTAAGAGTGGCATGTTTATACCAAAGGGGGTCACCACAAGATTTAACTGTTCCGATTACTGAAGGCGTATCTCCAAAACAGTAGTATAGAGTAACAGCCTAAATAACTTGTTTTGCTGATCACAAAAAAGGTAATTAACCACATTTATAATCACTGTATTTATAATAATCAATTATAAATACTTTTCCAATACTAACAAAATAATATAAATTATATTTATATAATTTACATAAAATTATATAAATTCATGCTAACCTGGAGTTAACTAATATTTTGCTCTATATCAAATCCATAATTTCATATGTCTTTTCATTTCATTCCACAAAATATAACTCTTGTAATAACTCCATGGGTTATAAACACAGTGGAAACTTCTGACTTAATATACATACATAATGACAAACATGAAGTAATACTACTTTGAAAGAAAAAAAGTGAAAATTAGCACTCAAAATGCCTCCAGGTAAACTGATATATCATCAAAATCTGTGATCCTCATTTTAGTGCTAACACTGAGGTATTCAAAATACTAAATGAGTGTGTTTGGGACATATTCCTAAAGCTTGTAAAGACTACATGGGAAATACTTTTCCATATTATAAGGAGACACTCACATTCCCATGAATTCATATTATTGTTTGGAACTACAGTGTGTTTCTCAATACTACATCATAATACATATAATAATATTCTTTTGTGGAAGATGTTTATTCCTCAATGGTTTATTTCTTCTATATTCATTTTTACTCATTATGTGCTGTACTACTTTATATCATTTTATCTTTCAGTTCTTACAATAAAGCAAGAATATAAATGAACACTGTAGAGTTTCTCTTCTTTTTTTAAAAATTATTCCATTGAGATAACATTGGCTTACAACACTGTATATGCTTTATATGTGTAGGTTCACCTCTCTTCAGTTGTTTGTTACCCCACTACACTCACTATCAAAGTACCAGTGACCCTCTACTATAGTTCATTTGTCATCCCCCCACCCTTACTCAGGGAGCCAGGATTCTGTAGTTCAATTTCTAGGGCTTTTTTGTTGGTGGTGGTGGTTGTGGTGTTTTTGTTTGTTTTTCATTTTCTTTTAATTAGTGTGTGTGTGTATGAAATGGGAGTTTCTCTTCTTAACCAAATTCTAAATTAACATCTATTTTTCTGGTAAACTAACTCTAACGAGTAATTTTTCTTCATATGCCACTATAGTTTAGTGTATCTATTTCAAACTTTTTTACAGACTAAGATTACAAAACAATCTTGAAATGTCAATACAATATAAACAAAATTAAAGGTATTACTATTTTGTTACAGAAAGAGTGAAGAACAATGATGACAATTTTATTTTTATTCTAATATTCAGAATGACTAATTATAGTTGTGAGTCAGTCAACTCCTGGCCTGTTTTTGTATCTTTTAAGCTAATGGTTTTTATGTGTTGGTTTTTTTTTTTGGAGACTAGGTCTTGCTATTTTTGCCTGTGGAACCACAGGCTCTTGTTGCCCAGGGTACCACAGACTCAAGCCATCCCCAGCCTCAGCCTCCCAGGTAGCTGGGATTACAGGCACGCGCACCACGCCCTGCTATTCTTTTTGGAACTAGGTCTCGCTACGGGCCCCAGGCGTGACTCGAACCGTGATCCCTAGCCCCAGCCGCTTCATAGGCTGAGGCTGAAGCTTACAAGCACGAGTCACCGTGCCCGGCCTATAAAAATGCCATTTTGAAAGGAAATTACTTTCCAATCTAGGATTTTTAGATTCAATCAAGCTTTGCAAGGTCAGATATTCAAGGTAGCACAAATGGACAGTCCTCCTTTCCCCCTTTTTAGGAATATACTTAAGGTAATACTCAAAATGAGTGTGCAAACAAAGAATGAAGGCAACATGCATCAAGGAATAAGCTTCAACAGCAGAATGAGTCAAAAGTATCCACTGGCTAATGAAGGAGAGGACAATGTGCACAAGGCTTCCAGCACAATCTGCCCAGATAGAATCACGGAATTTGGAGAATCTCCAAGAAAATGAAGTTAACAGAATGCCAGATGTTCTGTTGTACTGAGAGATTCAGACCAAGTGAAAAGAGCCTGGGAGAAGCAAATACATTAAAATAATAACAATAATAATAGCCAAAAACAAAACAGGTAATTATTAACTGAAGAAATGAACATTAAAAAAGTACACATTATGATTCAGCTGAGAGTAATGTTTCTCTGATCATAGGAAAGTAAACAACGAGTGACACTGGGACAATAGGAAGAAAAGAATAAACGGCATGGATTTGGAGGGAGGGAGGAAGAAAATAAAAGAAAGTCAAGCCCTAATTTTCATTGTAGGAAATCAAGAAATAATACTCAGGCACCTTTCCCATCCACCCAGGATGTAATAACTAAAGACCTGGAAACAGCTAAAGACCTGGACAAAGTATCTGTAACAGTTGTCTTTAGACACTGAAAACAAGTAGCTCAGAAGTGGAGGTTACCCCAACAACAATACTGGCTTTCATTCACTGCTGGAAGGAAAGCTCAAGCAACAGTCAACAGCCAGCAGGCAGGGAAGAAAGACAACAGTGCTGCAGGAGCAGAGAGCCTAAAATTTGCATACTGCCACCAAGAAGGTAGCCATTCACTCTAGAGAGCTGCTCTTCTGTGTCTGGGCCAGGCCAGGAACAGTGTGCCAGGTGAGAACTGTCAGGTTTTGGAGAAAGGAAGAAACAAAGAGACCAGAACGACTTGTGAAGAAACAGGTTTATCAGGGAAAACCTGGCGGCTGGCCAACAAGCTCACAGTCAGAGGCTACGCTGTGGAAGCCACCACCTCAGCTGCATGCTTGTGTCTTTTTAATCTGGTGCAGAAGTGGGAATCAATCAGATCAAGGGTCAGGTGGGATGGGGGAGTGTGGTCAGGAGTGTGATGCTTTCCTGATAGGTGATCAGCCTCCCTCTGGCCAAACTTAGGCAGCCTAGGCAAGGTGGGTTTTTCTGATTGTCTGACTCACAGAATGCGGGTTAAGGTAATTGGTAGAAGCAAGAATTTGGGAGACATCATTCTTTCAGGGACAAAGGGCATTATGTCAGGGATTAAACTGAGGCTGGTAGGGAGTGGTCAAGAACTTGTTCACACACAGGCTGCGGTTAGGAATCACGTGAGTCGTGGGTTCGGGACTACCCCAGACAACATAGCGAGACCTAGTCTCAAAAAATCGGATATGGTGGTGCATGCCACATCTTAGTCTTGGGAGGTTGAAGCTAAGGATCACTTATTCACATACAGCAGGATAGAAAATATACCAAGGATATTCAGAGCCAGATTGCTGATATTCAGAAAAGGTACAATTACCAAGAATATACTATAGAATATTAGCTCAGAATTAGAAATGTTGATGTAAATATAAATACTGTTTTTCAAACACAAAGATGGTAATAAACAGATACAACCTCATGTGGATATGTGGATATATTCATATTCAATACGGATGATTGTGTATGTAATGTGTATACGTACATGTGTGTGATGTGCATGTATGTAACATATACAAGTATTTCCCAATTTTGTTCTACGAGTGAGTCTAAAGTAATAATATCTTTGTGGCAAATGAGAACATCTATTCATATATTGGTTCTAAATAACATTTTCTAATAAAAGAAACCAGTGTTCCTTGGAGAAAAGACCACATACAATGCTGGAGCACAGAAAATAAAATATGAAATGGTACATTTGATACATTCTGAAGGTATGAAGAACAATTACTTGTTTTTAAGGAGAGACATACAGAAATATTGAAGAATAAGGGAGAATGGTGTGTGCTATGTATTTCTAAATGGTTCAGAACTATTAATTGAACCTAGATAATGAGTGGATGATTTATGGGAGTTCTTTTCTATTTGTAAATAAAAATATTTATTCTTATATAAATATTAAGGATATTAATGAAAATATATTTAAAATATTTATCAAATAGAAATAAAATAGTAAAAAATAAAATTGCATGCCATCTTTTTTTTTTTTAAGACTAGGTCTTGCTACGTTGCCCAGGGTTGTCTCGAACCTGCAGACTCAAGTGATCCCTAGCCTCAGCCTCCCAGGTGGCTGGGATTTCAGGTACGTAATCCCTAAAATAGCTAAACAGCATGCAATTAAAAAAAATTATTTCAAAATAAATTTTAAAAAATTTATTTTATTTCAAAATAAAAGTATTTTTTTTAATGCTTCAAAGTATTCCCATTACTTCAGGCAAAAAATAGTTAACATTTTTTAAACTCACTGTTCAATTTAGCCCTGAATTCACCTCCAAATACCATCACTTTAATTTAGTTATAAAGAATTACATCTATTTTAAAATCTGTACTTCCACCCCTCTACAAATTCCAAAAACTCCATGAGACCCTAACATGATAAAGTATGAATAGTTCAGTTCCTTTCACTAGTTAGCCTTACAATTTAGTATGACATGAATATATTAAAGACCACTACACCTCTTTAACCAAATGCCCTGTAGACATTAACTTGCACCATGCCTACAAGTGTATTGTTTATTTTTTTTAAAATAAGATTAATTTAAAATTAATTCTTTCCTTGAAAACCATGTGCTGCTCTCTATTCACTAACTAAAAACTCCTCTTGCTCAACACTGCTTTTAAATTTACTAGAATCTGCATCAGAGTTACTACCAATTTTTCTTGTATTGAGTCAGGAACTGCCAATCTTCATGTATCTTGGGCTTGTCACTGTCCTCGATGAAATCTCAAAGACTATGGCTATTCTTTAAAACTCTGAAATTCTTTAAACTCATTTTAAAAATGTAATCCCCAAAAGGCTCTGTGTCTCTGCCAGATGGATCATTAGTCTTGCTAAAGAAAACTTAACCCAAACAAGACCTCAGCAGTTCTGCCTTTCTTTTCTGATGTTCCTATTTCAGATCAATTTTAAAATCCTTTTATGTTGGTGTCATCATGCTACAAAAGAGAAATATTCTTCATGTGTCATACGTTTGATTGATATCTCTTCTTTTACTCCCCCTTGTATTCTCTCAGCTCAGAGAGCTAACTAGAAATAAACTGAAATTTGGGAGCCAACCCTTTTCTTCCTATTGAGGTGAGGAGGGACTTTTAGGTCAAAATAACTTTTAGATACTTTTAGATATTGTTTGCTCTTAAAGTCTCATTTTGAATGTCACCAACACTTTTGGTCCTCTGATTATGGATCTTTATCATTTCTCTGATTTTTCTAACTGCTTTCTTAAAGCCAGCAGAAGGTATTTGGTTAAGTCTCAGCAGGGTTTCTACTTCTATTTCCCCTAGTAATTTATTATTCAAAATTCAGAGGAGAAATTCAGCTTCCAGCAATAAGTCGAACATGTGAAATCTACAGAGATTATTACATCTTATTTCTATGTAGATATTGAAATTGAACAGCACAGCTTACCCTCCAAACTGCTCTCTGCAGGACAGCTATGTACTTCCAAAACAAGAACTCATTCAATTTATTTTCTTTTTTTTTTGAGATTAGGTCTTGCTATTTTTGCCTCTGGAACCGCGGGCTCTTGTTGCCTGGGGTACCACAGACTCAAGCAATCTCCAGCCTCAGCTTCCCAGGTAGCTGGGATTACAGGCACGCGCCAGCACGCCCAGCTATTTTTTGGGAACTAGGTCTCACTATGGACCCCAGGTGGGACTCGAACCGTGATCCCTAGCCCCGGCCGCTTCATAGGCTGAAGCTTACAGGCATGAGCCACCGTGCCTGGCCTTCAATTTATTTTCATTCCAATTCAAATCATTCTACTATTCTGGCACTATTATGTTCTTTCCTTTCTCTGTTCCCTTTTTAATAGAACCACTTCTTTTTTAATGCAGTGTATCAGGCTGCTGCTATATTCTAAATGTAAAAAGTCATCTAAATTATGTGCCGCCAGGCATGGTAAATGGCAGCCTAGGAAGCCATGGCCAGGGCCAGGGATCGTGGTTCGAGTCCTGCTGGGGGCACATAGAGAGACCTAGTCCCCAAAAAAAGAGCTGCGCATGGTGGCGTGCACCTGTAATCCCAGCTACCTGGGAAGTTGAGGCTGGGAATTGCCTGAGTCTGTGGTACCCTGGGCAATGTAAGCCTGCAGTTTCACAGGCAAAAATAGCGAGACCTAGCTTCAAAAATAAAAATTAAAAAATTATGTGCCACATTTACAGTGACAATCAGTCCTTTTGGAACTTCTCTGCTTTTAATTAAAGAAAATAAAAGAGAGAATAATAAAAAATTCTGTCTGAATGAGTCAATTAAAACTAAAAGGATCTCCTACACATCCTAAAATAATCTACGTAGAGTTTAAAAAACAAACAAAACTTATAATGAAAAGTCTAGGTGTAGGCTAGTACACAAAGTAATTAATCACAACTGCCTTAAAGAATCACTACCAGAAAATACAAACGCCTAGTCTTTTTTAAAACCAGATGTAATACAAAGGAATAGTGTAGAATCCTGAAAACCAGTAGTATTCATTATTGAACACAAAAAATTAGTCATTTTTCACTATTTTATAACTTGTTTTACCAAAGTTGCTGATAACTGACTCAATTTAGTAAAGATTGATGAATGATTTACAGGAGTTTCCCATAGTGAATCTACTTTCCTGCTTTGTTAAATTGCAAAAGTGATATACATCCTTGAATTATAATTAAATATATATAATAATTGTTTAAAGATCAAAAAAATTGACTTTTTTAGTAGAAAAGTCATTTCATTCATTTTTGAATGAAAAAAATTCAATATGACAACAATGTTATAGGAAAATTCATCAGTTTAAATAAAAACAACATCAACAGTTATATTTATCATACTTTCCCATTTCTCTCCCCAGAGAAAGTTAAAATAGTTCTTACCTAATTCATAGAGATGCCCATCTACATGAACTAATGCAATAAAATGAAGATCTACTTTTTCATCTATATTTGGTGCCTAGAATAGGAGAGAAAAGGGAAAGATACATAATATAGATATTACTAATCAGATACATTAATCAAGTACATATAAACATACAAATAATATCAAACAACATGAAAGAACATTTATCCAATATAATTCAAGGCTTACTCTGATATGGTGAATAAAGAGTAGATGTCTACATTTAGGACAACGCTCACCCATCAACAAAGAAAAACACTGACAAAAGCACATCTTTCTTAATTTCAAGTGTTATAGAAAAACCTAAAAGTCTAGATTATCTTGTAAGATCTAAAACCTAGCACACAATGCCTGGTGCACAGAGATGCATGCTGAGTGGATGAAATGATGCATGAACTGATCTGTCTACATTCTGAAGTTTGAAATAAGAATGGTAAAAAATTTTAGTAACTACAGGAAGCTCAAGCAACAGTCAACAGTCAGCAGGCAGGAGAGAAAGACAACAGCACTCCTAGAGTGGAGAGCTAGAATTTGCATACTGTCTACAAGTAGCTACTCAGGAGAGCTGTTCTTCTTTGTCTGGACATAACATAAGAATAAAAGAAACTTTTTCAAAAAGTTAAACTTAAGACATCAGGATAGAGCTCTTCCCTTAAAGACTTGAACTTGATAATCTTATCTTTTGAACAATGCATCATAGTCTTAAAATAGAATGGGATTATTCATCTTAAATTCAGAAAGTTTAAAATAATCAATGAAAGGAAAATAGCTTAAAAGATTAAAGGGAGGGATAAGAATAAGAGCAAATTATAGTACAATTAAGTATAATCTATGATTTTTCTCTTGCATTCTTAGTGGACAACTTAAAATTAAAATGATACTTGGATTTTTTTTTTTAGTTTCTCTAATTAAATTTGCATGAGCACTATCTGCTACATTTTGCAGGTACTCAACATACAAAATCAATACTGATCACTTGGCACTTTCTATGACATGCAGCCTCTTAAATCAAATCATATCTCATTATTTAACATCCTATAGATGACACTACGGTACCTGAACTTCAAAATTTATACTTTTCACTCTCAAATAATTAGTTTTAAGTACCTGCAATATGAAGCTTTTAGATGCAGATGTGGAAAGTTGCAGAATAGATAAATTCATCTGGATTTACTAAATGATTCTAAGATATTATAAGTAGGGCGATTCATCTCAACTCACATTATTCAGAGATTATTTTCTCTCAAATTACAAAGAGCAAACGTTACATAAACTGATGTGACAAACTAGTTGTTCTTAAATAATTCCACAACTGCTAGTTTTACTGTTGGCTTAGTACTAGACTCCTAATTATCACAGCCCCACCTTGTGGTAGTCCTTTTAGGAAAAAAAAAAAAATAATTGTCAACTTCATCTGGAGGTTAAGCACTGTAGAGCTCTCATTCATGCTGAGGCTGAAACGTATGCCCCAACATCTTAGAAAAAGCCGAATTCTTTGTTTTGTTTTTTCTTTTTGAGACTAGGCCTTGCTATTTTTGCCTGTGGAACCTCAGGCTCTCGTTGCCGGGGGTACCACAGACTCAAGCAATCCCAGCCTCAGCTTCCCAGGTAACTGGGATTACAGGCACGTGCCACCATGTCCAGCTATTTTTTGGGAACTAGGTCTCGCTACGGGCCCCAGGCAGAACTCGAACCGCGATCCCTAGCCCCTGCCACTTCATAGGCTGAAGCTTACAGGCACGAGCCACCGTGCCCGGCAAAAGTCGAATTCTTTTGAACATTATATTCCTTCAAATACTTTAAGTCAGTAATAAGGATTTTCTTACTTCCTTGGTCAGAGAATCATTTTACCAACATCCAGAAGCGAATCCAATTTTAAGAAAAAAGCTAGCCAAGTCTACAAGCTACAAATGAAAACACTAGGAAAAGTCTTTATCCCTGAGAAAGGTCATTTTTTATCATTTAAGACAATTCTCCCACCGGATTTTCAAGTATTTTAAATCTTTTAAGCAAAACGTATCAACACCATCTCTTCTTAAAATCATATATTTCATGGTTTTATTTGTGTTGCTGTATAACTGTTGTAGAAGTTAAAGTAGTACAAGTGGAGTCAGATCTGAGCATATACCCAACTCCTGTGAGCATGGGGTTGACCTGTTTTGAAGTTTACATAAGATATATGGCAGCAGTTTGTAAGCTCTTTAAGTGTTTGCTATATAAACACGGTGTACTATTACAACAGTAATACCATTTTATCACAAATATAAGAAATCACTCAAATTCAATGACTGAGAATCATTGTACTTTTTATCCAAAAGTACATACTAACTATACAAAACTTCTATAGACAGCATAAAATGCCTTCACACTATCATAAAAACAAAACTCAAAAGTTCTCACCCTTCACAAAAACATCACTATCTACTAGGATCCTTTTTTTGGTCAACTTCAACCACTATCAAAGTGTGAAATGTGCAATTATTCAACTGCTTGAAAATTATTGCAGAGAAGCAACAATAAAAAAAAAAAAAGAAAAAACTTCCAATATCTTATTTCAAAAAACAGAATGGTAAAAACCCTACATTTGGCCGGGCACGGTGGCTTGTGCCTGTAAGCTTCAGCCTATGAAGCGGCCAGGGCTAGGGATCGCGGTTCGAGTCACGACGCCTGGGGCCCATAGTGAGACCTAGTTCCAAAAAAACAGCTGGGCGTGGTGGTGCACGCCTGTAATCCCAGCTACCTAGGAAGCTGAGGCTAGGAATTGCTTGAGTCTGCGGTACCCCGGGCAACGAGAGCCTGGGGTTCCATGGGCAAAAATAGCAAGACCTAGTCTCAAAAAAACAAAAACAAACAAACAAAAAACCTTACATTTTTATATGTTCTTTACAAAGTCCCCTTATTAAGAATAGAACATTTATTCTGGCAGGGATTTAAAAAATGATGTAAAATATCAAATAGATGGAATTACGTAAATTCTTATAAATTTCACATTATTAAAAATATATAGTTTCAATTTAATTTATATTTACAGCACTTGGGGTGGAGTAAAAGAAATTTATATTTATATAGCACTTAATATATACCAGGCACAGTACTAAGTGCTTTATGGCTATTGACCAATTCATTGTCATATAATAAACCCTATCAGATAGGTAAAATAGCTGTATTCATTTTACTCTCATGAAAACTGTGACACAGAAGCCTTATCATGTGGTCGATCACACATCTAGTAAGGGATGAAATCTGGTTTCAAACTCAAGCACTGTGGTTCTAGAATTCGTATTCTTCATTACTAAAATATGAAAATATTTATGAACTTATAAAGCAATGACTATAGAACAAATATTAATATTAAAGATATATGTAACTAGAAAAGTCAACTTTTATATGATCTGTTCATTTCTATTTAGAAAAATGCTTTAAGTAAAAAGGAATTTATTCATATTTAGAAAAAATTCTGTCCAGGTCAGAATTTACAAAAGTAGGGTTTCAGTCTGACCATCTAATTCACCTTGTATCTCTCCTCCTGTACCGAAGTATGTATGGGACAGTATGGAAGCAAAATATCAAATGGATGAATGAATAAAAATGGTAAATATATGTTATGACCCAATGAAGATAATGAAATAGAGTAACAACAGTGAGTCATAGCACAAATGAAGTTATTTTGATGAACATACTGATATTTGCTGGAAGCAGATGTTTAAGGAAATGCACCAAAACTCCACTTTATAGTTCAAGTTTAGCTCTGGAAGGGTAAATAAGGGGGGAGTTGGGTGGGGGGAAAGGATGCTTGACATCAACTTTTAATTCTTTTAAAGCATTAAATGTATATGTAATCAGACTTCCTAAGGCTTCAAGAGTTTGAATTATTTATAAAAGTGTTACGTTCCTTATAAATATATACCACACATCAAATCTTTCAGATACAGCATATCTAGAGAGGCTCTGCCAAATCACATCATTGCCATTCATAGTTGGAAACATTAAAAAAAAAGTTGTAATTGTCTAATCCTGCAGTCTATTTCAATTAGGAGAATTATGAGAGTTCCATGATCAACCTTAACATCTAAAATAATTAACAAGATTCTTACATAAGCATAACTACTTTAAAATAGTTTGCTATTTTTATCAACCTAAAGAGGGAAAAATCAAGTGAAAATTTGTGGGAAGCCTACATCAATTCACAAAGAGAAAATCTTTACCTCTTACTTAGAAAAAAAGAACTTTAGAAATTAAATAGGAAGGGAAGACTGGATCAAGATTAAACCAAATACCCTGAGCCACCTCAGGGGGAATAAAATAGCTTAGAGGAAACACCCTATGTAATGAAGGATTAGATTAAGGACAGAGTAAGTTAAGTGACCCCAGAGCACAACAAGAGCCTAAAGTCATGATCAGAAACATGAAAAAAAAAAAAAAAAAAAAAGTTAACAGATGACAAAGAAGTGAGAAGGTACACTGCATTTGTTGACCTGAGTCAACTAAATGTAATGGGAAAGATGAAGAATAGGAGAATACACGTTTAACAACTGACAGGAACTTAAACATCATCATAAATGTCAAGCAGTACTCATCAAAAGGCAGGCACCTTTATGTTGGCAGGCTATGGAGTGGAAAGATGGACGTTCACCAAAGCACTGTGAGAGTCAAGCTGGACTGCAAAGCATAGAGGTATAACTGGCAATCTTACGGGGGGAGAAAAAGCAATGGTTGAGTGAACCAAGAGAAAAATACTATGAAGACTGAAGAAGTATAAGGAAAATAATGGACTGCCCTTGTCACTGGAAGAAGAGATGGAAGATTGACTACACTTACAACAGAATGGAGACCCAAAGATGGTAGGCGTAAGAAGGGTCGCCAGCGACGAAGACGGAGAGATGGACTGGTAGCCTTTGCAGGGCCTACATGGTTACGTTTGACCCAGGGCAGGGATGCATGGTGACACAATGATGAGGCCTTCGTTCTGCAGTGGCTAGAATGAGGCTGTGATGAGGATGGCGAGGAGGACTACATAATTAAAAAAGAGAACATTTTACTTAGACCACGTCACTGGGCGATCATTTACTCTTAAAAGCAACGTATGGTCATACTTGTATTTATATGGTCTACTTTTAACCAGTCATACTCTAGAAAGGGTTACATATGACTACTGGCTAAAAGGGGATAAAGCAGAACATATAACCAAGGTATCAGGTTATATGCCACAGCTTCTGTTACGTGTACATCTAAAATATTTACAATATCCTCATCAGCATAGCATAGACTCATGGAATGGATTAAGGGCCACGAAAGTGGAATTATTATATCACATTGTTTAAAAAGAGGGAACACACACAAAGCACACATAGAGTAAAGTGTACAAGAAAACTATGGTGACAGGCACTGGTAGAAAGAATTCCTTAGAGGGAATAATAAGGTTTAAGAAAAAAAGTTTTTATTACAAAGAAGAGTAAAATAAACCCCTCTGAAGATGATGACCTGCATAAACTATGCTCTTCCTTGGGTTGACAGGCTAAATAAAAAACTGCCCTGGCCTATGAGCCATTCATTAGCAAACAATAGTAGTTAAACTACGCATGCCCTATTTTGTGCCAGGTATTCTTCTGAACCACATTTATATTTATTGATTCATTTAATTTCCCAGTAACATGTAACTATAATTCTCATTTTACAAATGAAGAATCAGAGCATATGAAAGGTCATTAAATGGAAGGGCTGAGATTTAAACCAAGGAAATCTGTTTCCAGAATCCACTGATCTTAATCAAGATTAAGATTTTAAACCTAATTTGGTTTTTTTTTTTGTTTTATTTTTATTTATTTATTTATTTTTTGAGACTAGGTCTCGCTATTTTTGCCCATGGAACCGCAGATCTCGTTGCCCGGGGTACCACGGACTCAAGACATCCCCAGCCTCAGCTTCCCAGGTAGCTGGGATTACAGGCGCACACCACCACACCCAGCTATTTTTTTGGAACTAGGTCTCGCTATGGGCCCCAGGAGGGACTCGAACCACGATTCCTAGCCCCGGCTGCTTCATAGGCTGAAGCTTACAAGCATGAGCCACCGTGCCTGGCTAAACCTAATTTGTTAAACTAGATTTTTTTTTCTTTTTTTTGGTACTAGGTCTCGCTTTGTTGCAGGCTCGCATTGCCTGGGGTACCACGGACTCAAACGATCCCCAGCCTCAGCTCCCCATGTAGCTGGGATTACAGGTGCATGCCACCACGCCCAGCTATTTTTTGAGACTAGGTCTCGCTATGTTGCCCTAGCTGGTCTCGAACCTGCTGATTCAAGAGATTCCAAGCCTGTGCCTCACTTAGGCTGTGATTAAAGACACATGCCCATGCCCAGCTAAACTAGATTCTAATGAGAGGAGCAATTCTCTTAAAATCAGTAATCTTGAAAGATACCATTTCAAACTTCTCACCACAAAAGTCAAATACGGCCTAACGCTTACCAAAGCCAAAATGCACATGCTTACAATAATTAACACAATTGACAGCAATCTCAAAGGTGATTTTGTAATTGTCATTTCCAGTTAATAACACAAGTACATGAAATAAGAACTTTAATTTAAAACAGCATGATAAAATCATAATCATTTATCATAGTAAGAGGTAATAAGAGTAGTGACCTAAGTCAGTCCCTGGTGGTTGACAATGGATTTCATAAAGAACCACCTCTTAAGTCAATGATTTTTTTGTTTATTTGTTTTTCTGAGACCAAGTCTTGTTATGTTGCCAGGGGTAGTCTTGAACCCATGAACTCAAGCGATTCCAGGTCTCTTGCCTCCCAGAGCTTGTACTACAGGTACGCGCCCGGCAAATGATGCTTTTTGACCACAACAATTTTTTAAGACTCTTACAACTCTGAAAATCCTATAATCCGCTTAGTACTTTCACATTAACCTAAAATAAAAACTGTCACTGTGATGGATGTGCAAAAAACCTGTCTGTGAACACTTCAACTGTTCATAGTAAAACTCGATCAGAAATACAGAAAGGAATCCAAAATTTGGCTCTATTTGAGAATAGAGGTGTATGTTCTAGAGTTGCTTTCAGACAAAATCTAATCCGAAGTCTATCATATTAAACCTGGTTAAATTTAAATGAGAGAGGGAAGGAAAGAATGGGGGATGAGAAAAAAGGAAACAAAGAGGAAAGAAAGAAATGGAGTAAAGGAAGGGAGGGATGGAGAGGTGACTAAGGAGTAGTCAAAACAAAAATTTTCTAAGATTCTGGGGGAGGAGAGGTTATTAAACCAGAAGTAGAACTGAAGGAGCACACTGGAACAAGATGTTAAGGTTGGGCAGGCAAAATTAAGAAAGATATTTCTGACAAAGAATTCCGTGTGTAAATAAGAGCAAAAGTAGGCATAAGCAGGACATGTTCAAAGAACCAAACTATCAAATCTGGGATTGATTTTACCCTCTCGATCTAAAAGGTTAGCCTGTTACTTCATGGATGCCGGCAGAAGACATGAGACTCAGGTCAGAGAGAGGACTTTACTCCAAGCACAACCGGAGTCATAACCATTCACATGTTTGTGTCAGCTTACATCAGGATAACACAGGGCAGGGATGCATGAGTTCCCTTATGGAAGAAGAACATGGAGCTTAGCAAAAAGTGTATTTTATAGAAAGCAGTAAGCCAGTCTGCTTTGTTCTGGAGGCAGCCATCACCTTCTCCTTCATGGGTGCTTGCTGTGAGAAAAACATTTCCAAGTTTAAGTATGACAACTTTCTTCTTTAGCCATTTCTGGATAATCTTTTTAATTTTTTTATAATTTCAAAACTAAAATGATTTACAAAAACAGTATAGGAAACATACATTTCCTTGTGATATTTTATCTCAGTATACTTATCAGCCCACACTTTCTACATTTTTTTCTCTGAATCGTTAGCAGGTAAGTTACAAAATATGTATTTCACGTCTATTTATCCTTATATACTTCAGTATTTCCTAAAACTCATACAACCTTACATAATAGCAGTGTAGTTATCACCTTTATAATTTTAAACTGATAGAATGTTTTTATCTAATCTCTCATCCATACTATTTTTGTCAGTTGATAATAGCATTTCGCCTCAATCTAATCTAGGAACAGTATTAAATTTGCTGTAACTCTTCATCTTTTTAGTTGGAACATTTCCCAAGACCTTTGTATTTTACAACATCAGCATTTTAAATACACTCCCTTTTCCCATTTAACATACAATTTTCTACATTAAAAAAGTCCTTTATGAATAAATATTTGTATTACTTCCATTCTAACCCAGATGCACCCTTGATTTGTTTTTCCCTTGCCCTACTGCATTAACCTTGTACAGTAATGAATTTCATTCTTGTCCCCTTGGTAAACTGATCTCTTCATGAAACGTCTTTTCTTTTTCACTGGTGATATACCTTGTTTTGAAGTTTTATTTCACCTAAATTTCAATATAGCTGTGCCAGTCTTTTTTTTAAATCACTGAATATCCTTTCCTGTTCTTTTAATTTTAATTTTTCCATGTTTTTTATGTATCTAAAGTGACTTTTTTATAGACAGCCTACAAATGAATCTTAACTTTATTCACCAGTATAATAAGCTTTACTGTGTTCATAGTTAGACCATTTATATTTTATTCATATCAAGTAATTACTAATATGGTTTTATTAAAATTTACCATCTTGCCAGTTAATTTATTTTTTCCATCTATCCTTTTATCCTTCTCTGTCTTTAGGGAATTATTTTTACTATCCTATTCTATCTGTACTACTATCTTATTGTTTATACTATTTTTACCTTTTTCAATAATTGCCAAGGACTAACAAAAATATCTCTTTAGTCACAGTATACTTTCAAATAAAATTATGCCACTTGAAATGTAGTGTAAGAATCTTAGCAGTAGAATTATCTCAATTTCTTCCTCCTATCTTTCAGCTATTATCAATAGTTAATTTATATGCATATGCTATAAATGTATAGTAATATTTGAACTAGACAGCCAACTACATTTTGGAGCAACTTTTTAAAACAAAAAATATCTAACATTTATCTTCACTTGTTTCATTTTCAGTGTTCTCCAAGACTTTGTGTAGACCCAATTTTTTTTTTGTTTGTTTGTTTTGAGGCTAGGTCTTACTTTGTTGCTCAGGGAACCCCAGACTCTCGTTGCGCAGGGTACTCCATACTCAAGCAATCCCCAGCTTCTGCCTTCCAGGTAGCTGGGATTACAGGTGTGCACCACCACGCCCAGCTATTTTTTGAGACTAGGTCTCGCTATGTCGCCCTGGGCAGGTCTCAAGCAATTCCCAGTCTCAGCCTCCCATCCTAGGCTGGGATTAAAGCTGCGTGCCAACATAGGCAGCTTGTATGGACTCAAATTTTAGTGCAAGGAAGGAGATGATGAATTTTCAATTTCTATTTGTCTCTACATTTTTATTTTTCCTTTATTTTTTAGATACATTAGTTTTATTGAATTCTTCAGCACTTTAAAATACAATTCCATTATGCTCTGCCTTGCATATTTTCTAATAAGAAATCTGCTATAATTTTATCTTTGATCCTGTCTTTTCCCATGTGTCTTTTCCCTCTAGTTGTCATATCCATTTCCTCTCTTTCACTTTCAGTACATTGAATACTACCTGTATAGGAGGAGCGCAATTTGTCCTTTTAGCATTCTCTGAGATTTCTGAAGCTATGATTTGATGACACTCTTCAGTTTTTCTACAAAATTGTTGGCCACCTCTTAAAATACCTTTCCTGCTCCATATCGTTCTTCTCCCCTCCCTTTTTCCTCCTAGGGTTCCTCTCTCATAAATTTGACAATTTGAAACTACCCTCATGCCCCTGTCCCATTTCAGTTCTTCAATGCTTTGTTTTTAAACTTTCCTCATGGTTCAGTGTGGGTCACTTCTAGCTATTCTACATGGTCCATGTAGCATTATTTTACACTCAGAGTAGGAGTTGGATGCTTCTTTTTCAATGTTTTTGTTCCATTTACAATTTTAGTCTTCTGATTGAATCTGTACCTGAGATAGTCTGTCCTCAGTGCTCTTGCTCTACCCCCACATTCTGACACATGCTTATTGGTGTCTGGAAGATGAAATATTCTTTATTATTCTGTCACAATCTCCATCATAGGTAGGCTGTTTGACCCTGGCTATCAAAGGCAAGGCGCTAAAAAGTATCCGCCCACCACTGGTGATTTCTCACATAGGAGTGGTTTCAGCTTTTCTCCCTCCGTGGAAGGTTTTCAGTACCAGTAACTTTAGGTTTTGCTATTTAAGGGAAAAGAATGCAAGTTCAGTGTCTTTTCCAAAGTGGAAGCTACTTCCTTCCTAGGACTGCATCTTGGGCTCTCTCCTGCCTTGTCCTCAGTATATCTTATATGCACGCACAGAGCTCTGTGAAAAGTGGAGGTGACTTCCCCTTTTGGGGCTGTTTATAGGGATTTTTCAGTGCCAGAGTACCCTAAACTTGGTTTTTAGCAACATGTTAAAACATGTTAGCTTTTTTTTTTTTTTTAAACAAAAAGAGATAATCTTGATGATGCTTTTTTTTATACCCCATATATTTTGGGTATTTATGCATCTATATCATTTTTCATGCAAAATCTGAGGATTTAATCAATCATTTTTGCATGAAGTAATTGAGTACAGACATTTATTTTAAGATATTTTTAAGCATTCTGATTCTGACTTATATCTCCTCAATTGCAAAAAATTTAAAAAAAATACAGAATGAGCTATAGGATTCAGTTCATAAATATGACAAGTTTACTTTATATTCAGAAGCACAAGGACCTAGTTAACTTGTCCAAAGTCATAATAACTAGTAACCATCAAAACTAGAGGTAGAATCCACAACTCCTGCTTCAAATTTCAAAGCGTTATACCCATCAACTATTAACTAATTTAGCTGAATCATGTAGGCAAACCTATTACTATCTCTCCATCTGCATTCCTCAAGTACAATTCAAACCTTCCCTCTACTTTTCAAACATAACTACAATTTTTTCTTTACTTTTCTTTCTTTCTTTCTTTTTTTTTTTTTTGAGACTAGGTCTCACTATTTTTGCACATGGAACCACAAGTGCACGTTGCCCGGGGTACCACAGACTCAAGCAATCCCCAGCCTCTGCTTTCCAGGTAGCTAGGATTACAGGTGTGCACCACCACGCCCAGCTATTTTTTAGAACTAGGTCTCGCTGTGTTGCCCCAGGTGGGACTTGAACCGTGATCCCCAGTCCCTGCCACAAATTGCCATAAGTTGTCGACAAGCACATGCCACCATGCCCGGCAACTACAATTTTCAACAACAATAAAAAGCAAAAAATTATTCAATTCTAAAAGACTAAATACTTTTCTGTCAGAGTTACTTTCCGAAGTAAGCTAATGTACATGTCAATTTGTATATGAAAAGATTAGTCAACTACTCAATTTAAGCAGTTTAGTAATAATAAAAACATTAGATAAGTCAAGAGGGCCAAAGAGAAAAGACCCAAACCTTTAGTGAGAAAGTCAAGGGAAATTATCTGTCAAAAAAGCTAAATTATAGTTAATGCATGTGTCTTTGTGTATATAAAAAAGAAGTTATGCTTTAAAATGTTTAATAATAGCTAAAAAATTAGAAATACTATAAAGATTAAGAAGAAAGGTTAATGATCTGCTCAAAGGTACTTTTCTATTAGGAAATCAAGTGCTTCACAGGTTATTACCCATATTTAAGTGATTCTAAAAGGCTAAAATAAAGTAAGCAGGATTTGGGCTTACTTCCAAAACATTTTTACATTTAAATATGTATCCTATTATTAAGAAAAATACCATTATAACCATGTAATTTCTGACCATGAAGGGATCATTAGCTAGTAGCTACTTAAGATAATTACTGTTTTCAGAAGTATGCATAACATGATTGCCAAAAGTATAGTAGACTTATAGATAAGATTTCATGTTTCATTTACAAAAAATATCTGTACTGACTAAAGAGTCAACTTAACTAGAAAGTCAGTAAAGAACCAACTAGTCAGTGAAATTTTAAATGGTCATTTGTAATTCATTACATACTTATAATTATCAGCTGTTTGTAACTCTGCTTTTACTACTTCTATCTTTTAAATTTAAAAACCCTCACTTTATTTTGTTTCAGTGATTTTGACTTGTCTATATATTTTGTTGCCTTAAGCATATGGGCAGTATTTATTGGCTGTATAACCTTGAATAAGTTAGGAAACTTTTAGTTTTTCTACTTATAATTTGGGATAATATCTATTTCACAGTGTCAGAAGATTAAAATAGGGTACATACAGCATGTATATATATAATGATGTGTACCACATATAATACATTCAGTAAAAGGTAACTTATAATAAAATGACGGACATACTTTCAAAGGTATTAATAAAGAGTTCAGTGAAATTAAGATGAGACTACTTGGAAGGTGGTAACCACTTTCATTTCCACTGTATTCTCATAAATGACACTGAAGAGTGGGCAAGAAAACTGCATCACTAACACTCTAACACCAAAAAATGATGCCCAGTGTTTCCAAAAAATCCACACATTTCATGAGTTGAGGTTTTAGTACCTATAATATTTATAGATCTCTAGTAAAGTACAATGTATCCATTCTTCCTAATACCTTCTTACCTTCACTGGGTAGAGATGATAATAAAATATTGAAAAGAATAAAATTCAAATTTTAAAGAATTGATAAACACAAAACTTTTTTTTTTGAAATTAGGTCTTGTTATTTTTGCCCATGGAACCACAGGCTCACGTTGCCCAGGGTACCACGGACTCAAGCAATCCCCTGCCTCATCTTCCCAGGTGGCTGGGATTATAGGCACGCGCCACCACACCCAGCTATTTTTTTGGAACTAGGTCTTGCTATGTTGCCCTGGGCGGGACTCAAACCGTGATCCACAGTCCCAGCCTCACTTCATAGGCTGGCGCCCACAGGCACACATCACCGTGCTGGCTTTAAATACAAAACTTTTAGCTTCACATTATATAATTATTATAAGTCACATTCCTTTTATTTACCTATTGATTATATATAAGCACTTGATCATGACAGCTAAATTGAACAGTTACTTCCCTGAATACGGTTCTGTTCAGACTTAAGAGATACCACTGAGTCTAAAAGTTCACATGGAGAAAAAAGAATTAGGAACTTGTCTAAGGCTGCCAAATGCTATCATAAGAAGTAAGCCTGTAAATCTCAAAGTGCATATTATAAGGACATGGTTATGTAAATACAAGAAAACATGTATACATGTATAAAAATTGAGAAGTTTATTATCCCCCCCCAAATTTATAAGTTTAGAACCAAAACTATAAATTAACTCTAAATGGATTTTTTAAATAGATTTCCAAATAAATTTCAGTAGAATACATTGGATTACACTAAATGTAACGTACAAATTTAGGAGTAAAATAAAACCAGATATATGCAAAAGATGAAAACTTTCCTACAGAGCATTCATGTTCAGTTGGCAAAGAAATCAAAGTGAAACATAGGCTAGGTATCAAAATACTATTATATATTCCATGGAAAATTTGAATTATGGCTAATTTCCTAATTTTTCTAACCTAGAAAGTAGTGATAGCCAGAGATTTCAAGAAATTAGGAAAAGACATTTCCCCTGTTACTTTGACAATTGTGTTTCTCACTTCAATTACAATTCTCCAAGTCAGAAATCTCTACAAATACAATGGCCTATCTTTCACGTTACATTAAACTCAAGTTTATCATTGTTCAAATGGCCACATTCTTTTGTTTTAGTTTATTTTACAATTTGAGAGATCCCAAATAAGGTTCTCATTTATTACAAATGAAAAAAAATTAAATTCTAACATTACCATGTTTTGGAAAAACGTGGTTTAAAACAAAACAAACTCACCACCCCCAAACAGAACCTCAAAAAAAACCAAACAGAACCTCAGGTTCTATTTTTATTGCTAAAGACATTTTAGAAGAGTTAAATCTAGTCAAATCTGAAGGAGCAAACTGATGAATAGTCTAAAATTTTTCCTTTAAAATAAAGAGCTTAGTATCTCTATTTCCAAAATTATGAAATGGGGATGGGGCATGGGGGTGGGACTGAGAGAACTCGACAAAAAAAGAAGTGGAGAGAATAGGTTAGCATAGAAAAAAAGACTATTTTGAGACCCATTTTAAGGCAAAACACTATTTAACTCAATAAAATGAGAAAAAGGGTAAACAAGATGTAGTAACAGTCCTTAACCTTTCAAAAACTAATCTAACCCATTATACATAATTCATTAAATTTTTAGTGATAATAATGAAGAACTGATTACATGGGTGGGGACAGAGTCAGTACTTGAAAACAGATGAACAAAAACAATTATTTCAATAATATTTTCCCCACTATGAGTAATCCTAATTTGTACTCTCACCTTCAAACTCATCTCTCCCATTTAATTCAACACACTCTCTAAATCTGCCTCTATTCGAAAAACACACAGAAGAAAGAATAACTGAAAAAGAGAGAAAGGTAAAAATTATAATGGGTACCTAGGATAGGAGCACTATAGCAATTCTCCATTTAAGAAAGAATATGATGAAATTTCCTAAGAAAGATTTACTGTATTTCTGTAATGAAATAAAGAAAATAAGATACACAAAGTAAATTTTAAAAAGATGAGAAAGTTTCAGATACCTTGACAAAACTGGACTTAAAATGCATGACACTTTTCACAAGTTTCATGTGCTGTTCCAATCAGATTCTTGCTAGATAAACAGGAACTTAAACTGTTCATCATATAAGAACTAAGTCTAACTAGTAGCCTCAATTTCTTAGAAGAAAATCAATACCTAAAAAAAGGAAATATAAACATTTTAACTCATTGTAAATTCTTACACAATTAAAAATGCTTTGAGTAAAATGATGTCATATGAATTGTTTTTACATATCTAATGAAAACAAAACTTGACACTGTTTTTCCTAATTGACAGTCTGCATTAATTGGGCAAAAATAGCCAAATAGAAACATGTACACTAACACACACAATTTATCTTTAACTGTGTATACATGTATACGAACACATAAGAAATCAGAATTTACCCAATGCTTACTCAATAGTCAAATAACTCTCTTATAGGAAAACAACACAAATTAAAATTAATTACATACATCATAGCAAATAATTTAATTTCATAATTTAAATTCATCAATCTTTATTAATGATTTAAGTGATTATTAGTAATCAAAAGCCAAAATTTAAAAGTAGAACAATAGCAACAGCTACTTTTGAGGCTGTTATCTCTACTTTGTAAGAGGTCCTGTATCCATCTTTAGATAGAGCTTTTAGCACAATGAATATAGTTGGTACTTAAAACAGATCAAATTAAAACTAAGACAATTTCATATTAAAGAGATTCATCCCTTTAACTCAGTAATTCTACGTATAGAAACTATCATAAAGAAATAACACACTCCCCGGGCGTGGTGGTGCACGCCTGTTGTCCAAGCACTGGGAGGCAAGAGGCTTGGGATCGCTTGAGTTCACGGGTTCAAGACTACCCCAGTCAACATAGCAAGACCTAGTCTCGAAAAAGCAGCCGAATGCTGTGGCGGGTGTGTATAATCCCAGCTACAAGGGAGGTTGAGGATGGGGATCGCTCGAGTATGTGGTAACTCAGGCAACTTTGAGTCTGCAGTATCCTGGGCAACAGAGAGAACTAGTCTCCAAAAAAAAAAAAAAAGAATAGAAAAGAAAAGAAAAGAAAAGAAAAGAAAAAAGGAAAAAAAGAAATAACCCACCCCTCAACCCTCTTTGACAGCCTCAATTCTACAGTCAGATTTCTAGGATTTACGGAAAGAAATATATGAACTATTGCCCTTTGTGACAATGTGGATAATACTAAGTGAAATAAATCAGAAAGAGAAAGATAAATTGTTGCATGTTTTCACCTATACAGTGCTATGTCTAGCTCTTCTGCCTTTTTTTTTTTAATTGGATTGTTTCCTTTATGTTGAATTATATGAGTTCTATGTAGATTTTGGATATCAGATGTATGGTGTGCAAATATTTTCTTGTAACCAGTAGGGTGTCTTCTTGTTTTAGTGAGTTTCTCTCTATATAAGCTTTTTAGTTTGATATGGTCTCATTTGTTTATATTCTCATTCTCTTATTATTGGAGATGAATCCATAAAGAAATTACTGAAGTCAATGTCATGTTTTGTCTGTTTTCTTCTATTTTACGGTTTCAGCTCATAAAGGCTTTCATTTACACTGAGTTAATTCTGTATATGGTGTATACAATCAACTAGTTTTATTCTTTTGCATATAGCTTCCCAGTTTTTCCAACACTATTTGTTAAGTTACTGTCTTTCTTCAGTATCTTCTTGTCTCTTTGTCATAGATTAACTGTCCATTTAAGTGTAGGATTGTTTCTCAGTTCTCAAGTCTATTTCCTTAGTCTGTATGTCAGTTTTTGTTCTATTACCATATTGTTTTGTTGACCCTAGTTTTGGTGTATGGTTTTAAGCCTGGGCATGTGATACCACTATTTTTCTTTTATTAGAATTGCTTTAGCTCTGTGAGATTTTTTGTTGTTCCATCTAAAATCCGTAATGTTTGTACTGTTTCTTTAAAAAAGCGCCACTAGAGCATTTATAGGTAGTACACTGAGTTAGTATACCGCTTGGGGAAGAGAGCTACCTTATCAAATTCACTAAACAGGGACTATTTTTTCCAATTTTTGCCTCCTGTTTCTCTCAACAATGTCATAATTTTCATTGTAATGAAATTAAACCTCCCTTGTAAAGTGTACTCCTAGTCACTGAATTCTTTTTGATAGGTTTGTAAACAGGGTTGTTTTCTTGATCCCTTTCTCTTCTACCGTACTTTTTGCATATAGGAATACAAAGAAGCAGGGCACGGTGGCTCATGTCTGTAAGTTTCAGCCTATGAAGCGGCTGGGGCTAGGGATCGTGGTTCGAGTTCTGCCTGGGGCACATAGCAAGACCTAGTTCCAAAAAATAGCTGGGCGTGGTGGCGTGCGCCTGTAATCCCAGCTATCTGGGAAGCTGAGGCTGGGGATTGCTTGAGTCTGTGGCCCCCCGGCAATGAGAGCCTGCGGTTCCACAGGCAAAAATAGCGAGACCTAGTCTCAAAAAAAAAAAAAAAGGAATGCAAAGAAAAAAATTGCTAATTGATATTATAACCTGCCACTTTCCCAATTTATTGATTCAATTAGTTTTCTGTTGGAAGTCTTGAGGGTTTTCCAGTTATATTACCATGTGATCTGCAAGTAATGATAGTTTTACCTGTTCTTTTCCACTTGAATTCCTTTTATATCTTTCCCTTCCCTAACTGCTCTAGCTAGGGTTGCCTATACTACATTGAAGAGCAGTGGAGAAAGTAGATATCCTCACCTTGTACCAGATCTTAGAGGAAAAGCTTGTCACCTTTGAGAAAGATGCTAGTTGTAAGTCTGCCATGTACTTCACTATGTTGAGTTTCCTTCTATCTCCATTTTTTGAGGATTTTTATCATAAATGAAGAATCTTTTCAAATGCTTTTGCTACATCTATTAACATGAACATATGATTTCTAGCCTTGTTTTTGTTGATGTGAATTACACTGATTGCTATTAAGATGCTGAACCTGTCCTCTTATGCCTCAAATCATACTTTGTTAAGATGCATGATACTTTAAATGCATTGCTGAAATCATTTTGCTAAGATTTTGTTGAGGATTCCCACATCTATGTTTATCAGGGATACTGATCGTAATTTTCTTTTTTGTGTGATGTTTTTGTGTGGCTTTGGTATGAGAATGATGTTGGCCTCATTGAGCATGGAAGTATTACCTCTTTTTAAATTTGTTTGGAAGAGCTTAAGAAGAATAGCCATGACTTCAAGGTTTGGTAGAACTCACTAGGGAAATTGCCTATTCCTCGGCTTATCCTTCTTTTGAGACTTTTGTCTTCCAGGTTACTCAACTTCAGCAATTCACATATCTAAATGGCCACCTTTACCTTTTGATTTGTGGAGGTCAGGCCATTAAGGGTGATGATTATTATTATTATATGAGGGTCTATTACATCATTTTTGTCTTTAATTTTCTGGTTCTATTTACTTATTCTGTCTGTACGTGTGTACATATATGTGTATGTGAGTGTGGGTCCATGCTCTTCTATTTAGATAAGACAGTTTATTTCAACATTTCTTGGAAGGAATGCCTAGTGTTGACAAACTTTTTCAGCTTCTGTTTGGATGCAAAGACTTTCATTTCTCTCACATATGTGAAGAGGAGTCTTACAAGATATTCTTGGTCAAGAGTTTTTATCTTTGGGTATTTTGATTATATCATTCCATCCTCAAGAAATCAAATGTAAGCCTGATATGGGTCCTTAAGACAGGTTATCTGCTTTTCCTTCCTAGTCATTTCAATATTCTTTCTTGGTCTTGAACTTTCAGACAATTCACAACTATGAGTCCTGATGTGTGTCTCATTGCATTTATACAACCAGGTGTTTTTTCAGTTTCATGGATCTGTAAATTTAGTTCACTTCCCAGGTTTAGGAAGTTATTTTCTATTAGTTCTTTGAATAAGTTCCTTCTCTCTCTCTCACCCCTTCTGAAATACACATTATTTATTTGTTACATTTCCTAACAGTTTTGGAAATGATTCTCAGTTTTTCTTCAATTTTTTTCTTCCTATTTCTCCTTCCACCTGGATACTTCAATGTAGATTTTCATTACCCTTGAAAAATTACCATGTTTAAGGTCTCTACTCAATCTTTCATTTATAGTCTAGTCTGCTTCCATTAATTTCTCCAGTTTTTTAATCCTTCTATCGATTTCTATACATTATGTATCTCCATTACTTTTTTATTTCAATTCCCTTCGATTCCCATTTTCTGTTCATTGTGTTTATTACTCAGGAAATTCATCTGTTTTTCTGAGTTTTCTTATACATCTTTGATCAACTTCTCTGTTTTCTTCTATTTCTTTGAATTTCTTTATCATGGCAATGATAGAAAGAAAAACACTTCCACATCTCTGTTGTTAGCTTCTGGAAAGTTGCTCACTCCTTGTGGTGATGTGCTTTCTTAAAAACTCAAGATACCAATTGTTGGTAATTTTTCATCAGCCATTTTGTTGCTCAGAAGTTTGCAAGTTTTCTTTAAGTGTCTTTAGTATAACTTACGAGGGTGCATAACTTCTACTATTCCATCACATAGTCTGTAAGTTTGTTGTTTTTTCTTCTGTCTGTAAGTTTGTTGCTTTTTCTTCTTAAACTTTTTCTGGTTTTATATGTTTTTATATATTTGGCATGGCTAGGCTTCCTTACCTTGTGTCTAGGGAAAAACTGATGAGAAGCTGTTGAGTCAGGGATGGGTGAGGAGTATGAAGAGATCCAGTTGCTGGTGTGAGTTGGAGGATAGGGGTTGCTCAATGTTTGTGGCATCACTGATAACCCTCATCTTTGGGGGGTTCAGAAACAGGTTTCTGCAGTCTTTGTACTGTCAGCAAGCCTCACAAGGTCAGCAAAAGTCCTAATGTGGTAGAGGAGGAGGAGCATAGTCCAGCATATTGGACTCAGCCTTCTGGACACATCTCAGCAACTTATTCAGATCTTCCATCCTCCCCATCACTCAGACTTCCCTCCCCAGGACTACTAGTAAATATAGCTCCAAGATATGCAGAGCAGATTCCCATCCTGGGCTGCAGTTTCAGTGTCTCTCTCCACTGAGCTACTGTTGCATGGACAGTGCTCCACACTGTCCAATATGATACAGCCCATGCTGGTGTCCAATGTCCAAGAGGAGCTCTAGCTTTGCCCCAAGTCACAGGACCTCTAGGTCCAATGCGCCTCTCGAAAACTTTTAGATTATTCTCTCAGAAGTGAAGTAGGAAACCTTTGACATTATGTTATTATCTCAAAAATCAACTTGAGGTTATATTTTTAACTGGAAACAATCTATATATCAGGAAACTGAGAAGAAAATCATGGCTCATTCACATGATGGTATACAGTCACAAAGATTTATGAAGAAATTCTTTGGAAATAAGAAACTGCTCATGATAAAAAGTGAAGAAATCCCACATTGTTTGGTTTCAATTGTTGTAAAAATTGAACTAAGAAATGACTGAAAGTCAATTTAGCATGAATGCTAAAAGTTTTTCTTGCTGTATTTTCCAAACTGGCAAGCTTATTTAAAAACAATAGGTTCTGTTTTCTGTTTTCATTATTATCAAAAAATCTGCACAAAGGGTTTCTATGCAATACAACAATTTATTCCTTTTATAAAATTTTAAGTAAACAACAAATCATTAGGAATCTCTACTCATTTGAGCTGACTCTTAATATGGAAAAAAATCACAAATTGTAGAAACTGCTTTATAGATAAGATTCAGTGAAGTAAAAGTAGAGTATGAAGGTAATAAATACTCTCTTAGATTTTTTATTCTGGCTTTCACACTTGTCTTGCAGATAGTATTCATTATTGGATCTCTGACTTTTGCTAATAATTTTAAAAACAGCTATAATTCATATAATTGACTTTCTCTTATTCCACTGTTGTCTAGTATAGGTTAACGAAGAATAAGTGAGGTGGGATAAGTGCCCAAATTTTTCTTAAATCACTTTGCATGACAATTATGGCAGGATGGGGAAAGCATCAAAGTAAATAGACATTACTGTATAACAGCATGCTATACTCTTCTGAAAAGACTACCACATACTGTTGGTCCAACTTACTGATTTCTCATTTATTCTACATGTACTAAGTTCCCTATCAGCTCCACTTCTATAAATATGCTCTGACAGATGACCAATTTTCAGTGACAACTACTACTATATACTGCTATTACCAATTCTTCTTCCCCTACCAACTCCTTTAAGTACTAAAGCACCCTATTTCCCCAGGGATTTATTGTGTTCTACCACTATTTTCCTTCTATAGAATTTTCAGGTTCTAACTGAAAATTACAAACACAAATATAGAACACTCCATACATCTTCGAAGAACTTAGGAATCCATCTCCAACTTCTATACAGATGATGCTTAAACTTACCTTAAACTAATAACCTGAGAGCTACACACTATCTCTGGTGGTTCCCCATAGCTATAAAATCCAAGCTCTTCTTGATCTAGCTTCCCTCCATTATTTCAGCTTATCTTTTGCCATTCATCATCATTTTTCTGTATGCCAAGTAAATTAAAATCACCACCTAATATTTATTGAGGTCCATTAATTCTAGGCACTGTTCTAAGTGTTTTATATGATTAACTCATTCATTTTCACAGCAATCCCATAATGTAGCGAACTATAATCTCCATTTTACACTGAAGAAAGTCTCTTTCCTAAACTACCAAGTAATCTAGTCAATATACAAATCAACAGCCTGTAATCTAAAGTTTTATACTATGCAATCTCTCCTAAATGCCTAGTACTGTACTAAGAATTCAGGAATGTGACAGAAAAGACCAATGTCCTCACAGGATTTATATTCTAGTAAATAAACAGAAAAAAAAATCAGATTATTAAAAAGTACCAGGTAGAAAGTAATAGGTCCACAAAGGTGGGCCTACTTAATGGTCATGCAAGACTCTAAAAAATACTTCCAAGGCAGGAACTACAGGATAAGTAGGTACCACTGACACACAGAGGAGGGGTATATTTTGACAAATGCTGGGAGTTGCAGAGATAGTGTTATGAACTGAACTATGCTGTCCCAACATTAATATGTTGAAGCACCAATTCTAAATGTGACTTTATCTGTAATAGAGGAAATTTAAGGGAAGTAATTAGGGTTAAATAAGGTCATAAGGATGGGACCTGTATTCTTACAAGAGGAAATGACACCAGGAGTTAACCAATCTCTTTTCTTACTACCCCCGACCCCATATACACAAAAAAGAAAGGCCATGTGAGGATACAGTGAGAAGAAGATACCTGTCTATAAGTCAGGAAGAGAGATAACCAGACACCAACCCAGATGGTTTCATGGTACCATGATATTGACTTGATCCTTGGAACTGTAAGAAATTTCGGTTACCCTAACTGTGGTATTTTGTTATGGCAGCTCAAGCAAATAAATACACGTGGGGAAGGCAAGGTTATTTTGTAGGAACTGACAAAATTCAGTGTACCAGTACAGAGAGCGCAATGAAGTTAGTAATGTATCAAAGGTCCTTAAGTTCATAGATATTAATGAATCTGAAATAACTACAAGAGCCCCTGGTACAAGAGTTTTTAGCTGGATAATACCAGACTTGAAATTGTCTTCTCTCAATGGACATAAATATACAAATATTTGTATATAAATAGTTGTAACATACTTACACACATTATACTCACGCAAAAAATAAATATGCAATATAAAATGCATTTCACTGATTTCCAGTCTGGTATTAAAACCATCTAGACATGTCATGTATTGTGTGTATGTGTGTTGTATATGAAAACTTAGTGAAAAAGCAATATCTATCTCTTTAAAATCAGCACCTGGGTGCAACCAAGAAAGTATGATATAACCAAAGAATTAATGTTTATATTCCTGAATGACTTTAGTATAAGTATTCATGGTTGTTCAATCTAAGAAAAAATGCAGTTGTATCATAATACCAACTTGTCTTCACCTCAAAAATATTTTTTGAACATACTGGAAATACTTTAAGATCAACATTTTAAAGTAAATATTATTTTTTCAGTTATCTTTAAGGCATACAGGCATTTTCACTTTTATATATAAACTGCTGTTTATAGTCACACATGAAATAAGAAGAATTTCTGGAATTCTCTAGGGTTGACAGTTAAATGTGTTATAAGCCCACCAAATGGTCAATTAAATTCTATTCATTTTGACAGAAATTTTCTGACCAACTTCCCCCAAGTGAGGGAAAGTAAGTGTTGGAAGCAAGGATGAAAAGACAGGAGGGAAGGACAAGAAGAAATGGAATGAGAGAAAATAGCAGGAAGAATGAGGTGAGAGAAAGAGAGAAGTTCCCCAGTTGAATTAGCTACCAGAGTAAATATAATGAAGATCATCACATTGCCCCAGATTTAAGGTCTAATTGTGAAGCAGGCATTGCTAGAAGCTGGGCATCATAAAGACTCTTGAAATCATAAAACTTAATCCAGCTATTTTTCTCAAAGTAATTGTAAATGAGAGGAATCTGACAAGGAAAAAACAGTTATATGTTAGCCAAAACCAAAACTGCACATGTGCAATCTGTGTAAATTAAACAAAGATAGCCCATATCAAAACATGTTAATGGTCTGTCAAAATAAATTCTTGTGTTACATTATGACTATTTTCGCCTGAGTAAATTCCCTCAAAGGAAAAAAAAGAGTAACTTTAAGTCATTTTCTAAAAGGACATGTCATACAATAACACTATGGTTTAAATTTGATATGGCAAGAAAATTTTTGAAAAATGTGAAATACCTCAGTCTGACCTTCATGGGCACTGGTCTCATGAGTAACTCGAATAGCCTGCAATAAGAATACAAGATATTCATAAGGGAAAATAATTATACTCAATTTTTTAAGTGAAAAAACAGTAAATTTTGACATCTAAGATAAAACCAAATTGGGAGAAATTTAAGAGCAGCTTAGTACTAGATACTTAAGAATGATTTCTATGCAAGAAATGAATTGCTATACTTTCCAACCCACAAATCTCTGAAGACTTAGGAGACTGAGTTAACTGTTTACTTATAAATTCTGAGTGTAAGTGGGACTCATTTAACTTGTTTATGAAAATATTCAACACTTTATTCAACTGAGACTAAAATCTAGTAAGTAGCTCACAGATACAGAGTGAAGAAGCTGATCTCATCTGTTTCTCTAGGTTACATGCTCCTCTGCAGCTCTGGCTGTATTTATGCTTAATCATGCAGCTTTGGTCAACAATTTAGAAATGTGGAACAAAAGCATGCATCTACTGAAAGCTAGAAACTTTAGTTTTCTGAACTTAAAAGAAAATGATCATATACTACCCACTATATGCAAAGATGAAGTAAATTATGGGTAAGAGTATGACCTTTATGAATGGCAATTTGGCAATCAGTATCAAAGCCTTAAAAAAGCATGCAAACTGTTTGATCTAACAATTTCTCTTCAACAGTTTATATATTTACATACTACTGTGTATAATTATATATAATTAAGGATATTTGCAAATATTTAGTTACAGTGATGAATCTTGCAATATTTTTCAAATAGTGAAAAGGAAAAAATATAAAGTTTCTGGCAATAATTTGTTAATTAAAAAAATAACACCATATGATGAAAAGCTATGCAGCCATTATATGAAGTCAAAAATATACTTACTGTATGCAATAAATTTATGATAAGTGAAAAAGCAAGTTACAAAGCATATTACAGCATGACCAAAATTTTGTTTTAAAAACTTATGTATATATACATATATGTCCTATGAAAACTATAAATGGTGACTACCTCTCACAGGTGGGATTATTGCAAATTACCATACTGTATTTTTTTTGTCAAATAAAGATGTTTTATGAGATCAGCAGGTTTTTCAAAGAAAATAACTTGAAATTATCAAAATATATTGCAATTTTAAAACAACATAATCAAACAAATGAACTGACTGGGTACAAATTTTGCTTAATGTATTATTCTAATCAGCTAATTTGTACTACTTCTAATTTCAAAGAACTTACAATATGTCCAATAATAGTATTAAATGGTAAAAAGACTTCCAAAGGAAAACAAATTTCAAAAACAATTTTTAAAATCATTCTGAAACAATTCTATGAAATGATACAATCATTTAATACTATATCATGTGGCCTGTGTCTTCACACATGCAAAAATATCACACTGATAAAATAGCTAAAGTATAGTCTAACATCTACCTTTAAACCTTTGTTTTTTCCATTGGTCTTCAGCCTTGTTCCAAATTCCCAGTGAAAGACACACAGGGTATTGCCAGGCATATATTTATTATAGGGAGGGAATGGTAAGGAATAGTCAATGATAAGATATTTTATAAATCTGTAAATCAAACTGCTTTTATTTCTCATCATCTCTAGAAATAGAAGTGGAAATTTATCAACATTTACGGATATTTCAGATAATGGTACCTGAAAAGTACAAAAGGTCATTTTTAATGAATATGGAAAAAAACATAACTTCTCAAAACTACTTTCAAGACAAACCCCAAACAGAATCGACAACCCCACAAAAATCTGCCCACATAAGAAATCAAGACAGAAAAAAGGTACCGACGTCATAGTTCTCCAGGTATCTGGCTCGTTCTTCAGGGCTCATTGACACAGACTCCTCCAGGAATTTTTTCAAAGTTGATCCTGATTCTGCAAATATTAAAAAAGATAAAATTGAAAGGTCTAAATTAAAAAAGATAAAATTGAAAGGTCTGACATGAAAATACTCGAAGCATGCTAACCATTTTTCAGGTAAAACCCTTTCAGGTATAAGTTAGAAATACATATTGCAATAAAGAACAGTGTTGAGGTTATTTGTGTAAGCTCTGAATAAAAAGAAATAGAGAATTAATATTCTTCTAACAGTATATACATTTCCCAGAACAAAAGAAACAGGAAGAAAATGTTCTAATTACTTTGAAAGAAAGAACTAGAGCACCACCTACTGCTCAATAAGTTAAACTTATAACTTAAACAGGAAAAAAAAGCAGCAATGAAAAATTATTTACCGAAGTGCATCTTGTCTTTATTGTTGGCAATAGCGTGGATCAGTCCAATCGTTCCACAGGCATTGCTGATTGTTTGTTTCATGAAATACACTGACGATGTAACATCTTGTCCCTGAGATTTTATTTTTTCTTCTTCTTCTGTTCTGAATACTTCATACTATTAAAAAAAAATTCAATCAATCATCTATATAGGGAAGCTGGTAACAAGAGAGATTGAACCATAAAACTAGAAAAACTGTCCAGTAATGGGGATTTAGCTTATATATATGGCATATCTTAATGAAATACTGTATTTATACTTTAAGGAAATAAAGTAGATTTACACAGCAACTAAGAAATCTATATCCATTTTCAAAATATTAATGTATATTGATAAGTCTAAAAGAATATACAAAACCAGACATATTTCTGGGATAAAAACATCATTGGAGGACTTTTTACTTTATTTTCAGCATTTCTCTATTGGCTTTTTTTCCTCTAATAATAAAAAATCAAAAAGTTTAATAGTAATACATATACCTCCTGTACACATGGGAGATCCAGTATGACTAATTCCTAACATTTCTGTACTGCTAAATCATGTCACATTAAGAAATTCACAAGATATTTATAAGCGTTCAACATTTATAACAAACATTCACCCACTAACTATAATAACTGGTTATTTAAAAAATGGCACAATGAAGAATGTCAAAAAAAATCTATTCTTTGTTAGCTGCCTGAACCTACACCCTGGCTCTGCCATTGGGTGTGTGATTTTTGGCAAATTACCTAAGGACTCTGTGTTTTTTTTTTTTTTTTTTTGAGACTAGGTCTCGCTATTTTTGTCCGTGGAACTGCAGGCTCTCGTTGCCTGGGGTACCACAGACTCAAGCAATCCCCAGCCTCAGCTTCCCAGGTAGTTGGGATTACAGGTGTGCGCCACCACGCCCAGTTATTTTTTTGGAACTAGGTCTCGCTACGGGGCCCAGGCGGGAATCGAACCGCGATCCCTAGCCCCAGCCGCTTCATAGACTGACGCTTACAGACACGAGCCACCGTGCCCGGCCTTGTGCTCATTTTTCTAATCATGAAAAGAGACTAAAAATAATAAAGGGGCTTTAAAAAAAAAATCAATGATGAGGAGGAAAAAAGTAAAAAGATAATTTTATGTTTTGCTTATCATTTTCCTTCAATTTTCAGATTTCAACAGAGTAGGGAAAAATGATAAAGTAATAAAATGACAGTCTGCAGATCAAATCTGGATTAGTATGCATTTTCATGAGTAAAGTTTCACTTATATTACCCCTTTTTGTTTTCAAATGGAAAGGCTAAGTTGAAAATTTGTAAGAGAGCAGAAGGAAACAAATGATGGTTACAGAAAACCAGTGAGACACTGCTTCCAGCTTTAAACATAATTTTTATTTAATGTACATCTGTATCAGATTTTAAGTAACATTTTCAGAATAAATTCTGAAACATGAATTCATCCATATAAGTTCAATTGATAGAAACTGAAAAAGTTCCATAAGGTCTTAACTTGAAATGTTTATGGAACCCTATAGTTTAATTTGCTGTTGTTTAAAATCAATTTCCTTGCTGACAAAACAGAAAGGAAATTTTATTACCTTTTAAGCTTTAATGTCTAGGAGGGAAAAAAAAATCCTAAAATACTACATAGAAAAAAAGGAAGAGCAATTAGAGTAGACCAAAGCAGAAAAAAACACATGGTCAAGGGATAACATTGGGCCGGGCACGGTAGCACATGTCTGTAAGCAGCAGCCTAGGAAGCCATGGCCAGGGCCAGGGATTGTGGTTCGAATCCCGCCAGGGACACATAGCGAGACCTAGTTCCAAAAAAATACAGCTGGGAGTGATGGCACATGACTGTAATCCCAGCTACCTGGGAAGCTGAGGCTAGGGACTGCTTGAGTCTGTGGTACCCTAGGCAATGTGAGCCTGCGGTTCCACGGCAAAAACAGTGAGATCTAGTCTCAAAAAAAAAATAGAGATAACATGAATATCAGAGAAAAATGAATTTATAGTCTCTTCACCTATGATTCACTGGCTGGTAAAGCACACTTTTATAACTATGTAATTGACTTTATTTAAAGGGTAATGAGGTATGCAGGACAGTTCTTTTGCTATTAGTATGCTTACATCATTCACAACTACATCTTCCACTTCTAAATTAGAAATCAGAAGACTGAAATACCTTGTATCTCCTAAAACAATTAGAAATCCTTTGTGTGAATTTATGTCATTTATGAATGTAAAGAGCAAGGCACAGAGTTGCGAGAAAGGATGAATGAAAGTGAATGAGAGAGATTGATACAGTTAAAGACTGCGTGCTATTAGCAGCATGGCTGGGAGCAACTTTGAGGTAAATTACTAAGTCTTTAAGGTACTAAAATTTGGGTAAAACACTAGTTTTTGTGAGATAATGGCAGGCAGGGGATTTACCCATACATTGTTGATAAATTTTTGTTTTCTAAGGTAAACATTGAATAAATAAAAAAGTTGCTCTTTGCTCTCCAAACATTTATCATGCTAGTTTTGTCTTCAGTGTTTTAAAGCCAAACAAGATAGCAAAATAAAGTTTTCTTCATTCTACAGTTGTAAGTTCTGTCCAGTCTCAGCTGGGAGCCTCTAACAATGATCTAAAATGAAGATCTATCAGAATAAAAGTGATGTCAAAAAGTGACCGATGCAATTAATATTCTCTACTTATATTCGTGTAAATATTTATTTATATACTTCAGAATTGTGCTCTTTCTAGCAATAGGAACAGTGAGTTTTTTAAAACCAATGATGCACTGAAGAAAGAAATCCTATTGACAAAGATATCATGCTTTTTAAACATTGCCTAGTAAATAAAGATCAAATCCAATTAATTAAAAAAAAAGTTGGTCATAAAAAAATCAATGGTATGAGAAATTTCTAATTAAACAATAAACTCTTAGACTCTTAGGCTGAGAAAGTCTTAGCTTTAAACTACTGGCTTTTTTTTTTCTTTTTTTTTCGCTCCTTACAGCTGGGGTTCTGGGTCTACTACTTTATTTTAATAATCAAAAAAGATGAAAATAACACTGGACTAAGAGAGCAAACTTAAAATGTTCATCCACCCTGTTCTAAAAATTTCAAAATAGTCACAATTCATCATATAAAAGTAGGAGTTCAGTGTAATAATGGGTAATAACCAAGATGGTTTTAACTCAGTTTCTAAGACTATTGTAAACAGTAAATATAAAATTTTTAATATACTTTATAGTTAAATTTGCTTTGTACACTTAAGTGAGAGAGAATCTTGAACTGAAGCTAATTAGTTATGGCACAAAGTATTCAGGAATTTCTAGGACTGAACAAAATGTAATCCTTAATTGCTATGAGATTTGACTCCATTTATTCCTGAAAAATAGGATGACATAAAGCCCCTGTATGCCAAATCATTCCCATTTCATTTCTCCTACATCTTTCCAAATACTTCTTCATTTTTCACAATTATTTTCACATTATATCACCATGATATTTAATTTTTTGGTTTTTAACTTTAAAAATAAAAATCAGAAGAATACAGACTCTAAAGCTGTTTCAAAAGGCCTTAAAAGTTCTAGTACCATGACATAGCTCAATATGACATAATTCTAGAAGAAAGTACTAAGATACATCTAAGAATAGCTATTAATAATCCCCAAAACATCCTAACTCTGCCAATTAAATTGTATTTCAGTTTAGTGATTCTGACCCAAATCAAGTTTATTCAAAAAATAATCTGTGTCATTAGTTATATCTACCTAGTCACTTAAATCAAGCAAAGACCATTGACACAAATATTAAAAATAATTACACATGTATTGAAAAACTGAATATTCTTTATCATATATTTTCTGAGACAGGTTTAAGACTATTCTAGTATCAAACATTTCTAAAGTTGAAACATCAATATGTCACAATGAAACCAAGTTGAATAACTGTATTTTATAAAAGAAACAAGTTTCAGAGTTTAACCCAGGACTTTCCTATAAATCTAAATATCAAAATCTAAGTTTCATCTCTTTGGTTAAACTAATTTTCTAGTATTTTCTCACAGCCTACATTTCCTCATTACATGTAAGAAGAGGTCTTTGTACTCACTCAAGGAGGAACAACTTTTTAATTTAACAATGAAAGATAACTTCTGCTTATACTGGAAAGTTTGTATCTGACTTAACAATCACCTTTTCTGTGATCGGGAAAAGAAGCAACACTGCACACACTGGTCTGGGCACCATGCTAAGGAGCTCTGGGTCCATCCCATAGACGTCCACGAACTGCCAGTTAGGGTGCAGCCCGAGCTGCCTGAGAAACTAGTGGAAGGGGGTTAAAAAAAAGATAAGAGCATTAACATGGAAATAATCAACATGCAAAATAAATGTGTGTCACTAATGCATCAAAGAGAATTTAAAGTACAAGTATCACTGATGTTATATTCGTATAATGACATAAAGCAGGCATTTCCTGAAAATGGTGGGAAGAAATAACTCATATATATGAAATAAAAATACTTTCATAGATAATGAAAAAATAAATCAAATAAAAATACATAAAATAATAGAAATAACAAAAACTTGAAGTTCCTAACATATTAAGTAAAACTCCTTTTTTTCAAAATCTATTACTTTGGAACTGAGTACAATAAGTCAGGTTTTTAACCAAACACATAAAAGTTGATTTGGTTGAGGTTAAGCTCATTTCTAGTACTTGATTTTTAAGGAGACACATCTAAGTTGTAGAAAATTATTATTTTAGTAAAAATAAACATAGTTCATTCCTCTTACCAAAAATGTCTGTGGTTTACAGACAGAAAGGTATGTATATATATATATATATATATATATATATATATATATATATATATATATATCAAGGGTTATATTAATAAGCAAAAAGTATACAAAGGCAAGAAAAGTGCAAGTGACTTGTGCACACAGAAAGTGACTGACTTAACTACTGGCTCCTAGAGAAAAAAAGATTATCAATTTTATAATAAATTCTTAGTATTTATTATGAATGAAACTGATGATTTTTAAGGGTGCATCACAAACAAGGTATTTAAGATGAAAACACATGGAAATATGTTTATCAATACTTTTAAGAAGGGAGCTGTAGGTCAAAATGATTATCATTTCACACCCATGAAAATGGCATATATTAAAAAAAACAACAACAATTCAACAATAAGTGTTAGAGAGATGCAGAAAAAAAGAACCCTATTGCACTGTTGGTGAGACAGTAAACTGGTGCAGCTATTTTGGAAAACAATTTGGGTTTACTTTAAAAAACTAAACATGAGACTACTGTATTTAAAAAACAAAACAAGACCTGGCTTGGTGGTACATGCCTGTACGCGGCAGCCTAGGAAGCTGCAGCAGGGACCAGGGATCACGGTTTAAGTCCCACTGGGGGCATATATCAAGACCTAGTTTCAAAAAAATATAGCTGGGCACGGTTGTGCGTGCCTGTAATCCAAGCTACCTGGGAAGCTGGGTTTGGGGATTGCTTGAGTCTGTGGTACCCTGGGCAACGTGACTGCGGTTCCACAGGCAAAAATAGTGAGACCTAGTCAATCAATCAATCAATCAATCAATCAATCAATCAAACTAAACATGAGACTCATTAACCCCACTGGTGGACATCTGTTCGAAGAACACGAAACTATCAACTCAAAAAACATATGCTCTACAATGTTTACCACAGCACTATTTACAATGCAAGGACAGAGCTAGAATGGAGAAAGCACCAAAAAGCTCAGTGATAGAGAGCTGAATTAAGGTGTGGTATATCAACACAAGGATGGCTACTCAGCCCTAATGAAAGAAGAAATGTTGCCATTTAGAGCAAAATGCAAAGAGTTTGTCAATGGTGGTGGGTGAAAAAGAGTAAATTTCAGATGATAGACTAGAACAGATGATATAAAAATCATATAAAAATGCACCATTATCACAAGAATAATTAAAGTATCTACTGGCCGAGCATTACCTGAAATTTAAAAATAAAATGTCTTAGGTATTTCACCTGAAGAATGATCACATATACTTACACAAAAAATGAGATCTTGCAAAACCAATGAAAACAAAACAACTTTCCTAAAATGTTCTCTCCATCACTTACAGTCAGGTTTCATAAGACTATGCTGATTAAAGGACTAATCTCATCCCTCTATTTGTCTGCAGAAGCTTCTATCTTAATGACATGGTGGTCAAAATCAGGTACTAGATAGGCTTAATAAGAGTTGACTACATCATTCGAACTACTTCCCTCTCCCTTTTCCACTTTCTCCAAAAATTTTAGTTCATACCTTTCTCATTATTCAATTCTATCTAGAAACCAAAAAGGACTAAACTGATGGCAAAGTAAAGGAAAGGGATTGTGTTTTACTTAAACTTTTAACCCCATTGACTTCCTCTATAACTGGCAGAACTACAGTTATATTTGTTGAACAAACTAAAGGTTGAATATCTATTTTAATAGAAAAATCTAGTCAACTGTAAGTCTACCTATGTTTATTAATCTGTATCTATAACAAATATTTCATATATATTTGTTTTCATTTATGCCAAGTTAGAGAAGTGTGAAGGATAAATTTAGCTTCTAATGGAAAACCAAGGTTTTTTTTTTTTTTTATTTAATTTATTTATTTATATTTATTTATTTTATTTATTTATTTTTTTGGGGGGGGAGACTAGGTGTTGCTGTTTTTGCCCGTGGAACTGCAGGCTCATGTTGCCTGGGGTACCACTCAAGCAATCCCCAGCCTCAGCTTCCCAGGTAGCTAAGATTACAGGTGCATGCCACCACGCCCAGATATTTTTTGGGACTAGGTCTCGCTATGTTGTCCCAGGCAGAACTCCTACTGAGATCCCCAGATCCCACCACAACTCCATAAGCTGCCGCTTACAAGCGTGCGCCACCATGCCCGCCTTTAAACCAAGCATTTTTTAATAAACTCCAAAATCCACCTACCCAGGATCCGAGGCCCTAAAAGGCATATTGTTGAAAAAATAATTAACTCAGGTAAGAGGATTTAAATTTATTTGCTAATTTTATATAATGACCAAACTATACTTTTATAAAACTACAAAATAAGATGATGCCCATTAAGAGTCATTTTACATTTATGCTGCAAACTAAAGTTAAACATATTAGTGAAAAAGACCTGGGCAGAGTTAAGTACTATGAAGGAAAATATAAAAAGTAAACATACTATATATCAGTTAAAACTAAGTATAAAGGCTGGGCATGGTGGTGCATGCCTATATGTGGCAGTCTAGGAAGCCACAGCCTGGGCCAGGGATCGCAGTTCGAGTCCCACTGAAGGCACATAGCGAGACCTAGTTACAAAAAAATAGCTGGGCTTGGTGGCACCTGCCTGTAATCTTAGCTACCTGGGAAGCTGAGACTGGAGATTGCTTGAGTCTGTGGTTCCACAGGCAAAAATAGCAAAACCTAGTCTCAAAAACAAACAATCAAAATCCAAAGAAATCCAGTAGAGTGATTAGTATCAGAGGAAGGACATAGTAACAAAATAGATTACAGAAAAATAATTTAAAAAATCCTCTTTGGAAAGGAACACTTTTACACTGCTGGTGGGAATGTATAGTCCAACCTCTATGGAAAGCTGTGTGGAGGACCCTCAAATTAATGAAAATGGAACTACCATTTGACCCAGCAATTGCTCTCTTAGGAATCTACCCAAAAGAGACCTCAATGTGGGTACAAAGGGACACCTGTGCTCGGATGTTTACTGCAGCACTGTTTATAATTGCAAGAACATGGAAGCAACCTAATTGCCCCAAAACAGATGACTGGATGAAAAAAATGTGGTATATATATACGATGGAATATTACTCATCAATTAAAAATGACAAATTTGAAGATTTTATGACAACATGGATGTACTTAGAAGAAATTATATTAGCAGAAACAAGTCAAAAAGAAAAAGACAGAAACCAAATTGTTTCACTAATATATGGGATAGAGCGAAAAAATAAACAAAAGCCTTGAGGAAAAGTCAAAATGGGCTAAGCACCAAACTGAAGCACACAACTTTGGACAGGAGGGAAAGGGGGGGAATGGTGGGGAGGGTGGTGGTGGGGTAAATCCCTGGGATTAAATGATGTAAAATTTATATATAAATTATATATAAATTAGGAAAGAAAAAAAATCCTCTTTGTATTAAGTAGTCTGGCATTCTGCCTTTTCTAAACACTGGGTAATAAAACAAGAGAAAATTCTGACTGATCAGGTTACTAAGTTTTTACAATGTCACTAAAATTTTGGCCAATCAAGAGATCTATTTAGTGAATTAGATGATGTGCTTATAAAAGATTCCCTGTCAAGTTATCCTGTTTATCCTATAGTTCAGTGGTAAATTTTCCAGCAAATATAGAATGATTTAATTTATTTGCAAATACTTTATATCTATTTTTAATTTATATATATAAATAAATATATTATATGCAATAAATATATAATAAATAAAAAATATATATAATATAAATTTTTACATTTATATCATGTGCGAGAAAGCCTGCCAGGGATTTTAATGTATTTCACTTTTAAGCAAGATAAGTTTTATTATATTCTTTTCTAAATGTGACAAAGAATTCTGAGAGATGATTGGTTTTTCAAAGGATGTTGCCAAACCCACAAGCAATGTTAACCCCATACTTTAGTCATTTACTTTTCCATATTCAGTTCTCACTGCTTGAAGCAGCTTTTTTTTTTTTTTAACCTTTTTTCTATCTTTTGTTGCAATGAACTCTTCAAGTTCTCAAAGGGCCATAATCATCTCTTCCCCTTATGTTTTTGCACACAAACTAGATTTCTCTATCTGAAAAAATGTTACCCTATGTCCCTGATTTCTAATGCATTCCTCCTCTTCATCCTCTAGATAACAACAAAATCTTTGACTTCATAAATCTTAAAAAGTATAAAAATAAAATTCACTTTCCTTTCAAATTTGTTCTAAAGCCACTTTCTCTGGTCTTCAATGGCCTGCTCTGGACAGCAATAGATTCTGCCCTGTTACTAACCTATTTATGATTAGGGTTATAAAATTATATTTACTAATTGCCTGAGAGTGTACTGAATATATTGATAGAAGTATAATAGTTGCAAGAACTAGGGTGAGAAAACAAGAGTTCTTAAAGCCTGGACATTAGCAAAAATAATTTTTAAAGATTTGCTAAAGTTATAAAACAAGAAAAAGTGAAATTATTTAAGTACAGAAAGGAACATTTTCACTTATTATGGAAAATATTTCATGCAGGAATTAAGTAAAAAGGGGGTTTACTTAGCTTTGGGCTCAGTAATTTTGGACAACAAAATTGAAAACAGAAATGATAATACGCTAGTCTGCTTAAAAGAAACACTATTCAGGATAGTGTAGTGACATACTACATTTAACAAATATTATTTAGAGTGTAATATGTCACCTCTGGGAAACCTATTTTAGGAAGGACAGTAACAAAAAGAAGCAGACTTAAAAGGAAGGTGACCAGGAATGATAAGGTTTAAGACAACACCACAGAATCTGGGCCTGTTCACATAACACAAATTATTAAGATCTTTTAACCCAGATAATTTTAGTAACACTTTGGAAGAGCAATTAGATTTATTCTCTCTGGATTTCATGGAAGGACAGACAGACAACTGGAAGAAAAGGAAAAAAGATCTTGTTTCAGTCAAAGAAATAAAATTCTTGCATTATTATATATTATTATTGTGTCATTTATCTGTTGTACTTATTCTAAAGTAACAAAGTGAAATTAAAATATAGATGGGAAAAAATGCTATGAAATAAGACAGAACAAAGTGATTCAAGGAATGGGTCAGGCATTCAAAGACTGCAGACTGCAAATGGGATGAATGTGGGAAATACAGCTTTTCAGGGCCATAGTAAAGATCTTGAATTTTATTCTAAAGACAAGCAGTGGAAAAACCATTTTGTGTTTTGAATACTTTGCATTTAAAAGAAAGCATTTTGGGTATATAGGGAAAACAAATTTTAGAAAGGTAAAAGGAAAAGCAGAAAAACTAATTAAGAAGCTGCTATAGTTGTCAAATTAATGGTGCCTGTGGCTTATGACGTAGCAGTACAAGTGGGGAGAATGACCTGGTTTGGAACAGATTTTTCAAAGAGTTTATTTTATAAGAATTGCATACTTAGCTGAGAAGCTAAAAAATATTTAAAACAGCTAACATCCACAGAATTTCATGCTCTGTTCCAGATACTGTGTTGCATAATTCACATGTAGTAATTTAATTCTTACAAGAATTGTGCAAGATTATAAGTAATTAATAAACCAAGTACAAAGAGGGTAGGTTAAGTATCCATGGTCTCAGAGTAAAGATTCAAACCTCCCAAAATCAGATCAATACATTGCAGCCTGTCTAAATCAGCAGTTGTAAAGAAGTATCGATAGATTCAATGGCATTAACTTGGACACTGGAAAGATGGTGGTGCCCTTGGAAGGCTGGGGAAGTAATGGGTTTGGAGAGGTGAGAGGGTGTAAATCCAGATTTCTTTTTCAGATATCCAATAAAACACCACCACGAGGGTGAGAATTCACGTGGAAAGATTTGGAGTCTAAGACAAAGATCTGAGGAGCTCCTAAGATGCTGGAAGGAAGATGATCCAGCAAAGGCAAATCCAGTAAGCAGCCAGAGAATTAGGGGGGAAGTCAAGAAAATATGTTTCAAGAAGGATAGAATGGATTAATCCATCAAATGCTGCTGAGAGGTCATGATATAATACAGAAAAGTGACCTCTGCATCTAGCAAAGTAGTAATTAGTGAACTTGACAAAAAAAGTTATTGTGAAATGGTAAGGACAGAGGTAAGATGGAGAAGAGTGTACACAGGAAAAAGCAAAGATAAGGAAAAAGCAAAGATAAGTAGTAGCAATACCTTCTAAGAGCAATTTTTGTTGGAAAATTTACAAAGAAGGAAAACAAAGAGAAGAGGGTTAACAAGATGTTTCTCCTGATCTATCAACTCAAAGACATTTATATGTCTATGGTAATAATCCAGAGATGACCTTTAATTCTGTTTCTAGCTTCAAGCAGTTAAGCTATACAGAATAGCTTTGTCAAAGTGACTTTCTTTTCTTCTGGAAACTATACATTAAAGCAGGAACTATATTGCTTCCTCAAAACAATCAAAAATTAGAAATATTTCAGGGACTTTTCATGCCCAAAATCATTGATTCCAAAACACAACAATATATAAAATATACTATAAATATATACTTGAATGTTGTGCTACATTCAAGTCACAAAATACAATTAAGATGAAAATCTAACATGGCCTTATTTTATGATTTCCTATACACACATGAAAAATTTTAAAAGTTATAATTACTGATGCTTTATTATTTGTAACTTTCTATCGTTACCAGTTGTTACTACCCCTTTAAATGCAGTATAAATATAATGAGCCTAGATATTTTAAATAATATTTTTCTATCACTTAACTGATTTTATCCTAAGTCTTACTTGTAGCATAACAAAATATTATTAGAAGGAATTAAAAGCATATTATTCAATGAGAGAAATAATTGTTTACATGTCTACTAAAGCACACGGTTAACAGATAGTATCTAATAGTTAATAATGATGTGTATGTAGTGAATATGTTCTTCATTCTTTTACAAATTGGGCATCATTAGAGAATAAAGCAATATTTGCTCAAAGTAGGAGTAAAATAACATAAGCAACTACCAAGTGATAGCAGATGAAATCGAAACAAGTCAAATGTCTATGATTCCATAAGTTGAAGAAATAAGAAAGGCTGGGAATAGATTTGTTGTGGTTTTTATCTATGTTCAATTTATCAGTTTTCAAAATACTAAGTCACTTATTTAAATTTCTACTTGTTTCCGATACTCAGTTCTGCTACTGAAATGTCAAGAATAAAAAAAAAAAAAAAATCCCAAGATTTTTGGTTACAACTAATTACTTAGATATGTGCCCATCCTATTTTCCCACTAAAAATATACTACTTCTTCAACAAACTTAAAACAATCTAGACGACACATCACAGAATGCCAAAAATAGTGCACAATCATATACTAATAACATCTTTCCTATGTTTATGCCACCTCAGAGTGACCTCTTATGTTTCCCTGGTCATCTCCATCACAGCACCCTGTTAATTTCTTTCAGTGCACTTATAAAAACTGCTACTTGTTTGCTTAATTACCTATTGTCTATCATCCCACAAAGTAGGAAATCAAAAGTAGTTTAATCATTAAATTATTACCAACTCCTCCCAAGTACCAGTTATTCTAAAAGGTGTCCCCAAAGTATTATTTATTTAATGTGCAAGTCAATGTGTTTTATAGTTTATCAAGATTACTTAGGAACAAAGTTCAACAGAAAATGAATCACAGAACATAAATTTCTAAGTTTACATGTTAAATAACACGATCTAAAAACAATTTAGTTCTTTAGGCTGTTGATATGGTTAATTATATTGATTTGCTCACGCAATATCAGGGCAAACTGCTCAGTTGTCTATATTACCCTTTTTACATATGGGTACTTTCTATTTACTAGTATATTGTAGAGGATTTTCACATCCATGTTCATGAGAGAGTATGGTCTGCAGTTTTTCTTATTATAGTTATGGGTATGACAACGTAAGATGAGCTATGAAGTGTCTCCCTCCTTCTATGATTATGTGAAATTGATATTATTTCTACCTGAAGTAATCTCTCAACAGACGCTAAGAAGTCACTTGAAAAACCAACATTTACTCATGAAAAAACTCTCAGCAAACCAGGAAAAAGAAAAACCCATAGCCTGATAAAAAGCATCTATCAAAACCCTACACTAACATACCCAGTGATGAAAGATAAAGCATTTTCCCCCGAGACTCAGAAAAATCAAAGGATATCCTCACTCTCCACCCTATTCAACTTTGTATTGAAGGTCCCAACCAGTGCACTAAGAAGTAAAAGGCATACAGATTGAAAGAGAAAAAATAAAAGAGTCTTTTCACAGAGCATATGATTGCCTAAACAGAAAATTCCAAAGCACCCACACACACACCCAAAAAAAGACAATACAATAAGTGAACTTATCAAAGCAGGATATAAAGTCAATGTATAAAAATCAACTGTATTTCTACACATAACAATTAGGAATTGAAATACCAAAATAGTATCAAGCACAATACCACCAAAAATCATTAAATATTTAGGTCCAACACTAAAAAAAAATAAGTGCAAGATCTATCTACACGCTGAAACTACAAAACACTCTTGAAAGAAATTTAAACTCAAGCAAATAATGACATAGATGTACCATCTTCATGGATTACAAGAGTCAATGTTCTTAGGATGTCAATTTTCCCAAAATATACTGCTTGATGTATCAAAATCACAGCAGAACTCTCTGTAGATATTACAAAGCTGATTCTAAACATTCTATGGAAATACTAACTCAATAAAATAGCTAAATGATTCTGAAAAGGAGTATCAAAATTGGAGGATTCATACTATTTGATTTCATAACTTACTAGACAACTATAGCACTCATAGTAGAGTGATACTGGTAAAAGAACAAAGTAGATCAATGGAAACAGGACAAATGATAAATTGTTTTTTCACAAAAATATGAAAACCGTTTTGGATTAAGTTTGAGAGAAACATGCTTCTTTCCTGTGACACTAAATCAGAAACTGAAAACACGGAGGTTATCAGTTTGAAGATGTTTTGAGGGGTTTTTGACACAAGGGTCAAAATGTGTTAGGGAAATAGTGAAAAACAAATTTGAGGGGAAAAGCAAAAAGAATTAACATCAGTAGAAAACATCACCATAAGGATTATATAAAAGATGCACACTGGGTTTTATGTAATTTGTAAATTATAAAGACATAGCATTGAATACATATCAGTCATTTCAAAAACATATACTAAATCTGAAAAAGAAAACAATAAAGGTTCGATGCCAACATGAAGATAAAGTATTTCTGCCTACTTTTTCTGAGATAAGAAATTCTCTACAAGCTCTGAAAACCAAAATCAATCAAGTTCAGTACACCATTAATTGCTATTCCTTGGTGATGAGAAGGTATATTACAGGGAGAAAATGTATATCATATGATAATCTAAGAGAACAGTAAACAGCATATAATTTATTAAGAAGAAAAAACAGGCTAAAACAAAAGAAACCACCTGAGCAAATCAAAAGTTCAGAGTTGGTAGCACGTATTGTTTTCATCGAGTGGCTTAGATACGTTCTTTTTCCTTCCCCAAACGCAAACCTCCAAAAGCCAGAAGAATTCTCAAGATTGTAGGTTGCAAAGAATGGCGTGGGTACTACCATACGGGTCTTTTTATGGTATAAGCTAAATTCCAGTTCCAAGAGACTGGAAGAGAAAGGGGGCGTGGCAGGGAAGAGAAGTGACTGGATGGGGCAAGAGAAGATGACTGGAAGATGATTTCATAGTGCAGGTGGTGATGAAATTACAAGGACTGGGTGGGCGAGTTTACAAAGCGTGGAGTCAGGAGTGCAGGCAAATTAGTCACCCACAAGGCACATGGGTGAGAAAATGATGGAATCGGCGCTAAAGAGGAGGCAAACGAAGAGGAAGAGAACAGGAATAGGGTGAAAGCCCCTCAAACTCGGACACACACACACACCCCAGGAAACGTGATGAACAGGGGAGAGGACCCGGGAAAGAGCTGGAGCAGCTGGGAGCAACCTCCAGGAGCCAGGTAGCAGGGAAATGACCTTAAGTGGGACACCGCCACCTGAAGTCGAGCAAAAGGGGCCTCCACGTAATTAAACCCCAGCCTCCCGGGGAACGCAGAGGTGCAGGCGAGCAGTGATGGCTGTGGGGTTCCAAGCGAAAGACACCTCACTCACCTGGTTGGTGACCTGAAAAGGAAAGAGAAAACAATTTAGAGACTGCCTGGGACTAGCAGCGGCAGCCCGGTTCCCTCCGCCCCAGCCTGCAGCCTCAGGCCAAGACCCGAGCCCCGCTAACCTCGGGGTTGGCCTCCAGCGGTAGCCAGCGTTGACCCTCCATGGCCTCTCCGCCCGGCCCCGCTCAGCACTGACAGCCGCCGCCGTCGCCACCGCCGCGGCCGCAGCTTCCGCCCCCGCGCGCCTTGACCTGGGACCGTCCAACTCACCGGTTCTGAGGGGGAACTGAAGGACGCCCTCGAACTTGACAATACTCTAACCTCTATATCAGTTCCTGAAGAGTCACAAGATACATACTACATTAAGAAGTAATGTAGAAGAAAATAATCGGAGTCGCTTTTCTCTTTCATTAAGAAAAATAATCTAAACCCACAGGCTGCTCCCCTCACGCTTGGACTCTTCCCATTCGAGTCGAGCGCTGGCAAACTGCGCGTGCGCCCCGAGCTGGTCCTTGACCGCGTGCTTGCTGGCCCTCTTGTTCCTTGCAGAAGCAGCACGAGGCGGTAGGGGGCGCGTTGCCGAGGCCAGGTCTGCAAGGTGATAACTGGGTCTCTGCCCAACTAGAGGCTTTAAGGCCACGGGACGTCTGGGAGTCCTGTCCCAAATGCTCGGCACAGCGCTTTGTGCAGAAGTGGTGTGTTAGCTTTGCAGAGTGGGGTGCATTTTTGTCTACCTACATCATTCCGTTTGACAAAAAAAAAAGAAAAAAAATGTCAAATACCATTGTGAATCAGACACTGTGAGTGCTGGTTATGCAAAGCTGAGCACACTAGCTTAGGAACAGCTGTGGCAAAAGGGCGATACATTATGTGACAGTAGTTGAAGTGTAAACTACAAAGAAGAGCAGTTCAAGATGGGAGGGAGTGTCCAGAAGGATTCTTGGAAAAGGGGGTCTGCTGGACTGCCCCCTTAAGAAATAGTTACTGTGAGCCTGGCAGAGAAGGCTGCTCTATAAAGGGCAAGTGTGCATTGTGGCTACAGAGCCTGCAAAATTAAAAGGCGGTAGTTAGAGGGATTTGGGGAGATAAGCAAGGACAGGTAGAGTCAAGACATTCGGGTTTCAATCTGCAAGCAGCAGAAAATAAGGGAAGGGTTTTACACAGGATTTTCATATCTCCCATCCACCATTCTGTAAACTCAGAGAGCACTGCAGCCATGCCTTTTTTTAATTTTTCACTTTTCCCCAAGGCCTAACCCAGTGCCTGATAAAGTTTATGCTCAATAAATATTTGAGGACTGAATGGAATAATCAGATATAAGGAAATACTTGTTAATAATGTGGACAATTTGCAAGGACAAAATGATGAGATTTAATTAAAATAGTAGAGCCATGGAGCTAGAGAGGCAGGCACAGATTCAAGAAATACTCTTTTAAAGGAGTATTCCTCAAAGGGGGTGGAGTAGGCAAATCAGGTCAACAAGACCAATTTCATAGTGGTGAATAGAAGGTAGACTTCTGGTAGGGACCATAATATAGCCAAAATTTTAGACAAATTACATGCTGACCTGAAACCTATATAATGTAAGCCAATGTTAGTTGTATGAAAAATATTTCTAAAAAATATAAAGAGAAATTTTTAAAAAGGGGGGATAGTCCCTTGATGAGCAGGCATTGTCAATGATGATTCCAAGTATTTGACCTGGATAACAACACATACTACTATTCTGAACCCAATAGAGGACATTAACAAAAAGGAACAGTTAGCAAGTGAGCATTTATTTATTTATTTATTTATTTATTTATTTATTTAGAGACTAGGTCTTGCTGTTTTTGCCTGTGGAACCGCAGGCTCTCGTTGCCCAGGGTACCACAGACTCAAGCAATCCCCAGCCTCAGCTTCCCAGGTAGCTGGGATGACAGGCGCGCACCACCATGCCCAGCTATTTTTTTGGAACTAGGTCTCGCTATGGGCCCCAGGTGGGACTCGAACCGCAATCCCTAGCCCCAGCCGCTTCATAGGCTGAAGCTTACAAGCACGAGCCACCGTGCCCGGCCTAGCATTTATTTTTATGACACTGAGTTTGCCTTTTTTGGGGGAACTTCCAAGTCTTTCACTCATGGTCTTCTGGCCACTGTTTTTCAGCCTCCAAGGGATTTCCAATCTCTCAACTCCTCTTTCTTCTTATCTAAATGACAGATTGTTGCTATATCCACCCAACTGTGACGTGATAATTTTGAAATGCCCAGCTATGATGGGCAGTTGTACTTGTGTAATCACTTGAATTGCTAGTCTGAACTCTCAGCAGCATACCAGTGGCTGCTTTTTAAATGACTTACTGTCAGAGCAATAGTCTTACTCCAGAACCCAAGGTTCTGTTCTGCGACTCTCCGGTTAGGACTTGTCCTAAGACACCATATTGCATCCTTGTCCTCTGTGGACATCTCCAGCACCAGTAGATTTTGTTGAGACCTGGGGCAAAACAGCAAGGTAACATGCATTCCAGTTCAGACTCTTCGGCTGAGGTACTTACTCAGACTTGCTGCTTTCCATGTCACCTAACAATGCCTCAGTGCTGTATTCCCAAGTGTCACACACACACACACACACACACACACACACACACACACATATACTGCCTCTAAATGTAAAAGAAGCCACCCAAGTATTCTGCCTCTTCCCTATAAATAGGAATTACCAGGTACTTATTACCCTATATTTATTTTTTTATTTTTTGAGACTAGCTTTCTCTGTGTTGCTTGGGGTAGTCTCGAACCCAAGGACTCAAGCGATTCTAGCCTCAGACTCCCAAGGCTGGGATTAAGGGCGCGAGCCACCGTGCCTGGCTACTCTTCACTTTAGAGAGGTACTCTTAGTATGTGCCAGACCTTTGGACTCATAAAATCTATTTAATGTAGTTAGCCTCGAATGTTTATGGGATTTAACCTCCACCCACTGACACACATATACCTGTTGTCATATCAAGGGCAGTGCTTCTCAAACTTGAATGTCCATGAAAACACCTGCAGGACTGGAAGTGCAGATTTTAACTTGGTAAGTCTGCGATGGGCCCTGCGAAGGGAGATTTTAAAATCTCCCTTTCTCCATATCCTTTGCTATGTAAGAATGATGCATTTCTTCAATATATGCCAAATACCAATCCTCATTATTCATGAATTTTGCACTTTTAACTCACCTACTTGCTAAAAGTTATTTACAGTCCCCCAATTCATATACTCATGGTACTTTCATAGTCATTAACAGGCATATACAGAAAGGCTAAAAAATGAATTCCCAATTGAGGTTGAAGAAGCCATTGCTCTGTTTTCTGACTTTAGGTCTCACACTAGAATAAGTGTTCTTGTTTGCAGCCTATTTAGTACTGTATTTCTGTGCTTTTTGTCAGTGATTTCAGTGTATAAAATGACCTCAAGCATTGTGCTCTCTTGTATGCCAAAGCACAAAAAGGCTGTGTTGTACCGTATAGAGAAAATTGTTGTTGAATAAGTTCCTTCAAGCAGGAATTATGGTGCTGCTGGTTCTGAGTTCAGTATGAATAAATCAGCACTGTATATTGAGTGAGGTGTCTTTAAATAAAAACACCAACACAACAAGGTTATGTATTGATCTATGGATGAAAATGTCATCAGAGGCTCACAGGAACGTAGCCAGTGTTTCCCCTAGGAGCAATGGTTCTGTCTACTAATTCAGTGTCCCTGGTGAATTTATCGACCGTAGCTACTGTGAATAATACGACTTAACTGGATATTTCCTCAGTCTCTGACACTGACTTGCTTTTGTACTCTCATTCAAGGATGTCTTTCTCATCCTTATAAATATCTTCCTTATATTCTGAAGGATTTGGCGATTGAATTGGATTTGAATTGTTAAACTGAAATAAACAATCCTTTTGTTTTAGCTCCACAAGACCATCTACATTGTTTAGGGATCCATCTTATAAATCAGTTGGGTGTTTTAGAAGAAAACATGGAATTTTGATCTTTCAATAATCTTTGCTGGCCTATGGATACAGTAAGTTTACAACCTACTGTTCTCTTTCCTTGCCAATTTCCTTAGCCGCTAATTTTTGTGCCAAAAATTAGCTGTGATTTATGCCAAATCACAGCATACTTTAAAAAAATTATTTTCTTTTATTCGTACAGCCTTGGTCATATTAGTATAGTTACTAACCTAATAGTTACTTATGTATGGCCCATCTTATGTATGGCCCCTTATGTATGGCCCATCCTCCTCCTTCCCCTCCCCCCCCAATCCTATGAGGTCATTCCAAACCCCCTCTCCCTGCAAGCTGTTGGTTGATGCTTGGCTCCTTGGTTTATTCCTTTTCTGGTGCAATGTCCTTTTCCTCGGTAAGGACCTGCACTCCTGGGACACGGCAGATCATGCTGCTTAAATTTCCAAGGGTAACCTTGTGGTGGGTAGTCAGTCAGGGCGCATCAGGAACCTCTTGTAGGTCAGATGTATGGCATTGTTCTCCAGGCTCCTTTCTCCTTTGCTGTGGCCCTTCCTATACTGGAGGTGATGTCTCCTTTTCTCCAGACCTGTGTGATCACTAGAATTCATGCCTCCTCATTCATGCTGGCTGTCTCCTCCTTTTCGCTATCTGTCCCATGGTGCTGCTTCTGAAACTTATAGTTCTGGCATCTGGAGCTGGGCTCCAACTCCCAGCCATTGGTAATAGAGAAGTTCCCTGGTGGGGACAGAATCCAGTATGTGATTTGTCCAGCTCCTTTCCTCTTTCATAGGTTTATAGTTCTGCCATGGGGCTGCACACCCATCTCTGTGGTTTCACTTGCATTGAACACATCTCTGAATCAGGGATTTGGTTCTCCTACCCCCTGAAACATTGTAGGTGTAGCTCTGTAACAGGTCATTTCTATAGTGAAGTCTCACAGTCTTGTCTCTTGTGGTCTGACAGTGCTCTGTTTGGGTCCTACCCAGGAGAAGAATGTGTCCACAGCTTTCCTTTATTCTTCTCCTCTCCTGTTTGTCTGTAGCTGGATTGTTGTTTTTCTCATTCCTAGTGAGGTCTGATAGAAATGGGAATAACTAGCTGGGCACAGTGGTGCATGCCTGTAAATGACAGCTTATGGAGTTGCAGCGGTGTCTAGGGCTCTCGGTTTGAGGCCCGCTTGGAGCAACACAGCAAGATCTAGTTCCAGAAAAAATAGCTGGGTGTGGTGGCGCGCACCTGTAATCCTAGCTACCTGGGAAACTGAGGCTGGGGATTGCTTGAGTCCATGGTACCACAGGCAACGTGAATCTGCGGTTCCACAGGCAAAATAAGTGAGACCTAGTCTCAAAAAAAAAAGTGGGAGTAACTAGAGGGGGGACCCCCTCCAGCCCACCCCTGACAGAGGTGCTAGCAGCTGCTCTAGACACAAAGGGGCGGGGCATGGCTCCTCCCAACCTGAGGCCTCCAGGTTCCCAAACCCCAGACCCCCAGTGAACGAATGTTCCCTTTGCCCTGACCCAGTGACCTAAGCTGCAGCAGAGGCATGCTGGGGGTGGTCTCCCCCAAAGCCAGGCCTGGGGGGGGATTTTCATGTGCTGCTTCTGGTAAGGCTGGGACAGATCAGTGAGGTGCACAGCATAATCTTTTTAAAGACAATTTAAATGCCAGTTAAACTGTGTAAGTATAGAGCCAATAATACCATAGACGTGTTGGACAGCTATGACCAAGTTCACACATGCACATGAGTCACCATGGCTGCCTGGCTACCTGTATGTACAAAGTCACCTGATGTCATGTACAGGGTGATTTCTGAGATGTTGGCTGTAAAAAAAAATATGAATCTAAGTAATGGAATTTTTACAACCTCTGATTTAATCAAATAAGGTTGTCCTCACAGTGTTATCCAGCCAGGTCTGCATCTTTGCTTATGCTGCTGATTGACCACCACTACCAACATTGTCACCCTCTCTACACACATTCTTGAATAGTATGCAGTACAACTAGAACATTCAGTTTGACCAAGGCAGCTGGAAAGGATTTCATCAAATACACTGGAATTTCTGAATATCCCTGGAGTTCTCTCAAATCACATCGCAAGACAATTAAAACCAGAGTCTGAAGTTTTAGCTATGAGCTACATGATCTTGCTTAACATTCCTGAATTTCAGTCTAAAGTGGAAATAATGTTATGATCTAGATAATTTTGAGAACTGAATACTGTGATAATAATAACAGGAACAAGCATCTATATAAGCACTCACTATGTTAAGGAGATTTTACTTGCATGCTTACTTACTGATCTTTTCTCTCCAATAAAAACCCAGAACATAAATATGAATAGTCTCATTTTGATAGTGTAGAGAATTTGATAGTGTTCAGAAAGCTATCTATATGGACATCACACAGCTCAATGATTAAAAGAGGATTGAGAGTCAGACTCATCTGATTCTAAAGATTCCTGTACATTGTATCATCTTCCACTATCATAATTTTCTGTTGGTGCTAAAAGGAATTTCCACAAACTTAGTAGCTCATAACAACACAAATTTATTACATGACAGTCTGAAGGTCAGAAATCTGGAATGGGGGTCACTGGGCTAAAATCAATGTGTTGGTAAAGTAATCCACCCCACCCCCTTTTTTTTCCTTTTCCAACTTCTAAAGGCCCCTACCATCCTGGATCTTGGCCATCCATTCCCTCCTCAAAGCTGATGATGACTAACCAGTTTTTCTTATATCACATCTCTGATATTGCTCTCTGAATCTAACCTTTGGGGATTACATTAAGTCCACCAGGAGAATCTAGGCAAGTTTTATTATAAGGTTTGCTGGTTAATAAACCTAATTCCAACTGTAATCTGAATCCTCCCTTGCCATGCAACATAATATTCATAATTAAAGAAAGCCACTAGAGTCAGGTGACTGTACTGTCATAGTGGCACAGGCTGTCCTGTACTGTCATAGTGGCACAGGCCACTAAGACACAGTAAGCAAACCCAACTCAATGCCTGTAAATGCCTCAAGGTCATGAAATCAAAACACTAGGCAGAGCCAATCATAACCAGCCAGCAAGGCAGTGACAGCCAATTAGTAATTTCCTTACTTCGTTTCCATTTTTTTCTCTAGAAAAATCACTTCCCAAGTTCCCATTGGTGGAGCTCTCCTGCCACTTCCTGTTTCCCCAATTTCAATCAATTTTTACTCACATAAAGGCTTAATATTTTTAAATATGTCTCAGTTTGTCTTAAACACATCTTTGGGGAGCCATTTCTCTGCTTACTGCCTCCACGGATAGAATAGGATACATTTCCGTTTTCTGTTTCTCCAGCATCATTATGATAGATGTTTTACTTTCTATTTTCTGGCTCCTATGGGGTACAGCGTCTCATCCCTTTTGTTCCTGCTGACACAGTCAAACATACATTTTAGCCTCTTTTTTTTTTTTTTTTTTTTTTTAAACTAGGTCTCGCTATTTTGCCCGGGGAACCGCAGGATCACGTTGCCAGGGGTACTATGGACTCAAATGATCTCCAGCCTCAGCTTCCCAGGTAGCTGGGATTACAGGTGCGTGCCACCACGCCCAGCTTTTTTTTTTTTTTTGAGACTAGGTCTAGCTATGTTGCACAGACCCACCCACCGACTCAAGCGATTCCCAGTCTCGGCCTCGCTTGGTAGGCAGCGATTAAAGGCACGCGCCACCACGCCCTACCTCATTCTAACCTCTTGTGGTCACAACATGGGCTAGGGGATAACAGCCATGTATTACCCCAGGTCCCCTGTTTTGGTGGTGGGGTCAGCATATTACCCAAGCAGGCAAATCAGAATCTTCCCTGAGGATTAAGATACATGAGCCACTTTCTTTACCCCTTGGACCATGAGTCACAGGCTGATTCAGAGGTATCGGTGGTCATAGAGTCATAGGTACACACCTTTCCCCCCAACATATGGTTGTGAAATGATAACAAAATTCACTGGGTGGTTTCTTACTAGATTCTGGTGGCGGGAATAGTAGAAAAGGTCTTTGAAAATACTGGCGAGACACTAGGGGGAATTTTAATTTGACCCACTTGTTAGAATCAGTGTGCTGTTGCCGGGCATGGTGGCTCATGCCTGTAAGCTTCAGCCTATGAAGCGGCTGGGGCTAGGGATCGCAGTTCGAGTCCCACCTGGGACCTGTAGTGAGACCTAGTTCCAAAAAAATAGCTGGGCGTGGTGGCGCGCGCCTGTAATCCCAGGTACCTGGGAAGCTGAGGCTGGGGATTGCTTGAGTCTGTGGTACCCCAGGCAACGAGAGAGCCTGCGGTTCCACGGGCAAAAATAGCAAGACCTGTTCTCAAAAAAAAAAAAAAAAAAAAAAAAAAAAAAAAAAAAAAAAAAAAAAAAAAAAAAAAAAAAAAAAAAGAAAAGAAAAAGAAAAGAAACAGTGTGCTGTTAACGATAAATTTCCTGAATGTGATGGCATTACTGTGATTAGGTAAATACACTTGTTTGTATAAATACATGGTCAAGTACATAAAGATGAGATTATTGTCATTATTCTGTATGTACCTAGAGGTAAAATGAATGTGGAAAATGTTAAGTTGGTGAATTTAGATAAAGGCTATATAGGTGTTCAGTAGATTGTATTTGTAACTTTTCTGGGGAAAAGTTTTTTTTAAATAAAAAGTTGGCTGAAGGAATGTGTTTTGGAGACTCTAGAATGGATTTTAGATGAGTAGGAGGCAAGAGGGAAAACCTCTGTGGTTGAGAGCTGGGATAGAACAGGGGAGTCCGGGAGAAAGAAAAGCAGCCCCACCCCACACCCACCTAAGTCAGTGAAGTAAACCCAAATGGCAGAAAGCTACTCTTAAAACTAGCACTCCAATAGGCTCCACCCTTGCAGGATGAAATTCCACTGGGGTGAGGGCGCAGTGGTTCAGACGCTCCCAAAGGCTTCTTATGCGCAATTACACGTGCAGCCAGTTTTCGCTCCGGCAGGGGGCGCTGTGGGGCCGCCGCTCTGGGAAGAGTCCACGACTACAGCGTTAGGGGGAGGCGGCGGCTTAAAGCTAATGTGCGCTTCTATAAACAAAACTGTTTTCTAAATCTTTGGACATTTCCCCATACATCATTATCTGCTACTGAGAAACTATTTAAAACTGGTGTTTAAAGAACACCGAGGCAGAGTTACACAAAGTTGAATGCTCCCGCCCCCCCTTCCCGCGTCCGCTGCCTGGGCCACGACGGACAGGAAGAGGAAGCGGAAGTGCCGGCGGCCAAGGGAGCACCCACCTGGGTGGGTGGTGTGGACCCTGGGCGCTCGCGATGGAGGGCTCCCAGGAACCGGTGCTGGATGCCAAGTCCAAGGTAAGTTCTCCTTTTAAGGAGCCGGAGCACGGGGTTGCGAAGCCAGAGCGATCTTGCCCTAAATTGTGTTTTCTGCTCCCGTTTCAGGTCACCAACCAGGTGAGTGGCTGCTCCGCCCTTTCGACCTGCTCTAGGAGGGGGTTGGGCGGCAACACCTGCTCCGCCTCCGGCCGCCCCGGATGCTGCTCGCCTGTGGCTGGCCCGGCTCTCCCCGCAGGCCCAGCCTCCCTCCGCGGGCTGCAGCCTTGTATCGCCTCTCCGCCTTACTCCTTCCTTTTCGCACCCGACTGGGGTAGCCGCTGCCGTGGTCATTTAACCTCCCCACCCACCCCAACCTGCAGAGTACAAACGGAGCGTTGTTGCTCCTTCATAAGAGGCCTTTGTACCAAGTTAGGCACGCTTTACTTCAGAATGTGGTGTGGAGAAAGAAGAAGTTAGCATTCACGGAAATAGCACCGCAAACATTTTCTTAGTTTTTCAGATTATTCACAGGATAAAAAGCAGACTACTTGAGCCTTTCTATATTTTTTTATGCTAGAAATAAAAATCTGAAATGTTATGTCTGTTTTAGCCCTCTTGTTCCTAGTGTTCCTGTCTTGTTTCAGCTGATTGTTATTTAGACTAATTTACTGCATACGTCTCTGAATAATAGTACTAAAGCTAGAGTTTTGCAAGTTAGGAATTATCTAACTATGCAAAATATAAGGAAAGGCTGCGATAAGAAAAAGTGTGAATACAGGGCTTGGAACATGTCGAGTGACCTCTGTCATGTGTCTCTAGCTGATCTTGCTGTTGGTTTTGAGGATTCTGGGAAGGAGGAGGAAGTCAGTTACTGAGTACTGCTAGCTCAGCCTCATACGTCATTTTGTCCATTCCCTTAATGCTAAACCATGGGTTTTACGATATTCTGAAACTAAATTATGATAGAGTATAGGATTTTAAAAAGTCATACTTTTGGTGGTGTGTGGGGGCGGAGAAGAGGGCCCAGGGACTGTGGGGTGTTGTTTAAAACAACACAAATGTATTATCTTGCAGTCCTGGAAGTCAGAAGGCCAAAATTAGTCTTTGGAATCAAAATCAAGGTGTTGAGAGGGCTGTGTTCTTTCTGTAAGCTTTAGGGGAAAATCTGTTTTCTGTTTTTTTCCAGCTTGGAGAGACTGCTTGTGTTCCTTATCTTGTGACCTCTATTTTCATCTTCAACTGCTTTTTTCATGCTTCTGCTTGAATCATGTTTCTGGTACCATTATTTTATTGCCTTCTCTGAGTCTGTACCCCCTATTCTTGTCTGAGAAGAATCCTTGTGACTACACTGGGACCATCTGGATAATCCAGGAAAATCTCTCTCCACTTCAAGACCCTTAATTCTGTTATGTCTGCAAGGTTTGATTTGTCATCTAAGATAACAGTTAATAGGTTTCAGAGATTGGAATGTTGACATCTTTGGGGGGGGCATTATTTAACCTATCACACATCACACATCCTTTCCTTGTAGTCCTTCACAAGATTATATGAAAACCAAGATAATTTAGAGATAATATCAGAATTAATATGAAAGCTCAAAAAGGTGATTCAGCTATTGAAAAATACTTTTAAAAAGATGTCTTTGACAACATTAAGCAATTTATAAAGTACCTCGCAATAAATTGAACAAAAGATGTTTGAAAATATGGAGAAAAAAAAATCACAAAAAGTGATAAACATCCAGTTTCTTACCTGGCACTTAAGGAGCTTGAAGTCAGTACTCCACCTTAAAAGCAAGTGAAAAGCTGAATAATCTAAAAAGTCTTGAATCCATCAGAGAAATGAGGTCATAGAATAAAGTGCTGCCCCCTACATAAATTGTTGGAGGCTCAGAGTGGAGAAATTCAAGAGTCAAGATCTCAAGGTCATGAGGAGCCTGTATTTTTGTGAGTGTAACCTTTAGGAACTCCTAAATTGAGCACTTTTAATCACTGAACTCTTTCGTCATAATCCAATTTTTAAAAAAAAATATATACTTCTGATAAAAGTGATGATATATATTCAAGAGTTTAATGATATCTAGCTGCATGTCATTTCTGTTTGTAGTATGTGCTTTTAAAATACGCCAGATATAGCATATTTAAGTCTAATAGGAGTTTGAATTTCTTGAGCTCTAATACCTTCCCTCTCACCCCAGTATATGAGTTAAGATGGTCAGTTGGGACCACCCCTCCAGTCAGAGTTCACACCTGCATACAAACTTGTCAGCAAATTCTTTCCTCTGCCTTTAAAAATAGACTCTAAATTCACTTCCCCCTGTTGCCACCTGAGTCTGAGCAACTATCCTCTTGTCCCTGCTGCAATACACTTGTGCAGGCTCCCCAGCTGGGACTCCTTGCTTTTAATATTTAATGCCCTGCAGTCTGGATGAGCATTTTGCAGTCTAAGTCAGACCAGGTTCCTCACCTGCTCAAAGTCTATTAGGAGATTCTGTACCTCTAGTGAAAAGTCCTGAATATTCACCTTGACCTATTAACACCCTTGGTTCATGTTACTGCAGTCACATGGGCCTTGTTCCTATACTCCACACGCGTTTTTTCAGAAACTATCTGGGATCTTTTTTTTCCCCCTTTCTTTCACTCTATTGAGGTTTCTGTTTAAGACGCACATCTTCAAAGAAGTCATGTTCTGTCTCAACAGCCTTCCTGTTCAAACTTTAGTGTTTAATGGGAAAGACTTTTCGCCTGTATTCTTACTGGCACTATTCACATCTCGGGTAACAGTATCTGAAATACTTTTAGTTATATTTGCTAAACATTTAATAAACATATAGTTGAGATTATATAGTTAGAATACTTTTTTGGTAATTCATGTACCTTGTGAATTCTTATATATAAATATGAGTCATGTATTCATATATCAGCTTGTTTATTGACAAAGTTATTTGCAGTTATTGCCAGTGTTTCCCTGTTTTAATTATCTATTACTGCATAACAAACCACCTGAAACCTAGTGACTAAAAACAACTGTTTAATTGTCTTGTGATTCTGTGCATTAACCAGGCTTAGCTGGGTGTTGGTTCCTACTCCCCATCATGTCAGTTGGGGCTCCAGGCATTTGGGTGCCTAATTGGGGCAAAGTCTAGAGGTCTCACTCATGTGATCAGTGATGACTTAGGCTGTGACCTCTGCTTTAGCTGATGATTAAAGTGACTTAGTTCTCCTTCATTTGACTCTTCACATCATAATCCTGGTTTGCAAGAGGGAGAGTCCCCAGAGCCAGCATTCCACAGAGGGACCAGACACTTGCCCTTCTAAGACCTGGGCTTAAAGATGCCAGAGAGCCTCTTCTGCCATATTCTGCTGGCTAAGGCAATCACATGGATCACTTAGGTTCATGCAGAGGGAAGGTTATTATCATTTCATAATCTGAGGAGCAAAATATATGGACAGGGAGGAGTGGAATTGGTTGGAAGTTATCCTTGGAGTTCAATAAATACCTACTTGAGCAATGGCTTTGTGCCAGATACTGTTCTAGTTGATTCATGAATAACAAAAAATCAACAGTATCCCTGGTTTCATGGAGTTTGTGTTTTCTTAAGGTAACTAATAAGTAAACATCATTTCAGATAATGGTAAGTGCAATAAGGAAGATAAATGAAAGTATTTGTCAAGGTATCATCGAATAAAATGAGAAAAGGCTAGTGATTTCACAAACAGGCTAGAGCAAAAATTAATCCTTAAGTAGAAATGTGCTAGTATTCATGCTCAGTCAATTTCCACATATATAAAGTACATAGTGGGGGATGTAGCGTACACATCTGCTGTCTAATAGAACTTTCTGTGATGATGTTAATGTTCTGGTTGATACTGTATAGCAGCACTAGTCACATAGTTGTTGAGCCATGGATTTTCTATTTATTTAGTCACCTTTGACTAGTGGTAAATATTAGTATTGAACAGTTCAAGTCCAGCATGTAGAAAATGCTGATCATTCTTGCCCCATCCCAAACTTACGTACTTTCTTTACCTATAGGAAAGTAGTTCAATTACAAATAGTAACCGTACTGTAGGTACAGTAGGAATTGGGATCAGATAAATTTGGGTTTGAACACCAGCTGGACTAGTTTTGTAACTTTGGATACAATATTTAATCAGCTTTCCTCATAGCCTTTTTAGGAAGATCAATTTTTGCAAACATAACTCTCTCCACTTGAAAACATACTTAAGCCAAATGTGCCTATTGTGACTAAAAAAAATAGAGATAAAGGTTAGAATGGAGACATAGAAATATGAAAATGGTTTTTACAATGGTAGAACTGTGCATTATCACTTTTCTAATTTTCACTTATGATTATTGGAAAAAAATGAGTGTTCTTTATAGTCTTTATAGTGATGTTTTTATATTACTGATGAATTCTGCTATGCTATCTAATTTTTAGTGTGACTAAGCTCAGTTCTTTTGTTAGTCTATATTTGCTTTCTAATTAATTTTCTTTCAATTTTGCCACTGGATTTTTTTCTTTTTTTTTTTTACTACTTTTTTTTCTTTGAATATTTTTCTATCATTTTTTTCTTTGTTACTCCTATATAAAGTTCTTGCTGATAGATGATCAATTGTCTCAGTTACTTGGGCTCAAATTTATTTGGTTGTCTCTAATATCAAGACCTACTGATCCTCTAGAGGATCAACTTAACCGTAGTTGTCACCTTAGTTCAGGCATTTAAAACCTCATACCTGGATTATTTTGTGTAGCTCTAAGGAGATGAATATTTTTTAATCAGTACATTCTTTTCTCATTCCTTTTACTCAGTTCAGTGAATCCCTATTGTCTACAGGAAAAGTTTAAATGAGATGTTTTCCATAGTTAGATAAAGTATATGAGTTCTCAGAAAACTCATACAATTTGTGAAGAATTACTGGCCTCTTGAATACTTATCAGCTTTATGTTTTTGCATTTTCCTTACGGGAGCACCCGGCTTTTAAGACAGATAAATACTCTGACCCTTAACCAGATACTATTTTCATCTTCAGTTGGTTCATCTCAAATTTATTAAGCATTTGTATTTATGGAATATTTAAATAAATCACATATTTCACTTTCTGTTTTCAAAATTGGATTCAAAGCTAAAACTTACCTTGGATCACCCTGCTCCAGGAGAATTTTCCTTTCAACGAGAGTTGTGGAATTTCCTGACATATCCTATCCACTGGGTATATGTACAAGATTAAATATATACCATAAAGTGTATAACACATGGACAATTTAGTGAATAATTTTTTTCAGTTATAATTAACCTACAATTTTCTGTAAGTTTAAGATACACTCTATAATAGCATACTAAATAGCAAAATAAAATGATCAACAGTAAATTTAGTTCTCTTCCATCTCATATAGTTAGCAAAAAAATAATAATAATTTAGCCGGGCATAGTGGCTCGTGCTTGTAAGCTTCAGCCTATGAAGCGGCCAGGGCTAGGGATCGCGGTTCGAGTCCCACCTGGGGCCCGTAGTGAGACCTAGCTCCAAAAAAATAGCTGGGCGTGGTGGCACGCGCCTGTCATCCCAGCTACCTGGGAAGCTGAGGCTGGGTATTGCTTGAGTCTGTGGTACCCCGGGCAATGAGAGCCTGCGGTTCCACAGGCAAAAAAAATGGCAAGACCTAGTCTCAAAAAAAAAAAAAGAAAATAATAATAATAATTTAAAAGTGGACATCTATGACCCCAATCAGAATTCAACAAAAGGGACAAGTATCCCAGAAACTCACCACGTCTCCCTCAGTCAAATCAGTCTCTTCCCACCCTAGAGTTTCTGATTTTCCTTTGGCGATAGTCCTATCCTTAGTACTCTTCAGCTTTGGTATCAGTGTATGCCTCCCTAAACAGTATTTCCTCTTTCTCAAGTTTAAGTGAATGGAATAAAAACTTCTCTGCTTTTACTCCCAACATTTTTGGTGTTAAGTATGTCTGCGTTAACTTTTATTGCTGTACAGTTTCATTTATCATTTTATTGTCAATGGAGATTTGAGTTGTTTACAGTTAAGGTCTACTATGATTAGTATAGAGGACATTCTCATACGTCTTCTGTATGCATATTTTTCTACATTATTTCCCTAGTGATTGAATAACTCCAGTTTTACTAGATAAAGCCAATTTTCCAAAAGATTGGCCCAAACTACTGCATGTGACACATCCTGTTTGCCAGTACTTGGAATTGTGTCATTTTGGTCAGTTTGTACCAGTAGCTTCTTGTGCTTTACATTTGCATTTCCCTGTTTCCTGGTACAGGTAAACACCTTTTCATCTGTAATTAGAAAATTAATTTTATAATTTATCCTTTATGTTTCATATGGAGAATTTCTATTTAAAATGTATCTTGTGCAGTCTTTTTACTTATGAAAGATACTAACCTTTTATCAGTTCCAATGTGGATGTTCCTGCTAGTTGGTCCAGAGACCATCTAAGATAGGAAATTCTGTTTTTTATGCCACCTACACCTTTTTGTAAAATGAAATTTATTGACAAGCAAAACCTCTTTGCCTAGTTAACACTAATTTGGTAGCAAAGGGCATCAGTGGACAAGTATTTTTTTGTGCGTATCTACTACTGTGTACTAATTCCTATCTAAGCTTGGAATCAAAACACAAAATTCCTTTATATTTTAGTGTTTATGTTTTAGTGTCAACACTAGCAGCTGCATTTATTTAAGCCTGTTTTATGCTGTGCAATGCTGAGCAATCATTGACAGGAATTACATAAAAAGTATTGAGGCAGCCAGTAGTCAATAGGTATGTAATCTTTGGAGTCAAACAGAATTAACTTTGAGTTCTAATTCCAGAAATGAGACCTTGCACAAATCATCTAATTGCTCTGAAAGACAGTTCTGTCATGTGCAAAATGGAAATAATACCCTACGATGTTAGGATGATTCAGTGAGGTAATTAGTACATGTAAACTGCACAGTACATCACCTGGCAGGTGTCCATCATCAACAGTGATGAAATCGAAAACCACCTTTGCAGTCTGTGAGGTTTGAGGTTGAGGACTTTGGGAAGGAAAGAGATTGGACTGGTTCCCATGTGTGCCTTGATCAACTATAAAGATGGTACAAAATGTATCTTTGACTTTTGGATTTCAGGGTTGCAGAGTGAGGGAAAGGTATATGTGGAACAAGGAAATGATGTAAGATGCAGGGCATTTGAATTGCCTTAAGTGCAGGAGCAAAATAAAAGGAAAACTCGTATTGCCACATCTTCCTTGTACTTCGATCACACGTGTGCTGGGGATACTAGTTTTTTTCTTTTTGTGTTTATGATGCAGTTGTTTTCTCTGTTTATATCCCCCTTAACTGCCTCTCCATTTCCACTAATGCTATTAAAATGAAGGTATTTTCTTTTACTGAGACAGGCATTTAAACTAAAATCTGAATGTGAGAGCAGTAAAACTGGGTGAATACCTGCATTCGAGGCAGTGTTATTACCCATGTATTGTTCTGTACTGTTTTATTACAGCTCGTGGATTTTCAGTGGAAACTGGGTATGGCCGTGAGCTCCAACAATTGCAGATCACTCAAGTACCCTTATGTGGCAGTGATGCTGAAGGTGGCTGACCAGTCAGGCCAAGTAAAGAGCAAGTCATTTGAAATGACAATTCCACAGTTTCAGGTTTGTCATTCGACTTACTCAGTTTTAATTCATTGTTCTGTAACTGCTGCTTTTGAAAAGATGTATAAATTCTTCCCTAAAGGAAGATTTTTTTGGAGTTTTTTTTAAATATTAAATTATTTATATATACATTTAACATCTTTGTGATCTCCGGGGTTCATCCCCCCTCCCTGACCGTTCCCACCCTGTTCACCCCCCACCCCAAGTTTGTGTACTTTAATTTGGTTGTTGGCTTGTTTTCACTTTTCCTCATGACATTTTGTTTTTCCCATGTCCCATATATTAGTGAGACCATTTGGTTTTTCTCAGTCTATTTGCAGTTGTTTTGATGTGCTTTACATATATTTGAATACGAGATTTGCTGAATTTATTCCCTTTGGGAATGTCTAAATTATTTTCCGTATATACTACGTTGAATGTATCTATTGCTGCCATCACTTTTCCAGTTTTCCATTAATTTGGGAAATTATCATCTCTGGCAGGGTGTTTATTTGGAGTTTGTCTTCTTCTTATGCTTAATGTTCAAGAATATTAAGCTAAATGACCCTTATCTTTGAACAATGATTACCCTGAGTTTTCTGGCTGATAATGTTTACAAGGGGCAAGTCAGAGCACCAGAAACTTGATGACTAGTTTTATAGAGGTTTGAGTAACTCAGTAGTCTGTATTTTGAGTCAAGTTTTTCATGTTATCACCCGACCTCTTTTCGGTCAGTGAAGGCAGAAAAAGGGAGTGGTTGAAAAATCAAATTTACTTTTAAAGTACACACATGGAAGCCTCCTGCCATTCACTAATTAAACTCACCTTAGAGTTTTGCTTTTATTTCATTGTTTTGTTCACCTGGGAGAAGAGAATAGGTGAGAAGCCCCGCAGCAGATAGTACTCTAAGAAAAGCAGCCACTGGGAATGAAATAGAAGTATCATGAAAATTATTTATAAAGTTTACAGAAATTACATTGGTTCTAGGCTTCGTTTCAAAAAAATACTTTTTATTTTTCCTTTCTTTAAAATCATAAATAAATAAGGGAGATGCACATTAATCAGAATACATTAGGAGACTATCAGGATCAAAGAAAACCTTGTTAGATGCCATTTTAGGATTCTTTGAATTTTTTCCTTTACAAATTACTTTTCTTCCTCAGCTTGGTTTAAGTGTAACTGACAGATTCAATAAAATTAAATGTAATTAACAAATAAAATATGGTTAAGGTGTACAGTATGATTTGGTACATGTATACATTGTGAAATGATTACCATAATCAAGCTAATTAGCATGTCTCTCACTTGACATATTTACTGTGTGTGTCTGTGATGAAAACACTTTTGCTGTTTTCTTAGCAAATTTCAAGTATAAAAAAAAAGATATACATATATACATTTTTTGCTATTAACAGTAGTCACCATACTCTACACTAGGTCTGCAAAACTTAACTCATCTGCTAGTTGAGCATTTGTGTCTTTTGACCAGCATTTCCCCCACCCCAGCTCCTGGTGACCACCATCTCTGTTACTTTGAGTTTCACTTTTTTGATGCCACACTTGTGTATCATGATATATTTGTCTTTTCTGTGTCTCACTTATTTTACCTAATGTCCTCTAAGTTCATCTGTGTTGCCAAAAACAGCAGGATTTCCTTCTTTATAGACATTGATTAGTATTCTCTGTCATACTTTCTTTATTCATTCAATGTGTAAGTGGACACATATTTGTTGTTTCCATATCTTGGCTACTGTGAGTAACACTGCAGGGAACAGAGAATGGATGTATGTTTTTGAAGTAGTGATTATATTTCTTTTGGTATTTACCCAGATGTGGAATAGCTGTGGTATATCGTAGTGATATTTTATAAGTTATAGTTCACAGGTTTTTCTTTCCCTTTGATTTCTTCTAAAACAGATATCTCTGCTTTTAAACAAACAATAATGGTTGTAGAGTCAACATTATCAACTAATTAGTGTTTTAGAAAGAGGAATTGATTAAAAGGAAATGAATATAGTAAATTATGATATGTAACCTTCAATTGACTATAAACACCAAATCAACTTCAACTAGAATGTAGATTTCATCTTTTTTATAATTCATAATCCTGGGCTGGTTCTTACTTTCCTGTGACTCTACCTCTAAAATGTTTTTCTCATTAAAAAAAAAAATCACAGATGAATCAGCCCTTTTAAAGGTAGATTTGCATGGTTTAAAGTTAACCAGACAATCATAACCCATTAGTCGAATTACAGAACTGAGAGCTCACTTCTCTGAGAACTATCACTGAATTTTTAACTTACATCTTTCTGGTAACAGAAATTTGGAGTATCAGTTTATATCTTTAAAGACATTATATCCTGCTTCATTCTATAATGAAGTGACATAAATGAAAATACATATATTCTTAAGCATCAAAATAGAGAATTAAAAACAACCAAGTAAGAAGGAAAATAAGAATACATAAATCATTAAAGGGTATCCTAATTTTTGAAGCCACGTTTCCAGTTTACCTCCCAGCAAGTAGGTAGAAGGAGAAAACAGAATTTGTTTGATCCCTCTCTTATTGACTTAGCAGAAACAGATAAAGGAAAACTTGTACAGGAGAACCACCATCATAGCTCAATTTTTAAATGAAACAGAAAGAAGGCTGGGCACAGTTGCTCGTGCTTGTAAGCTTCAGCCTATGAAGCGGCCGGGGCTAGGGATCGCGGTTCGAGTCCCACCTGGGGCCCGTAGTGAGATCTAGTTCTAAAAAAAATAGCTGGGCGTGGTGGTGCACGCTTGTAATCCCAGCTACCTGGGAAGCTGAGGCTGGGGATTGCCTGAATCTGTGGTACCCCGGGCAACGAGAGCCTGCGGTTCCACGGGCAAAAATCACAAAACCTAGTCATAAATAAAAAAATACATACATACATACATACATACATACATAGATAGCCTGCGGTTCCACGGGCAAAAATAGCAAAACCTAGTCATGAATGAATGAATGAATGAATGAATGAATGAATGAATGAATGAATGACACAGAAACAAGCTGCTACCATATAAGCCATTGTTAATCTTGCATCTCTCACTGTAATTCTGTCCAAGTCTTAAAAGAGACAGTTCAGTGTGATGTTGAAGCTTGGGAATTAACCTGTCTTCTTTGTTTTTCTCTTCAGCAGCTAGAACAGTGCTAGATATTTAATAAATCTTTCTAGTGTGATCTCAAAAGAACTTTATTTTGTGCTTTTAAAAACCTTGGTCATACACTAATTCTCCAGTTCTATAGTAGTATTTTTCTTGAAGTACCAGAAAAAATTGCACCTGTATATTTCTAATGGAAACCTTCAAAATAATAAAGAATGCAAACACTATGTTATATAATCTCTGTTGGTCATATATAATTGTAAGAAGCACTTAAATATCATCTAAATGCAAAATTAATCTTTCCCTTTTTCTTTCCAGAATTTCTACAAACAGTTCAAGGAAATTGCTGCAGTTATTGAAACTGTATGAAATTGACTTGGTTGATAGATTACTCTCATCCTTCTAAAATCATGGACTTTACTTTTTATAACAAAATAGCATAAGGATCAAATGATATTTATTGAATAAAAATTGCATTTTGTTTTTCTATTTTTTTTTAAATAAAAAAATCAGACAAACAGCAGTTACTGATGCTTAACGGACAACTTTGTGAATGTACTAAAATCTACTAAATTGAACATTCTAAAGGGTGAACTCTGGTGTGTTAATTATATCTCAGTAAAAGCAAGCAGTTGGATGATTGATAATGAAGACAATACAATTTAAGTATTAGACAAATAGTTTTCAAACTTAGTAGTAATTCAGCAATCAAAAAAGACAAACTCATGTCATGTGCGGCAACATGATGAAGCCGGAAGGCATCATGCTAGTGGAAATAAGCCAGAAAGAAAGATAAATACCGGATGGTCCCACTTATATGTGTGTTATAGGGAAAACAAAAGAAAAAGTCAGAGCTAACAAACTGTCAATAACTAAAGCAAACATCAAGAGAGGGGAAAGAAGGGCAGGCAAAGTCAAAGGAAGAATCAACACAAGAGACCAGGATGATGGTTTACATGTAACGAGGTGGGAGAACTTCAGGGTATATAATGATGTAAATTTTATATATATATATGTAAAATGCCAAAAAGTAATTAAGATAAAATTTACTGTACTAGTACTAATTTTATAAACATAATCTTATATGAATGAAAACTTAGTATTTGATAAGGTTAATGCTAGTTTACAATTCAATTTTTTAATAATCAGTGAGAAAAGTGAGATTGCTGCTCTCAAAACTTTTTTTTTTTTTTTTTTGAGACTAGGTCTCGCTCATTTTGCCTGTGGAACCACAGGCTCTCATTGCCCGGGGTACCACGGATTCAAACAATCCCCAGCCTCAGCTTCCCAGGTAGCCAGGATTACAGGCATGCGCCACCACGCCCAGCTTTTTTTTTGGAACTAGGTCTTGCTATGAGCCCCAGGCAGGACTTGAACCGTGATCCCTAGCCCTGGTCATTTCATAGGCTGAAGCTTACAGGCATGAGCCACTGTGCCTGGCCCTCTCAAAATATTTTTAATCATGTTAGGATTGACCTGCTTCCATAATAGTCAAGAATTATTAATATTTTAGAGAAATTTTAGATATATGCACAGAAATAGAAAAATTAGTTTTATTCTGAGTTCTTTGTACAACTGAGTTAACCTGGTAACACACCTAATTGTGTTAGATGATCCCTGTTGAATTCAAATTTACTATAGTTATTAAAATATTTTATGAAATCACAGTAATCAAAACTATGCCACTGCTTATGAATAAACAAATTGGTTATGTAATAGATTAGGTAATCTAGAAATAGATGAAGATTTCCCACACTGAGTGGGAAAATATAATTTGTGTAATGATACTAGCAGTCAGGCGCAAAAATTCAAGATTGTTAATGATAAATACAAAAGATAAAAATCAGATGATTAACACAGGTTGAGAACACAGCAACCCACAGCTATAATAGAAAGCTTGAAAAACAAAAATATAGGAATGAAGTATGTGGGGAAAATGGGCAATCAGACAAAAGTACTAGGTGGTTGTAGAAGTTCTTGGTCTGGAAAACAATTGCTTTAAATGTTACAAGTAGGAAGACATACAAGAAATTGTTCATTAATCTGTCAGAAAAAACTGAGGGAAAAATTTAGGAGAAATCTTTGCTGGCTTTTAGAAAATCTAGTGATGAGGGATTTCAGGGAGTTACTATCAATGGTCTACACAGGGCTGGATTTCACCTGGAGCCATTCCATTGTACCTGTCCTTTCTGCCATCTTCAACATGTAATGAAGCAGGCTACTTGCTTTCTTAACCCTAATTTCATAATGAGAGTTTCATCGGTGGAAGTAAAATCAGGACTCACTTGTTAAGTGAGTCTCCAGTATTCAGTGCTTTGTAGAGGGGAGCTACGGAAGAGTAAGGATGATGCTGAGAATTCTTACTCTGCTGAGAGAATATGACTTTTTTGCAAGTCACTGAGGGCTGCAGGCTTCCATGTAGATAAAAAACCATCCTGAACTTGCGCTTCCACCTTGTGAAAAACATGGCAGCTGCAATTTCTATTGTGTCTACATCTCAATCAGCAGAAGAGAGAGGGAAAGGGACTGGCATAGTCTCCCATATAAGCTAATGTCCTGAGTGTTACCTCACTCTGCTTACATCCCATGGCCAGACCCTAGTCACATGGCCACATCTAACTGCAAAGGAGGCTAGAAATGTTTTGTAGGTGGGTAGCTGTGTACCCAATAAAAATTTTATTGGCTAGGCATGGTGGCGTATGCCTGTAAGCCGCAGCCTAGGAAGCTGCAGCTGGGGCCAGGGGTCACGGTTCAAGTCCCACTGGGGGCACATAGTGAGACCAGTTCCAAAAAAATATAGCTGGGCGTGGTGGTGCGTGTCTGTGATCCCAGCTACCTGGGAAGCTGAGACTGGCGATTGCTTGAGTCTGTGGTACCCCGGACAACAAGAGCCTGCAGTTCCACAGGCAAAAATAGCAAGACCTAGCCTCAAAAAGTTAAAAAATAAAATTTTATTGATATAGCTGATAAATGGGTTCTAAGAAAAATTAGCAATCATTGGTACAGTCTTCCTCTTTGCCCACTAACTCTAGGTATACTTTCCACTTAGCAAATATGTTCACCCTCCACAAATTCAATTTCAACGTCCTATCCAGTTTCTACTTCCAGTCACAGAGCCTTCTAGAATCCAAAGCTGTGTTTCCCCTACCTCCACCTCTACATAAACCTAGCCTGAGTTTTTCACTCTTTGACAGATGTGGCAAGAAGGAGCCAACATGCCAACGTTCGGACATTTTCTATTTGATTCCTCTGGTATAGTGGTTCTTATCCTGCAGCTAGACCAATACCAACAACTTTTTTTCTGGTTATTCCAAAGTGATATGACAAAAATATTCAAATACAAAGATTTTGGCATTTCCATAGATAATTGGCATTTTCTAGCAATTCAAAATATAATTTTAAGGAAAACAAGTTAGATAATACCCAAAAGAACATATATATTGTTAAAGTGAGGAAGTATTAGTCCAATCAGTTGAACAAGATTTGAATTGTATACCTTATGCCTCAGCAATTCCACTGCTAGAATCCTTATCCATGTATCTTGATGAATGCCCTTAGATTCTTGATCAAAATAGGAAAGCACTTAGCAACCCAAATGACCATAATAGTGGTATGTTTTCTACAATGCATTATTATACAGAAGGAAAACTAACAAACTGAAAGCACACAAAATGCAATAGGTGAGGATTAGTCACATAATGTTGAATATGTATGTGTGAGAGAGAATATAAATTATTTTTAAAAGTATAACACATGAAAAACAATAGAGGCTAGTAGTTACCTTCAGACTACAATGTAGGGAGAAATTAGGAACAGGATAGAAGAAGCTAGAACCAATTAGATTATTGTTAATTTTCAGTTCAGGTGGGTAGTAAGTTGATGGCACTTCTATCATTCAAATACATACATAAAAGAGCTACATTTTACCAATGGCACAAATATACCACAACCCAGGAACCATGTTTAAATGATTCACCCAATATTTAAGTCTGTGCCTCTGAAGTAAAAACAAGTAAGTCTCTGATGTATGGTGTTTTGCTATGGATGACGGAAGTGACTCTACTAAACCAACATCTAGAACTTATCTTTGAAAGTCAAGAAACTCAATCAGCAGTGAGCTGATTGAGGAAGAATGATTGACAGTGACCAAAGTCACTGAAGACTGATATAGAAATAAAAATTTGAAATTATTAATTTATATTGAAAAATTAGTGGTGAAGGGAACTAATTACTACGATATTCATTCACTCAGCACATATCTGTTGTGCATATCTGATGTGCTGGACACAGCTAATCACTTGGGGTGCAGCAATGAAGTTTTCAGAAGATTTGTGACCTATTGGGGAAGTAATAAAAGTAATAGCACATAATAATAAAAATCACCTGATTAGCCTATTGTATAATGTGGTGAAATCGGGTCGAAAAAGGCAAAAAAGCCTCTGACCAACAAAACACCGGTCTGCATCACCTGTGCGTAGCAGTTGACACTCAAAATACAGTTTAACAAGGGATTTTATTTACAATGGAATATTAACAGGGAAAACAAAATGTCCTTAAAGCCACAAGTGGCCAGTCATCTGACCCCAGTCACAATTCTCAGGCCCAAAGGTCCCAAAGACCATATCCATGATGGTGCCCCTTTACCCCTCCAAAACTGAGAGGCAGGCAATGAATGCAAAGTTCCAGTCTTTCTTCCTTGTCTTCTCTTTACTTCCTCTCTCTCCAGTGTTCTGAGCTGCTCCCCCTCTCCAAGGTGCTTCAAACTTCTTCAAATGCTAATGCACAAATCAGCTTTCCAAATCCCTGGCCCTCTCCAAGTACCAGCTCACTATGCCACCCTGCTGGGGTGCCACACTCTTCACATTGGCTACTCTTCTACTGGGCACCATGGCTCCTTGACACCACCAGCTCACTCTTTGAGGGGGCTTCTGCCCAGCCTGGTCGCTTGAGCTGCTCTTTACCAGCTTGCCATTCTCTTCTCTGCTCTCCCCAAAAATCTGTGTGTCTAGTCTGCTCCTTTCCTTTTTAATCTCTCTTTTTTTTTTTTCTCTTCCTCCTAAAAGCCAATGGCTCCAATTTCCCTCCACACATCCTCTAGGTGATACATTCTCTACTCCAGGTCCACACCCTGAATTTGCAACAAAGTGAAAACACCCTTCCTGTTTAGGCCTCTTTTACTACTATTTTTTAGACACAGCTAATGGCACCAGTGGGTGCCATACTGGGGTGCTGGCTTCATTCAGAGTGTAGAAGATTCATCATTTTGTAGAATGAACAAAGGTGACTTTGGGTAGGTGGTTCTTCAACATGGTTGCTGGCAAGATTTCATGCTGTGTACACCAGTGAATGCTCTGCCTTCTATTTGTCTCTTTCCATAGGGGTGTCTTGTATTACTCTGTGCTTGGCCTACCAGTTTAGACTGGTGGGGTGAGTAGGTAGGGGTGAGCAGACACGTTAACTCAAAAGTTCTCAGATTGCTTCATTACATAGGCTGTAGACAAGGGTGCATCCAATAGAGATCCCACTCTTTGATAAAGTTGTATGTAGTGTTTTCAAAGTGTGGAAGAGAAGTGTCAATGACTATTTTGAGTCCAGAAGGACAGCCTCAGGTAGAAATGGTCAATTATTTCTTCAGCTTTAAAGTAGGGATAAGATCCCTTAGGGTTGCTATGAAAGTCAAACACCATTTGTAAAACATTGAAATCACTGAAAACAGGAACACCTCTAGAAGAAAGCAAGTCAAAAGGATGTTCAATGAGGTGAGTTCAGAAAAAAAGGGAATTATACAAGCACAGTGACCATCTTACGCCTCTGACCAGCAGGCTCAGGCACAGTAGACAGCTAGTCGCTAGACTAGACGATGGTCTTTCCCCCTTTATAATTTTTTGGTTTCTTTTTAAGAGACTAGGTCTCACTATGTTGCCCAGGGTAGTCTGGAACCAGTGGACTCAAATGATCCTTAGCCTCAGCCTCCCAAGGCTGGTATTACAGGCATGAGCCATGACGCCTGGGCTATTTTTTGAGATTAGGTCTAGCTATGTTGCCCAGGGTAGTCCCAAACCCACGAACTCCAGTAATTCCTAGCCTTGGCCTCCTAGGACTGGGATTAAAGGCACCTGCCACCGCGCCTGGCTCTTTCCCCCTTAATAGTGCTTAGTGATATACTGACTCATTCTGTCTTCAGCCTCTCATTTTTCTATATTAACTGTCTATCCTTTTCCCACCCTTCTTGCTGTAGACCTGTTACAGGTTCAGCGCTTCCTTTCTTCCCTCCTATGTGGCTTATCTGAAAATTTTCTTGCAACAGGGCTCACAGGAAAGTTTTAAAATGTCTGACAGTAATACATACACTAGGAGAGGCAGAAAAATGCTGAGTAAGGAAAGTGTATATAAAAATTAGGAAAAATTTGCTTGGTAATCAGTAGAGGAATGGCTGTTGCATAGGTTACTATTTTGCACAAGGCTTAGCTTGGGTTAAAATTTAGCTATTAATTTTTTAAAGTTGAAATTAAAAAAAGGCCGGGCATGGTGGTGCATGCCTGTAAACGGCAGTCTAGGAAGCCGCGGCCGGAACCTGGGATTGCGGTTTGAGTCCTGCTCTGGGCAACGTAGCGAGACCTAGTTCCAAAAAAATAGCTGGGCATGGTGGCGTGCTACCTGGGATTGCTTGAGTCCGTGGTACCCCGGGCAATGTGATTCTGCGGTTCCACAGACAAAAATAGCGAGACCTAGTCAATCAATCAATCAATCAATCAATCAATCAATCAATCAATCAATGTAAAACATACAGTTCAGGATAAGCCTGATTTAGTCAAAAGAGATGTAAATGGGTCCTGCCTAGCAAAGACAGGACTCAACAGTAGGTCATTCATCATTTTACACAAAAAACATACCAACACCAGTTAAAAGAGATTGCTATCAGTAGTTTATAACGGTGGCTACAGCATTGCAACTCAAACCATAACAAGTTATAATTGTAATCAATTGCTATAGATTTTCTTTTTCTTTTTCTTTCTGAGACTAGGTCTCGCTATTTTTGCCCAAAGAATCGCAGGCTCACGTTGCCCGGGGTACCACGGACTCAAGCAATCCCCAGCCTCAGCTTCCCAGGTAGCTGGGATTACAGGCGCAGGCCACCATCCCCAGCTATATTTTTGGTACTAGGTCTCACGACATGCCCCAGGCAGGACTCGCTTCATAGGCTGAAGCTTACAGGTATGAGCCACTGTGCCCTGCTTGCTATAGATTTTTTGAACTACAATAGTTGGGAATCCCTAAATTTTCATTAGTAGTGAATTTATAAACTATTTGTTACATTGGCGTGCAAATTAGTAATTTAAGGATTTTTAAAAAGTAGATTGGGGGGTTGGGTTTTGTGTGCATAAAGACCACCCTTATTTTTTTAATTAGAACAACTTTGTATACAGTTATATTCATATTTATTACAGTGAAAATATGGTAAAAGATCAGTAAAGAGAAGGCACACAGGGATAATAAATCCAGGATAAAGCAGATGCAAGTTTTCAAGATTCCTGTTCCAATGAAGGCACACGTAATTCCTCAAGCAACAAGTTTTGACAAATTGGGGAAAATGTTGCCAACCAGAGATGCTCATTAGAAGCTCTCAACACCCAAGGATTTTATTGGGATTAAAAATATAGGCACCACTGCCTGGCATATACACAAATATCAGACGCCCAGAAGGAATGAAGGGGTTTGCATAAATTATACTGTTTGTGCAAATAGTTCAGACACATTCATATCAGCTAATGGTGGGAAGTCTCCTGAAATTCAAGTTCTCATATGCCAGCTAAGGACATCCTTGTACGCAAGCTTTTTGAAGTGTAAGCAGTTAGAACTGCTGTGTTAACTCTTTTATGCACAGGGGCAATTAAATGTATTTAACATTCTGGTGGTAACTGCTATATAGTTTTTATATGTTGCCTAAAGACATAATCTAGCTTCTTTTTGTGCTAGTTCACATTTCATTAATTCTTAGGAAATGAAAGAAGTTAATATAAGTGAGCAAAGTTAGCCTCTTTGCTATACTGATCAAAAATTCCAGAATTAATTATCAATATATTCCAATTTGAATAGAAATGTCTTCTGTATACCACCAGATAAATGGAATTTTACTATTTTGTGTCATTCATAAATGAGTGCTAATTTTAATAGGGCTTGCCGTTACTAAGGGAAATATTCCCACTATTGGTTTAACCACCATTTCACAGCACACAGAAATATTACATATAATGGATTGCATAGCTTGATGAACTTGATCTTGATTTATGTTCTTTTGAATTACAAGTACCGTAGGCAAAAGGGGCTATTAATTTTAGCCACTCTTTCAGCATATGAAGAACATTTGTTAAAGAAAAACACTTACATGTCTTGCTGTGTTTGACATTTTTATGGCAAATGCAAGGGCAAAAGAATATTTAAAATGTGCTGTGAAAGAGCTGTTATTATCAGGAAAATAACGGCAGCATGCAGGGATACTTCAGAATCTAAGCCATGATGATTCAGCAACAGGTTTATGGGATTGAGCTAGAAATGAATATTCTGTGTATATCCTAATCAAAGTGTGAAGCTATACTCCTGAAGCTGATATAAGCCAATGGTAGTTCAATAAATAAATAAACCTTTTAAGTTTTTAAAAAGGAGACATATAAGGCTTCTTTTTTATTTTAAATAATTTATATTTATCATATATATAAATATAATATATATTATATATCATACATATAAATTATTTAAAATAAAAAATATATATACCTCAGATCTTTGTATTCCTTGGGGTTCACCCACCACCTCCCCTCCCTGACTGCTCTCACTCATATATAAGCTTTCTTAGAGGTAAATCATTTTGAAATCACAAAAAGATGCATAGAGGAATGAGAGCCAAGGCTATGAGGATTTCCATGAAGCTTTACCAGTGAATTACATACCCAAGGATATTTTAATTGAATTATGTAATCCAAGAAATGTTCTTTTTTTTTCTTTTTTTTTTTTTTTTGAGACTAGGTCTCGCTATTTTTGCCCGTGGAATCGCAGGCTCTCGCTGCCCGGTGTACCATGGACTCAGCTTCCCAGGTAGCTGGGATGACAGGCGCGCCACCACGCCCAGCTAATTTTTTGGAACCAGGTCTTGCTACGGGCCCCAGGCAGGACTCGAACCGCAATCCCTAGCCCCGGCCTCTTCATAGGCTGAAGCTTATAGGCACGAGACACTGTGCCTGGCCGCCCAAGAAATGTTCTTAAAACTAAAAAAAGAAAAAAAGAAACGAATATTTCATTTATAGAAGTTTCCAAAGGATGGCAGGACAAATGCTTTTAGAGATGTAGACATTTTATAGTCTCCTCCCTTCTTTGTCCACAATCTACTGGCTTAAAAATAAAATTCTCAGGTCAACTTTTGCAGTGTTTTCTCTTAATCTCATGACTCGGTAATTATTTTGACAAGGTTCCCTATGAGACTACATGTGCTATTTAAGAGTTTATGTTGCAGCTTCTCAAATTTTGATGAGAAGTAAGTTAAAATTCCCTAGAGTTTATTAAAAAATACTTTATATCACATCATTCGTTAGTTAGGTAGTGACTAACATCAACATAGAATTATTCATTTTTCTGTTCAATTTTCATAGTAGGTTGTAGTATTTATCCTTGTACAGATTTGGCAGTTTCCCTGATTATTGTAACAAACCACCCATCTTATGACTATTTTCTCTCTCAGAGGGATTTTGAACTTTCCCTGTCCTATTCTGATAGAGTTGCCTTGTTAAGACCTTGGGTTAAATTACATTCCTGGAGACTTGAAGCAGGAAGTCATGTCAAAAGACGTTCTCTATCAGTCTCTTGAAGAATGAAGAGATTGTCTTTGGTCAGACTAGAGTTGAGACTGAAGAGCATGATTCCATGTCCCTAAGTTTTCTGTTTGAAGATGCTCAAGGCCCCTTGGAGGCAACTGAGTAGACAATGAAGGAGCTCTAACCCACTTGTTGTACTTTACGCTAAATTTGCAACCCACCAAATGGGTCAATATCTGATTAGGCAGGTGACAGAATTGTACTGAATTTTGAGAAATAACCTTAAAGGAAATGACAGAATGCTCTTCAGACAGGGAGATAGAATTGCTCAAGGTTTTGAACTATCAGGGAGCTCCTGGCATAGCTCAATTCTGCTGGAACCAAGCCAGGAGAACAAAGGCGGGAATAGGTAATGACATTTGTGACAGAGTTTCAATCAAGGGAGGTACTGAAGAATGGGTTTCTCAGACTCAGGCCCAGTAGAGGGAGACTAGACTGGGCCACATCTTCCAGAGTCACTGTAGAAATTACAGAGACTGGAAGATGCTGAAAGGTTTTTCTTTGACATCCTCTTAGAACACAGGAAAGTATGTATCTTAAGCCTTTTTCATTCATCTCCATAATTCCAATATACCAACTCTCTTATTTCTCTCAAATGAGCTATTCTTTCATTTCTAAAGGAAACTATCATCGGGTGGAGCTTTCTTAAGTTCTTGATATGACATCTATCAAAGAACCCGCACCCACACCTGTCTTCACCTTTTACCTTTTTGATGGAAGAGACGAAATGTCCAACCTCTTGTCTGCAGATAATCCCTTCTTATGGTTGCTTTCCTTCCTCCCAAGGAATGTACTCATTTGTATAACAAACATGTAGTGGGCATCTACTTTGTAACCCATGCCATGCTTCATTCACTAATAAACTCTTGTCTGGTTTGTAGATACAACTTCTCTCACTCCACTGTTTCCTTCACCAACATGTTTAACGATGATTCTTAATGCTCATGTCCAGTTAAAAATCAACTAACAAGCTGCATTGGAAAAAAAATCTTTCTTTCCAATTCACTTCTTTCATTAGCTACTAGCCTATCTTTCTTCTTCTCTTCAAAGTTAAGCATCTCTGAAACAGTTTATACTTAGGATTTTCATGTCTCCATCCCTCATGTATTCTACAATTTGTGGATCAGCTTCTGCTCCCATGGCTCCCAGCAAAGGTTTCCACAGTGATCACCAACAAGTTGCTTTGCCTAAATTAAATGGAACTATTTCATTCTAATCTTATTTGATCTGTATGCAGCATTTGGGATTGTTATAGTTTCCTTTTTCACTGGATTTCTATGAAACCACATTCTCATCCTGTCTTTTTGCAAGTTAGACTTTCTGTCAGTATTACCTATAAATGTTTGTGTTCCTCAGATTCTCCCAGGCAATTTCCTTCTCATTGTCATGACTATAGGATTGAAGTCATCAGCTCCTAAGACTGTAATTATCACCCACATCACGTAGGAAAAATGCTTGACTTTGAGTTTAGACATGAAGTTGTTGGAACTGCAGACTATCTTGTTTAAATAGGTCTATCAGGAGAAAGTAAAAATAAATGTGCTAATAAATCCTGATTAGCAATTTATTTCATGTCAATTAAATACCAGTGGTGTGACAGAACAAAGTTATTAGGTTGACAGTGTCTTAGTCATGCATCACATTGCTGGAAATTACAACATGGATGTGCAAAGTCATTCTTAAACAAGAATTCTAACAGATTGAGAACTTCCATGTAGTAGTGATGTAGTACATACATATATCATCACAACAAACATGAAAAACAAACTTTGCAGTTTCTATTATTTTGAGTTAAGATGATGGTGGTGGTGGTGGTGGTGCTGTGGTAGTAAATAAAAACAGAATATCACAAGAAAGATTTTTTTCTGGTCAAACTTTCCATCAAAATTATCATATCTATAAGATTGAGCAATTATATGTATATATATAAATAGAATGTGGCCTTTTCCCCACCTGGCTATCATAATAAATATTCTTTTTCATTTAAGATATCTGATTAATAAGTATGATGAAATCTCCTTTAAAGCCTGTGCTAATTGTTTTCCATTTACTCATCCAGATATGTTCTCTGTTTTCCTCTCCCTTGCCAGAGTACTGGAACTTTGTCCTCTGAGAACATACCACCTGTGCTTCTTTTTATTTGCTCAATGGGAGGAATTGGAGCAGAAGATGTAACATAGGAGGGCAGGAAGGCCAGGGAACATCTCCCCTGCCTTCCCTTAGTTGGGTGCAACATCCCTCCCCAGCTCTAGGTTCTGCTGGGTCTCCCACAGAGTTTCTGATCCTGACTTCTGATTTGGAGGCTTCAGGATGGTTTCTACTGTTGCAATTAATCCTCCCTGTTTGTTCTGCCAATTCTGTCCACACTGATGATGATCTCATTTTGTTAATGCTTCTTTCATTAAAGTCTTAATGTTTTTTTCTCCCCAACATGTCAGCAGTATTTGCAATTTTTGTAGCTTCCAGGCTTTCTACTTTCTACAAATATAACACATTCAAAGCAATTTTTAATTTAAAAATTACTACTTGTATGCCTTTCCATTTTAACCTCTAAATATTAGTAGCCTGAAAGATGCATTTTAAAATCAGAAGGAAAACTTGGAATAATTTTCTCATGACAGACTTAAAAGACATTTAAAAACTCTTTTGGATCCACTAGACCTAGTAATTAAACAATAAGCATGTTATGGGGGCAATGCTGTCATACCATCAATAGTTCTTTCAGTTGCAAGCATTTTCATTACGCTTATGAGAAAACAGTCAATGTCAAAGGAAAGGCACAAAAGTCTGAAAAGCATAAATGTGAAGTTGTACTCAGTGAAAAAGGCCTGTATAGTGCAGGAAGTGTTTTGTCTTTGTGACCTGGCTTCAAGGGTCATACTACTTCCAGACCATAAGAGTATAAAAGAAAAAACTTACCTTTTATTTTTTCTCACAGAGAGGTGAATTTACAGACACAGCAGTTCCGGCAGCTTGTCAACAACTTGTGTGTAGTTCCAGGACTTGGGAACCAGGAATCCGGAGCAGGAAGGTGCACAAGCAGAAAAAACTCCAGTTACCTCATGAGTCTATCCGCACTTCATGTATGAAGTGCCTTGCAGTGCCAGCGAACTTCAGTCAAATTCATATTTCTTTGCCTCTCATTTGCTTTTCAGACAATAAAATTTAGTTCCTTTGTTCCAGTCCTTGTTCCCCAAACCTATATAATCTCATTCCCTTTTTAACTCAGGAGGTGTTTTCTGGGACAATAGTTCAGCAAATTCTTCAGGTCACAAGTCTCTGAGTAAACCTTTGCTTTCCCCATCCCAGCTGAGCTCTGGTGGTTGATTTTCACGTGAGGAGGAGCTGGGTCTGAGTACGATATTGTCGACACCCTGATAACCTCACTTAAATATACAGTATTTTATGTGTGGCTTATGTGGTGCTAATTTGAAAGCAATGTCTATTTTGATCCTATGCTTCTTTTCATTCCTCAAATAGGTTTTGTGACAACAGTTTTTCAAGACCACTCAAAGAACTTTTGAATTATGTAATGAGGCAACAAAAATGGGTACTATAAAATAATTCCAGACTGTGGTGGAAGAAAAATCTGTTAGCTGGGCATGGTGGTGCGTGCCTGTAAATGGCAGCCTAGGAAGCCGCGGCAGGGACCAGGTATCATGGTTCGAGTCCTGTTGGGGCAATGTAGGGAGACCTAGTTCCAAAAAAATAGCAGGGTGTGGTGGTGCACGCCTGTAATCCCAGCTGCCTGGGAAGCTGAGGCTGGGGATTGCTTGAGTCTGTGGTACCCCTGGCAATGTGAGCCTGTGGTTCCAGGGCAAAAATAGTGAGACCCAGTCTCAAAAAAAAAAAAAAAAAAAAAAAAAAAAAAAAAAAAAAAAAAAAAAAAAAAAAAAAAAAAAAAAAAAAAAAAAAAAAAAAAAAAAAAAAAAAAAAAGAAACAAAGAAAGAAAAAAAGAAAGAAAAAGGAAAAATCTGTTACCTCTGTAGAAACCTTTAAATTCTGTCTGAGTCTGTTTTTTAGCACTCAATACAACTCTAAATTCATTTACTGGCCAGGCATTTACTAAATACCCCATGTATGTCAAACACTGTCTATTTGATTAGCAACCAGCAGCTATATATTCCATTCATTACACAATTCCTGTTCACCTCCTTGGTGCAACATTACTTTCACAAGCCTCTTATTTTGTGTTTCAATTTCCAAATCTAAAAAAAAGAGTCACCTTTTTAATATTTGCTATATTCACTTATCTATCAAGAGTATTAGAAAGTAGCATGTTTATTTGGGGTATGAGTTGAAGGAAACAAGTAGGCACTTACACCTTTTTCAAAGTATCTTAATGTCAAAAAAAAGGATATGGTAAATTTCTTTTACTGTTCCATGAGCGACTGAAAGAAAACTTCTATTTTTTTCTTATGTCAAAAATGATAATGATAATTATTTTAGTTATTTGATGTATTTGGGAGAAATTTATTTAGGGGAAATAGGTTTACAAATAATGTCTTCTTAATATTTTACTGGCAAAAATTTCTTTTTTGGGGGATTAAAATTTCTTTTTCTTATATATTTTTTAATTGATTGCACACACACACACACATATTTTATATCATTGTCTACCCTGAGGTTCTCCTATCACCTTGTCAGCTGTGAGCCATCATCTTAATATCTTGTGCTCATTCCTCCTCCCCCGATTTTACTCCCCTCCCCATCTCTTGCTCTGTGTTTCAGTTCTGCTGGTAAGTTTTAAATTTTCCTTGTCCTTTTGTTTGATTGTTTTCCCTATACCCTGCGTATAGGTGAGATCATCCAGTATTTCTCTATCTTTCTGGTTTATTTCCACTAACATTCATGATTCCTTCTAGGTTCATCCATGTTATCACCCATGCATCAAATTTGTCTTTTTTGATTGATGAATAATATTTCATTGTATACATAAACCCTAACACTCTGATCCATTCATCTGTTTTGGGGCATTTGTATTGTTTCCGTATCCTGGCTATTGTAGTGCTACAGTAAACATATGAGTACAGGTGTCTTTTTGTATTAGTGTTTTGGTGACTTTTGTGTAGATTTGCAGAGGTGGGACTGTTGGATCAAATGGTAGTTCCATTTGCAGTAATTTGAGGGTCCTCTACACCACTTTCCATGGTGGCTGGACCAGTCTGCTTTTCCACTGGCAGTGTAAAACTGTTCCTTTCTACATCCATACCAGCACTTATTGCTGATATGGGCCATTCTTACTGGTATGAGATGGTATCTCTTTGTGGTTTTGATTTGCAGTTCCTTATTAGTGATGTTGAGCATTTTTTATATGTCTATTGTTTATTTGTATTGTTTCTTTGGAGAAGTGTCTTTTTAAAGTTCTCCCTATTTTTTGACCCGGCTTTTTTCTTTGTTTTTGTTAAATTGTGCGAGTTCTTCGTGGATCTTTGTTATCAGACCCTTATCATTTGTATGGAGAGCAAAAAATTTTCTCATTTGTTTGGGTTTCTTTTTGTTTTGGTCTCTTTTGCTGTATAGAAGCTTTTTAATTTTATGTAGTAGCTCCAGCTGTTCATTTTCCTTCATCTATTTAGCATCTGTAGATGTAGTTTTAAAGAGGTTTCTATAGTGTAAGTCTTGGAATGTTTTTTTTTTTTTGAGACGAGGTCTGGCTATTTTTGCCCATAGAACCGCAGACTCTCGTTGCCCAGGGTACCATAAACTCAAGCAATCCCCAGCCTCAGCTTCCCAGGTAGCTGGGATTACAGGTGCGCGCCACCATGCCCAGCTATTTTTTTGGAACTAGGTCTTGCTACTGGCCCCAGGCGGAACTCAAACCGCGATCCCTAGCCCCCGCTGCTTCATAGGCTGAAGCTTACCAGCACGAGCCACTGTGCCCGGCCCGGAATGTTTTTATTGGCAAAAATTTCTTATGATCCCAGGAAGTAAAAATAGTTATTTTACTTGATTTTCACGCATATATGCTTGACATATTTTCTTCTATTTACTGTCATCATTTCTCTGTTCTTTTGTTTCAAAAATGACTCTGTAAACAAAAATATTCCTGGATCTGACAGTCTTATTTGGGGGTTGGTTAGAGTAACTCATTAACAATTATTATACTTAATTTTTTTTTTTTTTTTGAGACGAGGTCGCTATTTTTGCCTGTGGAATCGCAGGCTCACGTTGCCCGGGGTACCACAGACTCAAGCAATCCCCAGCTTCAGCTTCCCAGGTAGCTGGGATTACAGGTGCTTGCCACCACACCCAGCTATAATTTTTTTTTTTAAGAGAGTAGATCTCGCTATGTTGCCCAGGGTAGTCTTGAACCCATAGGCTCAAGAGATCCCTATCCTCAGCCTCCCAAGTAGCTGGGATTACAGGTGTATGCCACTGTGCCTGGGTATTATACTTAATTTTTGTAGCTATTTAGTCTCAGTGTTTTAAGATTTCTAGTTCCCACACTTCATTGTTTTCTTTTTTTCTTTCCCACTGGATAAACCAATAGTCTAGTGGTTTGAAAGCCATGTTATTTATCAGTAGTTTTTAGTAGTTATTGCTTATTTATTCTTTAACTTTATCTCTCTCTGTTATAAAAGGAGACAGTGATACCAGGGCTATCAAGAAGTAAGTTTATTCGTGGATTCGCATCTAAAGGCTGAACCTCCCTCAGGGAAATCATTAGTTTATATATATATAAGTTCACTATTCTCTGGAGCCCCCAGTGGGCTAGCTTGGACACTGGAGGAAGACTGAATTGAGGTGTTGATCTGTGTATCTGCAGACTCAGAACTAGATCAAAGTTTGTTAAGACCCCTCCTCCAAGTGGTCATCTGCTACCAAGCGTCACCCATGTTTAGGAAAACATTCTCTAACATCAAGAGCAAGAGAAATTGATCACTAGAGCATACATTTTAAATCTTTGCCTTTGCCAGGTTTTTAGCTCTAGAATCGTAATGAAAACGAACTCTTTGTTATCTGTGTTCTGCTGTGTCATCCTTTTTGCCTGGAGCAGTGAAGTTGCAATGTCCTGGCAGCCTAAGTTGGGAGAAGGTCACAAGGAACAAGGAACAATAGGGGTAAAACCCTGTTATTATCCCAGTTTTATTCAACCTCAAATGCTTGTACTGTTTGCCATATCCAGTCAGAAAAATTTTGGAGACACAGTTTATTTACTATACACCCGTGTTTTGTAATTAGCTGGTGGATATACTGAATGTTTACATGAAATTATTTAATTAAATCACTTGGGGGTGAAATTGAAACTTCCCTCTTAATCTTAAATTACTTAAATTTTAATTTGCTATTTATTCATTTCAGTGAATCCATTCAGTATTTATTAAGGACTTAAGTGTCAGCTACTGTGTTTTATGCTCCAGGAAATGGTGAGACAAAACTATTTCTTTTTTTCAAGATATTCTCTTTGTGGTGGGGGGCAGAGACTGGCTACCCAGTAACTATAAAGAATGCTAACAGCAATTATAGAAGAATTTTTTTTTTTTTTTTTTTTTTTTGAGACTAGGTCTGGCTATTTTTGCCTGTGGAACCGCAGGCTCTCGTTGCCCAGGGTACCACACTCAAGCAATCCCCAGCCTCAGCTTCCCAGGTAGCTGGGATTACAGGAGCGCGCCACCACACCCAGCTATTTTTTTGGAACTAGGTCTCGCTATGAGGCCCAGGCGGGACTTGAACCGCAATCCCTAGCCCCGGCTGCTTCATAGGCTGAAGCTTACAGGCATGAGCCACCATGCCCGACCTTAATGTATTTTTTAAAAAAATAAAAAACAAAAACAAAAACAAAAAAGGTCATTAATTCTGATCTGGGGAAGTAAATATTTTCATAGAGTGTTGAATTTTAAATAATGAATGGGTATTCAAATAAAGAATGGGGAAACTGAAGTATGAAGTGGCTGGAAACAAGAGCAATTTAAAGAGAAGTCTATGATAAAGCCTCATGAAGTAATGAACGTGAAATACATATAAGAATGGAGAGATTGTAGTGGGAGTTAGGGAAGGGGGGGCAAGTATAAGACTAGAAAGATTGCACTTTGAGGTTAGAAAATTTATTTTCACTTAGATTTTTTTTTTTAAGCAGGGAAGAAAAGTAGATGTGGAGGTGGCATAGAGTGGGAGAGAAAGTTGAAGAGAGAGAGAGGGAGGGAGGATGCAAATTTAGGTTTGGCATCAAGGAAATAAGCTAAGATATTGCAACAAACCTTACCAGTTTTTGTTCATGGCATTAGCTGAGGTCCTCATATTTCTCAAGTGGTATAATTTTTTAAACTGATTTGATTGGATCTGACAACTTCTAATCAATGCTGGTGTCCTTAGATTTGGATATCAGAAGAGCACATTAAAAAACATAAGCATTTGGTTTTGGATATCATAGGTAAAAGTGTCCATAGGATTATTTGTTGCAGGAAATATTTGTTGCAGATTGTTGGAAATGATTGGAAATGAATGGAAATGATTTTGGTGAGGAAATTACTTGGCTACTCCTTGAGGGAGCTGTGGTGTGCTTGGGAGTGGAAGGATTGGGGGCAAGAGACTTACTGCCTCACCATTTAGAAAGTATCATAGACTTATATACTTTGTGCAATACTTACCAAACATTTCAAAATTGTATGTTGCCCTCTTATCTATTTCTAAATTCAAGTGAGTCAGTATATACCTGAACACTACTTATGTACATGCAATACTATAAGATACTGCAGGTGATACAACCAAGGTAAGAAGTTAAAAGCTTACTATCTAGTTTATGCATGCAATAAGTCAGATGTATATACGACAGTAAGTCAAGTCATTTAAGACATTATGTACTACAGAATAATAATCTTATTCCATAGGATTAGATAAATTAACAACAAAGTAGCAAATGACTCTTAATTTCAGTGATTCAGTAAAGCCAAATGTTTATACCTCATTCATAATTGTGTTGTGCACCAGGAGGTACTCCCAGACAGCTGTCTGCCTGTGTTGGCTCAGCATTCTGGGTTACTTTCATCACGAGGAACCTCCATGTGGACCTGTTTCCATGATGATCACTGGAGGGGAAAAGAAGACTGGAGAGCAAGAGTGGCCCGGAGCACCAACTACAGGCAACAAAATACTCCTACTCAAGATGTGACCTAAGTCACTTCTGCTCAGATTTCACTGCCATCAACAGTCCTGAGGCCATGTCCAACTTCAAGGGAGCTGAGAAGACTATCTGTCCTTGTGTCATGACGCAGAGAGGATCAGATATTGGAAAACACTTATGCTCATCTATGCATGGTGAGATAAATATCACAAAAGTATTAGGAAAGGAAAAGTGAAGGGTGTTCCCAAGCAGGGAGCAGCCACACATAGGATGTCATATAATAAGAGCCAATTCTGTTTCTTCTTGTCAATAAGTGAAAGCCTCTCTTGTTGCTTCATTTTCCCTTAACCAGTAGGAGATGACTTGTTGGGGCTCTAAATTCAATCATCGCTCCCAAGCTGGACAATTAGATAGAACAAGATTTCCATGCTTTCTCCAGATCTTTGTTCTTTTCTCTTTACAGATGTCAGATACTGCCCTAGGGAAATAGAACCTGTGTAACACAAGTTTCTGTTAAGGTTCTAGCAGGCCTCAGTCTACATTTCAGGAACTTTATATTATTTCTTGAAGGCATGCATCTATTTTGCACAAAGGAGTGACAAATGGTTAAATCAAATGATTAACCTAAGCAAGAGTTATATTTGGAGTCCAGATTTTTTTTTTTTTTTTTGAGACGAGGTCTCGTTATTTTTGCCCGTGAGTCACAGGCTCAAATTGCCTGGGGTATCACGGACTCAAGCAACCCCCAGCCTCAGCTTCCCAGGTAGCTGGGATTACAGGCACGCGCCACCATGCCCAGCTATTTTTTTTGGAACTAGGTCTCGCTACATTGCCCCGAGCGGGACTCGAACCGCGATCTATGGTCTCTGCCGCGGTTTTCTAGGCTGTTGCTTACAGGCAGGCACCACCATGTTCGCTAGAAGCTTCTTTAAAAAAGAAAAAAAAGCCTCGAAATTCAGTAGGAATAATAGCAGCTGATGTAATTAGAATAAAATAGTCACAGGACTTTATGGAAAGGACAATACCAATTAAACTAGAAAAAAAGTTTCTAGTTTCTCCCTCTAAGCACTATTAGAGAGAAAATCAGGAACTTTCAGTGACTTCCCATTATTTTGCTTACCTCCTATCTCACTCAATTATAATTCAACCAGTGTATATGAAAGAGAGAACGAGAGTACAATTTGCTAAGCAGAAAAAACTTCTCTACTAAAATTAGAACGATCCAGTCATGCCTAGCTGTTTTTTGAGCTCCTTGGAGATGTGCATTACTACAAATAAAAAGGTAAGAAATTTCAACACTGGCTCTGAACTGGAGGGATGCAATATATCAAAAAAATACAACTTCTTAATATTTTAAGAAGTTGGCTTTACCAAGAGACAAAAGATACATGTCCGGCATACAACGTTATATTTTAAAGTGAAACGGGAATTAACATTTTTACTCTTAATATTGTGATTTAAGCCACGAGCATTTTTACTTTGAGACTGATCGAAAAAAGATTAAGAAAATATTAACAGGCAAGCTTTAGAAGAAACCAAAGCCAAATCTAGACTATTAAAAATAAGAACAAAAAATGAGTAATCCCAGCGCCCCATCGAGAGCGGCTCTCTCTCCAGGGGGCAGCAGAGAAGTCCGGGGAGGTGGGAGATCTTGGTCACCAGAAAGAGACCGAGGCGGTCGGCCGTGCCCGCGCTCGGCACCGGGTTGCCGCCCAAGGGGCCGCATGGAGGGAGGACTGGGGCAGGGGCCAGAGGAAGAGGCGGAGGCGACCTCACCCTTAAGCGGTTATAGGCGACGTTCTCCGTCCGCTAGACGGGAGGCGGGGTAGCAACCCGATTTCAAACAGCAGCCTGGAAGGAAGGAAGGAGCGAGGGAGGGACGTGAACAGTTGGAGGAGGAGCAGCGAGCTGGGCTGCGGCGGCTGGAGGAGGAGCGGCCCCCGCGTGGCCACGTTTTGTTTTGTTGTTTTCCAGCGGAATAGTTCTCGCAGGCCCCTGCAAGGACTGGCCGCGCCGGAGCCCCGCAGCCCCGACCTTCCAGGTGACAGCCTGTCACCCTGTGGGAGTCAGCTCCGCCCCGAAGCACCCCTCCCGCCCACAGACCCATTCCCCGCCCAGCCTCGCAGCGCCCGGCCGGGGCGAGCGCGGCGGCTCTGCAGCGCCGGAGGTCGCGGCGGAGGCGGTGGCCGGGGCCCTGGCGTGGCGCTGACCCAGCAGAGCCGCGGCGGCGGAGGGGGGACGTCCGCGGCCAGGCGCGAGCCCGGGACGAGGAGGACGCCCTCAGCCGCCCTCTGCTGCCGGTCCCGCCGCCGGCGCCCGCCTGGTGCCCGCCGCCCGAGGCTGCCAGCCGCGCCCGGGGAAGTGCCGCATGGGACAGGGCCGCTGAGGCGCCGAGTTCGGTCGCGCCGAGCCCAGGCGGGCCGGGGCGCAGTCGGCGCAGTGTCGCAGCCGAGCGCGCAGGAGTTGGGGGCGCCGCGCGAGTTATGGAGCGCCCCAGCTGTCTTCAGGATGAGCCGTTCCCGCACCCCCTGGAGCCCGAGTCGGGCGCCCCTGCCCAGTCGGGTCCCGGGAAGCCGGCTGACAAGCGGTTCCGGCTGTGGTACGTGGGGGGGTCGTGCCTGGACCGCAGGACCACGCTGCCCATGCTGCCCTGGCTGATGGCCGAGATCCGCCGGCGCAGCCAGAAGCCCGAGGCGGGCGGCTGCGGGGCCCCCGCGGTCCGCGAGGTGCAGCTGGTGCTCAGCGCGCCCTTCGTGCGCTGCGTCCCCGCGCCGGGCGCCGGGGCTGCGGGGGGCGTCGGCCCCGCGACGGCGCCCGCGCCCGCGCCGCCCAACCCGGCCGTGTTCATCTTCGAGCACAAGGCGCAGCACATCTCGCGCTTCATCCACAACAGCCACGACCTCACCTATTTCGCCTACCTGATCAAGGCGCAGCCTGACGACCCCGAGTCGCAGATGGCCTGCCACGTTTTTCGCGCCACAGACCCCAACCAGGCAAGACCGCGGCTCCCAGGCGCGGGGGAGGGGCCGGCCCGGCCGGGAGGGTGGCGGGACGGCGGGCTCGGGGATGGCACTTTGAGGAGCGGCTCGGCTCGGGCTGCTGGCGCGCGTCCTCCACGTGGCGCGCTCGAGTGTCCACTCGTCCCGCTGCTCCCACGGGGGCGCTGGCTTTCTGGGGCCGGTGAGACCTCGGGAGCCCTAGCGGAGCCGGGGAGGGCCGAGGAACGGGGGTTCCCGGACCGAGGAGTAGCGGGCGCGCGGCAGGAGGATGTGGTGGGCAGCGCCGCGCGTCCCGGGAGGGTCGCCGTGTCCGGGCTGTGCGTGGAGACTGCCTGCCCGTCATTGGGCGTGTGTGAGCGTGCGTGCATGTGTGGGTGTAAAGGGGAGTGCGAGAGCGGCTCTGTTTTCTGGGGACCCCTCACTCGCCCTGAGCTTGGTGGTGTCCTGAACTTGAACTCTTGGGCTAGCGCGCGTCCTCGTCGCTACGGCACCTGCAGGTGTCGGGCCTGGAAGGCTACTTCCGAGCCGGGCTCAGGGAGAAGTTGCTAGACATTGTCAGGTAGCAAAGTACAAATCTGCGCTTGGAGGTTGAGTGGGGGAAAAGACTTCCTATTTTATTGTGTATTACTTTTAATGCTAACTGGAGACAGTTTTGATACGTATTTGGATGATAGGTCAAAACCTGTTTTCCTCTATCATTTCACCACGGTTTTACTAAGTGTAGATGTTTGTTATCAGACAGTGCGTTTTCACGTCCTTCAAAACAGGCGTGGTGCTTCAATCTCATAACTGGAGGACTATAAACCCAACTTTACCACAGTGATTATTGTCTTTGAAGTGGACTTTTAAAAAGTTTTTACCATATACAGAAGTCCCCCAAATGCTATTCTAAAAATAGTGCTTGCAAAGCACTTTAGAGTCTTTGGGAAAATAGTGTTATCTCAATATAAATGTGTCAGTTGCACCAAGTGGCAGTTCCTTTAGTGACTGGGAGATAACAGTCAGATGAGAAAAACATCCTATAAATAAAATAAATATTTTCTGTATTATTTTAGTACCCAAAGTGACTTTCTGTTTGTCCAATACCTTTCCACAAAGTAACTAAAGGAAAATTAAAACTCTGTTATCTTAGACCAACTTTTTTAAGTAGTTTAATATATTAACACTTAGAGTCCCAATGTAAGAGAGCAGTGTTGGTTTCTAAGATCACTACCTTATTTATGGCAAAGTAGCCCACTGCAAATTACCTCAAGATCCTAACCATGACTAAAGTGAATTTTGTTTTATGCTTATTTGCTCATTTGAAAATGAGATTGGAGTACTGCATGTTCTTTATTTTTGGAAATTGTCACTGTCTTTATTAAGGAGTTTTTTTTTTTTTTTTTTTTTTTTTTGGTGGGGTGGGGTTTCTGTCAGTAAGGAAGAAGAAATAGCAGTTTTTGAGGACCATAGGGAACATTCCAAGATCCCTGGTAGTTTATGTTAAAATTCTAATTTAATTGATGGTCAGAGTCTTTTTATGGGTCCATGATCCCTTGAATTCTGAACAGTGGCTGAGTGTCTTCCAGATTCACTGGTAGGTCAACTAAAAACATTTGCTTACTTTCAATAGTTAGGTGTTCAGGACTAAATGTACTATTAAATATGCTATTAAATAATAACATGTTTAGGCTCATTTCCCCCCTTTGGTCCTATAGGAGCAGTGGAAATCATATGGCTTTTTGGTAAAAGAAATAAAATCCTACAGTGCCTGCTTATTGCTATTTCCCAGTTGAGTCATTGATCTAAAAGATAAGGATTTCCTCTTTGCTCTGAATCTAGAGGATCCCTGGCAGAGAAGAGAATCCTTGGCAGAGGATTGATAATTTGAAAGACCAGATGTTGTCCTCCTTAGTGAATATCTCCAGCCATAAATCAGGGATTAATAACTCAAGTGCCTGTCAAGAGGGTTGAGAATCATGGATGACTGGATCGTGGGTGTCCTTTCTCAAGGTGGAACTCAGCTCCAGTTGGAAATTGCATGAACATAACACAAACTAATTATTGCCAGATCTCATTTCTCGGGAGAAAGTGGAGATTTGGATTTTTATGCATGAGCTCACATTTTAAAGTATTTAAAAATATTTTAAATGTTGAAGAATCCCATCTGGGCCAAACAAAAACAAATGAGAGTTAACTTCAGAGATTCATGGCAGAAATATTTGTTGAGCACACAGGTGCAGACTTCAGACTCTGTGCTGTTGGCTGCATTTCCTTTTGAGCTTCTGAATTCACTCCATATGGTCTTGGAGTAGGAAGGAGTAGGGCCATTTCTGAGAAAGAATGGATAGGCACAACTCTCAGAAGTGAGGATTCTGCTGCTGAACCTGTTACAGAGATGGCTTTAGGATAGGCTTTGAGGCTGGGCATGGTGTCTCGTGCCTGTAAGCTTCAGCCTATGAAGCAACTGGGACTAGGGATCGCGGTTTGAGTCCCGCCTGGGGCCCGTAGCGAGACCTAGTTCCAAAAAAATAGCTGGGCGTGGTGGCGTGCGCCTGTCATCCCAGCTACCTGGGAAGCTGAGGCTGGGGATTGCTTGAGTTTGTAGTACTCTGGGCAACGTGAGCCTGTGGTTCCACCGGCAAAAATAGCGAGACCTCGTCTCCAAAAAAAAAAAAAAAAGCTTCTACCTTGCCATTGAGCCTAATAAGACAGAATGCCTGGACCCAACCACCAATTTACCATGAGACCTGAGCTGCAAAAAAAAGCTTTGAATGGTTTCCAGCACCCTTGGAATGAGGGAGAAGGCCTACTCCTTTTGTTGCCCCTGAGTTCTGCATTGGAGGTGGAGAATTAGTTGGACATCAAGATGTTAAGAAAATCTTTGAAGTGTTCTCCACAGTCGCTGAACAAGGTATGGGAGGTAGACTAGAGCAGTGGACTTGCAAACTTCCCCCAGATAAACCTCCATTGATTTTCTATCAGGACTCTTTTCTGAAAAAGTTCTGTCTGGGGGACGACCATTTAATTTATTATTGGAGGGCAACATTTTTTTAATTAGGAAATAGAGGCCTACAGATGACACAGCGTTGATACAAACCTGGTCAGTTTAGGGACATAGAATCACCATAACTAAATGAAAGAGTATGTCTATGCTGAACCACTGAGATAGAGCAGTGTGGTTTCTAGATATAAGATGATATGTTTTGCAGCTATCTATGCACATATCTTTTGTGAGGTGGATCTGCATGTGTCCTCAGAGATAGGAGCATTATGTTAGTGGCTTGGGTCTGTTGTGGAGAGTTGCCATAGTGAGGTGTCCTTTAACTCCACACCTTCCTGGTGGGTCAGAGTCAACTAGAGGATGTGGATCTGGAGGAGTCCTGCTGGATGGCTCACTGCTGAGCTTTTCTTCCAGCTGAGACATGGGGGTGGGGAGCAAACCAACCAGTTCTAGGATTGGCTCAGTTAGTCAAGCCTGTGTAGTCTTGCACAGGAGGAATGTCAGCCTTAACACATTTCAACCAAACCTGGCTATTTGAACTAGTCAGAGTGCTTCTGTCTGCATGATTTTCAAAATCCCATTGGCATTCATTGAGTTGTAGACTTAAAATTGTTTGGGAATCAAGAATATCTGGTTTTCTACTACAGGTTTAGGGTTGATCATTAATATTCTTCAGATATTTATTTTTATTTTCAAAAGGGGTTTTATAGCATTAACTCAGTTTCTGTATTAGAAAACAAGAATTGTCTCATGTTATATGCATTTTATTAATATAAAATAAGAACAGTTGTTAATGTTTATAAATATTTTTAGTGACTAAAAGTATTATTTTCATGAGATTCAACAGTATGCAAATATTTCATAGAATGAGCAGTCATTCAAAAGACAAAAAACAGTTGCTATAATTTTCATTAGTTTAGTTTATGCTATAATTTTCATTAGTTTAGTTTCATTAGTTTAGTTTCTTGAAGTGTGCAAGAATGTATTTTCAACTCTTAATATTAAAGATGCACTTGACATCATTTCCTTTCAGCTCTCAGTTCTCTAAATCTGTGGTTTTTTGTTCCTCTTTAAATATTTAGCACTTTCCTGTATTTTTTCAGGTAACCATTTTCAAAGTATATTTTGCTGATAAATTTCAAAAAGATCTTCCTCAAAGTTAATGGTCAGTGACTTCAGGAATATGCTAGTGAACAAACCAAGAGAAATGGAAATCTGAAAGTCTTCATATTTCTTGTTCTACTTTCTGAGTTCAGTCTGTTGTCACTAACATTCTTGATAGGTTCTTGAAAACTTCAGCTTTGAGACAAATAACATATAGCAAAGAGGTCCGCAAATAACTTGATGTTTTAGTTCAGGGTTGACCAGGTTTATTATTTTCTCATGGACAACATAATGAAATGACATGGCATGAGGTCATGCCATAGTTGGTGCTGTTCTGGACAGGTGCGTTTCTTCCTGTTTGCTCTTGTCATTTTTGTTTTGTTTTGTTTTCGCTTTTCTTTCCCCTTCTTCCAGTCTGAGGTGAGGGTTGATTTACTGTGACTCTGGTGAAACCCTGACTGAGTTATCTGGGGGAAGGATAAAGGTGTGTGACAGACTCTGGTTTTGAGGGCATGTTATGAAGAAGATTGAACTGTTCTGTTATGAGGAAGATTGAACTGTTGTTTTTTATAAATGAGAAGTTCTCAAATTTGAGTGTGTTTAAATCATCTGGAGGGCTTGTATGAAATGCACTCCTAGAGGTTACCTTCAGTCGCCCGTTTTCTTAAGTTCCTGGATGTTGTGCAGAACACTGACCTGGAGACCATAAGGAGTGGACCCACTGCTTATAGTGAGTTTTGTTTACTAGATCACTTCTATTCCCATGGTCATTTCTGCAGTTGTTCTCAGACTTTAAAGTTGAAGGTGAGAGTAATGTTTGAGGTTGGGCACGGTGGCATGTGCCTTTAATCGCAGCCTATGAAGTGAGGCCAGGACTAGGAATTGCTTGAGTTTGTGCATTCGAGTCCCACCAGGGGCACATAGCAAGACTTAGTTCCAAAAAAATATAGCTGGGCGTAGTGGCGTGCGCCTGTAATCCCAGCTACCTGGGAAGCTGAGTCTGGGGATTGCTTGAGTCTGTGGTACCCTGGGCAACGCGAGCCTGCAGTTCCCTGGGCAAAATAGCGAGACCTAGTTTCAAAAGGAAATAAAAAAGAGTAATGTTTGATTTTTAAGAAATTTTTTAAAAGAATTTTAAAGAAGATTTTTAAGAAACTTCCATTTTCTAGCTTAATAGCTTCGTGTATTTTCTTCCCTTGGATAGACAACCATTGCTCTGCTAAGTATTGCAAGACTAAACATATGTTGACTAAAAAGTATACCTTTCAAGCAAATGTTCAAGCAAAAGTTATGCAAATGGAATAAACAAATACTTAGGGAATAACATCCTAGTATTGAATTATATATGTCATATATAAAATATATAAGTAGATAAAAATATGTCATATATAAAATACATAAGTAGATAAAAATAATATATATAACATAAAATATAACATTTGCAAAAATAAAAAATTTGTTTACTTGCATCCAGAGAAATGGCAACATTTAGTAAGGCATGTTCTGTTCAAATGCCCTCTACCATATGTGGAATGAGTAAATTAATTACATGTCAAGAAAACTGAGGGCATCTGTGAATTTTATACACTATCTAGTACTGTGTCTATCAGATACTGTGCCTTTCAGAAATGTTAATGTGTTTGGTAAGTGGGCTGTTAAAATCAGCAGAAAAGATTAGAGTTGGGCAATTTGGTGAATAAGAAAATCACTACTTGGAATAATTCTGTTTACTCCTCATCTCAGGGCCTTTCTTTGTTTCATCAAAAACATCTGGGTGGCTCTTTTAGCGTTCCATTCCATTTGGAGTGTGTTGCCATGTCTAAACCATGTGAAAATGCAGTTACTTAAAGGTGTCCTTTTAAAATTAGGGACAGGTCAATAATAATTTAGTTTTATGATCAGAGTAAATGACCAGGAAAAGGTTTTGCTTGAAATGTGTTCAATATAAAATATTTAAATTTTAATAACCTTGTAACCTTCCAACTATAAACTAACATTTACTGAGCTATTGCTGTCTTACTGTACTGTTCTTAGTGATTTTCCTGGGCTGTCACATTTTATCATCACATTAATTGTATAGAGTATGTACCAGTATTTTCCCTCCTTTATAGATGAGAAAACTGAGTTACATTTCCCCAAGTTAAAAAGGCTTGTAATAGGATCAGATTCTGCTTTATAATAGAAGATAAATTATAAAGCCAGTTCTCATCTGTTTGTTTAGAATGCAGTTGCTGAAAAAAAATTTAATTGTTAGTGTCAACATTTTATGCTATCATCTATAAGAATATGGTTCTACTTTAATTTTACTTTTCAGTTTTGAGATGTAAGTGATAAATAAAAATTGTATATATTTGAGGATACAAGTACAGTTTTGGTATATGTATACATTGTGAAATGATTAGCATAATCAAGCTAATTAATTTGCCCATTACATCACATGGTTATCATTTATGGGTGTGTGTGTGTGTGAGTGATGAGAACTTTTCATATCTACTGTCTTGGTGTATTTTGAGTATGCAGTAGTGTTAGTAACTATAGTTACCATGCTGTACATTAGATTTCCAAAACTTATTCATATTGCAGAACTGAGGTTTGTATCATTTGATTGACATCTCCCATTTTCAGTAATCTCTGCCCCGTTGGTAATCACCACATGCTTTGCTTTTATCAGTTTTCAGATTCCACAGATCCCCCAATCTTATATTAAAAATCTCCACAGTTAAATATGCTTTTTCAATTTGTAAAGTAGTAATTAGTGGCAAATGTGTGATTGAATAAAGTTATGCTAGTATGTACTTTTGTTTAATGGAAGGTAAAAAGGCTGCATTAGAACCTTATTTATGATATTAATCCATTCTACAGACATGATCAGTTAGTGAAAATATGAATTCAAGAATACATTGATAATGCTAAATTCCTTCTAAGATGGCATCATTTGAAATTTGCACATAGCTGAACTTATACAAGAAAACAAAAATACAATACTGACAGAATTTCATTTTTACCGAAGCTAAAAAGATGAAATTACAAATAAGTAAGGTTACTTACATTGGAAAGGGATTGATCACAATCACTTAGAGCTTTTTAATGGAGTAGGTGGGGAAAATCAAGTCCATTAACTTTTACACCATCATTGTGCTTTTTAATAATTTCTTATTTCTTGTATTTTCTTTTCAATACACTCTTTAGAATACATCATTATATGTATATATAAATATATACATATATACATATACACATATATACATATATATATAGTTTTGTTGTTTTTGAGACTAGGTCTTGCTATTTATGTCCGTGGAACCACAGGCTCACGTTGCCTGGGGTACCACAGATTTAAGCAATCCCCAGCCTCAGCTTCCCAGGTAGCTGGGATTACAGGCATGCGCCACCACGCCCAGCTATTTTTTTGGAACTAGGTCTTGCTATGTGGCTACGTGCCCCGGGTGGGACTCGAACTGCGATCCCTGGTCCCTGCCATGGCTCCTAGGCTGCTGCTTTACAGGCATGCGCCACCATGCCCGCCCTTAGAACACATCATTACATTTTTCATGCAGTTCAATAACTACTAGTTGTATAAAAAGATGCATAAAGACTGAAGAACAAAACATTTCTCTACCAAAAAAATGCTGTGAATCAGTGTGACCTAAGATCACCAAACTTGCAAATATGCAGTGATTGGCTTATGTGCCAATAGTCAAATGTCCCACCTACAATTACTCCATTATGGTCCATGGCTGTTGTAATGTGATATCAAATTGTAGAGTGATTTATATTTTAAAAGTGAAATCAAGTCAAAATGGGGCAGAACCTTTCAATCCAAACTAGCCACAGGAAAAAAAAATGACACTTTAAAAAACAGCTTCTGCTACCCTAGTTCCCTCAGGTTCTACCACCTGCGAGTAGTAGTTGCCAGTCAAAAATACAATTGAACAACAGTTTATTTACAAGGGAAATTAACAGGGAAAACAAAAAGCCCTTCAAGTTGCAAGTGACCAGTTATTTTATCTGAGTCACCATTTTTTTTTTGAGAGTAGGTCTTGCTATTTTTGCCTGTGGAACTGCAGGCTCACATTGCCCAGGGTACCACAGACGCAAGCAATCCCCAGACTCAGCTTCCTAGGTAGCTGAGATTACAGGCGCATGTCACCTCGCCCAGCTATATATTTTTTGGAACTAAGTCTTGCTACATGCCCCTGGCAGGACTCCAACTGCGATAGAACGCGATCCCTGGTTCCAGCCGTGGCTTCCTAGGCTGCCGCTTACAGGCATGCACCACCATGCCTGGCCTCACCATTTATTTTAAGTCCCAAAGGTCCCAAAGACACATGTCCATGATGTTGCCCCTTTGCCCCATCAAACTTGAGGCAGGCATACTACAAAACCCAGTCTTTTTCCAGAGTCTTCTCTTTACTTCTCTCCCAGCGTTCGGAGCTGCTCTGCTTCTACAAGGCTCTTCAAATTTCTTCAACAAATGCTGATCCCAAATCAGCTTTTCAAATCCCTATATCCAGTACCAGCTCACTGTGCCACCTTGATGCAATGACGCACTCTCCACATCAGCCGCCATAGCTCCTTGCCACCACCAGCTCACTCTTCCACAGGGCTTCTGCCCAGCCTGGTCACTCCGACTATTGGCCCGCCATTCTCATGTCTCTGCTTTTCCAAAAGTCTCTCCTCCCCAGTCTTTGCTCCTTTCCTTTTTAATCACTCTCTCTCTCTCTCTCTCTCTCTCTTTTTTTTCTCCTAAAAGTCAAAGGCTCCAAATTCTCTCTACACACTTTTTGGTGATACTTTTTCTCTTCCCAACCTGGAATTGGCAACAAAGTGAAAGTACCCTATCCTGTTTAGGCCATCTTTTTCTGCTTTTCAGGCACAGTTAATGGCATCAGTGCCTAAATTTTAATACTTGCCCATATTGGGGTCCCAACTTTAATACGAAGAACTCAGAAAGGTGATTTGATGTTAGAGTAGACCCATGGTAAATGGAGGGGTCTACTGTATGCATTTTGCTAGGCTGGTGAAGCTAAACTATAATTGGGAATGGTGGGGAAATGAGGAGTTTCTTTCTTTGTAATCTTGTCCTTGCTTTAACTTAGAGTAGAAATGAAAGCAGGCAGAGAAACAAGAACCTTACCCGGCCAGCCCTGCCAGTCAGGGAACTAGAACCATACCTGGTTATTGCTCCAACTGTGGAGGCTGGCAATCAGGGAAAGAGGATACCAGGACTGGCAAGAAGCAAGTTTATTGTACTAGTACTGAGTCAGCTGATTCATATCCAAAGGCTAAGTAGCCTTAACAGTTTAAGGGTTTATATACACTTAACATGTACTGGTGTTCTGGGTGGGCTATCATTGGTGGCACTACATGGCCTGACATGATGGAACACAGAATGAGGAGAAACTGCGCTGCATAACCATAAATTGAGTCAGTTGTCAGGGTTGTTTTGCTAGACAACTAGGCGGTATTTCTTAGGTTACTGTGCTTCAAGCAGACTTGATCATGTTTTCACCTGGTCATCCTGCTTCAGTTAACCTTAGGATATAAATTTAGAATGTCAGCCATGCATGATGATGCTCAGTCATTGACACCGAGTTATGTTGCCTTAATTACCTTTGGTTAAAGAGAAAACAAACAAACAAAAAAAAAAACCCGAAAAACAAAACAAAACAAAACAAAAAACCTAGATCAAGATTGGTAATCTGATAGGCTGTTTTGAGTTCAAGGACAAAATGTGACTAAAAAAGCCAAAATTGTAGAATCCCATAGTGGCACTGGTATGTACAACCTGCAACCCCAGCATCTGCCCTATAGACATGTTGTTTTGGTAAATACCTGTCATCATGTTGAATTAAGTTGTTTGTAAAGTACTGGTTTTATTCCTGTGTTTGTGGATATTTTGTAACTTGCTTTTAATTTTAGCATGATTTAAAAGCTAGACTGTATGGTTTATATTTAGAATTTTGGGAATGTATTTAAATAATCTAACAGTAATTATAATTAATTAAAAATGAAGGGATTTGAGCAATCATAGGTTGCAAAATTCTGGTTTTAAACTTTCAGATGTTTTTTGATGTATTCCTGATATCTGTGATCCTATTACAGGTAGGTATTACAATTTAGGTTGGTTTAATTTCGGATAATCATAATACAGGGTTTGCAGCTCCACCAAAGGATGTGGGGATTATTATTTCTTAAGTCACTCATTTCTTCCAGGTTCCAGTTCTAGCAAGAGGTTGTGGTTGGAAAGAGGATCTCTCGAGTAATTTTCTTGGCTAAATATAGAAGCCTAAATTTGCCATTGATGTCTCTTCTTCCTCCTTCTTCTCTTCTTCCTCATCTTCCTTCTCCTCCTCTTCCTGCTCTTCTTTTTTCTTCCTCCTTCTCTTCTATATTCTTAATCAATTGAATTAGTCTTCACTTTGTAACTTGTGAATTTTCACATGGATTTCTAAAATTAAAGCTAGAACCATGGACCATTGTGCCATCTATTGAGACTATATAATTTGTGAGTGTTAGGCCACCGCTTGACACAAACACTTTGAAACAGGAATATAAGGACATAGGAAAGGTTTATTAGAGCTCAGATCTGAGGGCTACTAAGTCAAAGGAACTTAGAGCTCCAATTGCCTGTGTAGTACATTCATTTTATACTTTTTGTAAAGCTTACACCTTATCTCAATGTGTATTTTATCTAGAGCAAAGCTGAGGCACAGAAGCAAAATGCAGCGGGGTTAAGACATCAAGTTTTACTTGTGTTGGACTCTCTGCTGTGACCAGGTCTGCTTGCTCTCCCTCTCATGGGCCCTATCTGCCCGTTCCCAAGGTCGTTATGTTTTGCCCTGTTATGTTTTCTCTTACATGCTTTCATGGCCAATGAGTGCCACACTGTCTAGGCTCTTGCGGCTTAACAGTGAGTTTAGTATCTCAGATTCTAAATCAAATAATGCTTACTCTTAGCTGAGTAAACTAAGTGGTATTTTGCATCTCACAATTATATTTTCACATACATTTGCAGTAAAGGAGAGAGATCTTGCTTGCTCACTCTTGTATGTCTGGGGACTAGTTCTATAGTAAGGATCCTTTCCACCAAATTGAATTTAAATTGAATAAGAATTTGTTTCTCTCTTCAAGCAATTTATATCTACAGTGGAGTTTAAAGTCTACTTTGCATCTGTTCCCATTTTTGTTGCCTTTAGTTGTCACTAACATTAGTAAATGATGATTGTAATTGTTTGTACAATGTTATTTATTGATATGAATGTTTATAATTTTTTTTTTTTTTTTGGGAGACTAGGTCTCGCTATTTTTGCCTGTGGAACCGCAGGCTCACGTTGCCTGGGGTACCACAGACTCAAGCAATCCCCAGCTTCAGCTTCCCAGGTAGCTGGGATTACAGGTGCGCACCACCATGCCCAGCTATATTTTTTTGGGACTAGGTCTCGCTATGTGCCCCCTGGTGGGACTTGAATGGCGATCCCTGGCCCTGCCTGTGGCTTTCTAGGCTGCCTCCTACAGGCATGTGCCACCATGCCTGACCTATAATTTTTAAGACATCATAGTGTTTATAATGCTGAATGTAATGGAAGGCTGGAATTTTTAAAATAAGTACATTATGTAGTTTTTGAAAACATTTCATAGAGTAATTTGAAATGAACCTCCCACCCCCCAATCAGAACATAGAAAGTTTGCTAAAACTGCCAATGTGGACGTCTCCTTTACTTTGAAGAAGTGTGAAGCAAGCATTGGGGGCATCTGGAAGATGATCAAGAACAGTGACATTGTGCTTATATCCTTGCAACAATTGAATATTTTTCAGTTTCAGTTCATTTATTGAGGGTTCCCAGTGATACTGTGATTTCATTTAGCAGACTATTAAATTACACAATGCTTTTAATGACTTCTCTAAGTTTTATATGGCTAAATCTAAAATTGATCTTTTTCTTAGGTCATGATTTTTAAACCTTATCCTAAAGTGGGTAGTGAAGTTCTAAGAGGTATCTCAATTTTTTTTCTTTTTTCTTTTTTTTTTTCAATCCAAAAGAGAAATGCCTGCATCCACCAAGTGAGACTAAATATGGGAAAGAAAAACAAACACAACAGACAATTGTCCACAGTTGACTTTGATCAATTAAGTCTCTATTTATGTAAATAATGTGTCTTGTGAGAGTAATTACTTGCCTTGTATTCATTTCATTTAATATTAATATAAGAGCAGCTACAGGCTGACTGTAGGTCTTAGTGACCTTGGACATGAACCAGGCTACAAGATGGTACTTATGCTCTGAGGCATTACCAGGGGTTAGGGTTCTACTTTAAAGCAAACACGACTTAAATATGTGACTTTTTCTTCAGGAAAAATGTTTAAAATGCCATAGTCATTTGCCTATATAAATATAGGCACCGTGGCCCCTTCCTCCTAAAAAGGTCACTTTCCCCTTTTCATTATTCTTTCAGGCTGCACAGTCTGTGAGCATTCTTCATCTCCATATTTTCTTTAGTATTTGGTCTCACACATGGGGTAGGAGATTTTGTTTTGCTCCACTAGTAAAGTGTGTGTGTGTGTGTGTGTGTGTGTGTGTGTGTATGTGTGTGTTTTGAGACTAGGTCTTGCTATTTTTGCCTATGGAACCACAGGCTCACTTTGCCTGAAGTACTACAGACTCTAGCAATTCCCAGCCTTAGCTTCCCACTTAGCTGGGATTACAGGCGCACACCACCATGCCCAGCTATTTTTTTGGAACTAGGTCTCGCTATATTGCTCCGTGAGGAACTCAAACCGCAATCCCCAGTCCCAGCCATGCTCCATAGGCTGTCACTTACAGGTGCATGCCACTGTGCGTGGCTGGTGTGTGTTTCTAAGGGAGTATCTCTTTTTTTTCATCGTTCTTTATTTTTGCTTGAGATAACATTTGAAAACTTGCTTTCCACCAGTTAGCTTGGCTTGAGGACACAGGTACTGCCAATGGCACATTGTTGGAACAGTGAATATAGCTACTTATTAAGGTGATGGAAAACATGATGTAAATAGACATTTTCTTAACTTGTTTGCCTGTTTGCTCTGGGAAAGGAGCATAAACTAAAAAGTTGTTTCTCTAGAGGGACAAACTGTAATTAATGCACATGTTGATTATGAGTTTGTTAGTATTAGGTTTGAGTAATATTGCATTGTCACATTTGAAGGGCTAGTTAGATTAATAACTTCTGTTTGAATGTGATTGTACCAGTAAGTAGTTTCTGTGGAAACCTATTTTGCTATAATTTTTCTTCTGAAACAGAATTCTGTGCAACAGAATTAATTTCAAATATGACAGTGGGAATCAACATACAAATGTCTTTGGTTTTTTCTTACCTATCACTGTTTTCCATATAATTTCGTAGTTTTTTTTCTTAGCTATCACTTTACTTTTAAATCATATTGCCAACATGAAAAACTTCAGCAAACATGTTGCATATATTTAGATATCCATAAGTGGAAGGGAGACATGGAACTGATTAGCTTGTTAAGATTCATTGATTTAAAAATTGTTAAATTTCTTTAGTATTTGATACTACAAAGAACTTTGCATATGTCTTCAACTTCCCATAAGCAAAATGTTCACTTGTTTATTGTAGATAGGATGAATGCAGGAAAATCCCGTCTTGGATTTATATTATTCTGTTTTGAACATGCTCACTTATGCTCTGCCTTCAGAGAAGGGACTGACTCCTGTTTGAGTTTTGATTTACTCTTTTGTGGCTCTTCAAGGGAGAAAAGAGCAGTTAGCTTTTTTTTTTTTTTTTAAATTTATATATAAGTTTCACAACATTGTAATTCCAGGGATCTACCCCCCCCATGCTCCCTTCCATTCCCCCTCTTTCCCTCCTGCTCAAAGTTGTGTGCTTCAGTGGTGCTTAGCTTGTTTTGACTTTTCCTCAAGGCTTTTGTTTGTTTTTTAACTATATCCCATATATTAGTGAAACCATTTGGTTTCTGTCTTTTTCTTTTTGACTTGTTTCTGCTAGTATGATTTCTTCTAAGTACATCCATGTTATAAAATTGTTGAATTTGTCATTTTTAATTGATGAGTAATATTCCATTGTGTATATATACCACATTTTTTTCATCCAGTCATCTGTTTTGGGGCATTTAGGTTGCTTCCATGCATGCCCTTGCAATTATAAATTATGCTGCAGCAAACATCTGAGCACAGGTGTCCCTTTGTACCCACATTGGGGTCTCTTTTGGGTAGATTCCCAAGAGAGCAATTGCTGGGTCAAATGGTAGTTCCATTTTCATTAACTTGAGGGTCCTCCACACAGCTTTCCATAGTGGTTGGACCAGTTTACATTCCCACCAGCAGTGTAGTAGTGTTCCTTTCTCTCCATATCCTCGCCAGCAATTCTTTTTGCCCGTTCTTTGGATATGGGCCATTCTTACTGGTGTAAGGTGGTATCTCATTGTGGTTTTGATTTGCATTTCCCTTATTGCTAGTGATGTTGAACAGTTTTTCATGTGCCTGTTGGCCATTTGTATTTCCTCTTTGGAGAAGTGTCTTTTCAGTTCTCCCCACTTTTGATTGGGCTTTTTGTTTTGCTTTTGTTTAGTTGTGTGAGTTCTTTGTGGATCTTTGTTATTAAACCCTTGTCACTCATGTGGAGGGCAAAAATTTTTTCACATTTGGTTGGGCATCTTTTGGTTTTTTTTGTGGTGCCTTTTGCTGTACAGAAACTTTTTAGTTTGATGTAGTCCCATCTGTTTATGTTTCCCTTCATTTTTTTGCCATCTGTACATGTTTTCAGAAAGGGATTTCTGAAGTGTACTTCATGGAGGGTTTTTCCCAAGGTTTTTTTCTATGTATGTTATGGTTTCAGGTCTGACCTCTAAGTCTCTTAACCATTTTGAGTTGATTTTTGTAAATGAGGTAAGGGAGTTGTCTTGGTCCATTTTTTTGCATGTCTTAGACCAATTTTCCCAGCACCATTTATTGAAGAGGCTATCTTTGTTCCAAGGTGGAAAGAGGAGTTATTATTGACAGTGCAAGTATGATATGATGTGTGACTGAACAACAGATCTGCAGTTGGAGAAGTCAGCCTTGACATAGGACACGGAGATTCTGGACTCCAGCATCCCATCATCTTTCATACTAATGAACAAACCATTCATCTGGATCATGATTTTTCTAGTTGTTCCTTTATTACGTCATTCATTCAATCATTCATATACACTCATTTCTTCAATTACCTATTCATTTGTTCTAATATTATTCATTTGTTCTAATATTAGGTGACTTGAATATTTCCTAATAAAGTCTGACCTGTTTGGACACTAAAAAAGAGAATTGTATATAAAACAATTGTATATCCTGCTTCATGTATCTTAATGTTTTGTGGAAGAAAGAAACAAAACTAAATAAAGAGAAATGTATACTGTAGCAGCTGAGTGCCTGGCCTCAAGTGTGATTGCTGGACTTAAAGCTCTACGTAGCATGTTTGGGTTCCTTGACTCTGGAGAAGTTCCTACCCCTCTCTGCACCCTAATCTATGTATGGGGATATCCGCTTAATTGTGCTGACTGTTAGGATTATGAGGATTAAGTGAATCCATGCATATAAAGCATCATGTTAGTAAGTACTCTGTAAATGTTATCTCCATATCTATTAATACCCAATTTCAAATTGTGATGAGGATTATAAAGGAAGAGTAAAGTGGTATTGTGAGAGAAGAAAAAGATTTACTCTAGACTGGGTGGCTGTGTAGCATATTTTCCATTAATTTAATTTTAATTTTTTTTTTTTTTTGAGACTAGGTCTCGTTATTTTAGCCCATGGAACCACAGGCTCACATTGCCCGGGGTACCACAGACTCAAGCAATCCCCAGCCTCAGCTTCCCAGGTAGCTGGGATGACAGGCGCGCGCCACCACGCCCAGCTGTTTTTTTGGAATAGGTCTTGCTACGGGCCCCAGGCGGGACTCGAACCACGATCCCTAGTCCCAGCCACTTCATAGGCTGAAGCTTACAGGCACAAGCTACTGTGCCCGGCATGTGTAGCATATTTTCCAAATCTCTTTTTCCACTAACAATCTTAATGCTTTCTTCATTAATCTTTCCCTCTCCCACTTGACCCATATGCTGCTGGAAAGCTGACTCTATCCCCATGGCCAAGGAAATGCCATTGCATTGTCCAAGAATCCAGGTCCAAGACAGTTTATAAGTTTGAACTTGGATATCCAGTGGGTCCTGGGAGGGTATCCCAGTTTGCGTCAATGCAAGATGAGAAAATTTTCTCCTTGGTGGACATGAGTATATTTAAAGGTAGGAACTATTATAGTTATTTCACTATGAGATTGCTGATGACAGTGAGGAAATGCTCCTGAGAAAACTTGACAAAACTGTAAAAGTCTGGGAACAAGTGTGATGAGCATCTACCTGTAGGTTTTTCCAGTTTATGTGAGTTGAGATTTCTGTTGCTTGTAGCCAAAACCAGAGACAGGTTGGGGGGATTCTTTTTTTTTTTTTTTTCATTTTCCATGTTTTCCTTTTCATTGAGTCTTTTTATCAATTTATTATTATTTTTTATTTTTGGATATTGATCCCCATAGGATTACCCCACCCCACCATTCTCCCTCTGGTCTCATTGCCTCCTTTCTTTTTGTTGTTTGTCCATGTTTAGCCCTTTAGTCTTTTTGGTCTTCTTTTTTCCTTTATTTCTCAATATCTTCACTGGCCATTCTGCACACCTTTGGCTTGCACCCCCTGTTTCTTGTTTCCTGGTGGCTGCTCTTTCTATTGTTTTCTACCTCTTTTTGCTGCTTTTTCCCCATTATGTTTCGGGTCTTTAACTTTGGGGACCGGATTTCCAGTCTTGTGCTTTGGTAGAGCTGCTCCTTCATGGGGACAGTCTTTGGCTGATGGTGGGTGTCCAAGTATTCTTTTCAAGATCTTTGCTGTTAGGCCACTGCCATTTTTTTTTCTTGCTATTTTTGCCCATAGAACCCCAGGCTCGTGTTGCCCGGGGTACCATGGACTCAAGTGAGCAGGTTGGGGGGATTCTTATGTAGACAAAGGTGACTTCAAAGTGTGCTTGCTTTCTTGCTGATAAATAGGTATAGTACCATTTATAGGAAAGTGGGTTGGAAGAATGGATGAGAAATAGGTTTCAGAAGCAAAATCAAGAGTTCCTATAGGAGGATTGGGTGTTAGCAGTGATTTGTGAACCTTTTTCTTACTCAAGATGCCTGCTAGAATGACATTCTCCCATCAGTAACTGTGCTTTCTGGAAAATTGACCTCCAGTTTTACCAACATTGGGTTCAGTGAAATCAGACTCTCAGAAGGGGTGTAGGAGAATCACATACCAGGTGCTATTTTTAAATCATGTGCACACTTTGTGAGTTTAAGTACACTTATCTAAGTTCTTGGATCTCTTTTCAGATATGTTGAATCAGATTGTCCAGGCGGGACCTAGGGATTTCATTAAGAAACAGTTAACCAGGATGCAGCCAGCTGGATACTTGTGTGCAACCTGGAAAGCAGTGCATGTGGGGCTGCAAGGCCTCTTCCTCTACAAGGTTTTGATTATGACACCAGGAATCAGTTTCCACAAATAAAAGCTCAGTAAGCAGCAGACATTGTAGAAGCATCTACAACAAAGTCCTGTTAAAATGCCTTCACTGTAATTACGCCACTACTGCTTCTTAACACCACTTCTGGCTAAGTTGTTGCATGTATTTTTTTAATATGGACATTCGAACACCTTCTCTGCTTGCAGGCATGTTGGCAACACTGGGAGTGTATTAACAGTTACCAGCGGATATTGGGTTGATGATGATTAGAATGTCTTTCACTTAAACAACAGTTAAAATATCACTACATATTAGCATCCCAGTAAATTTCATGAGCAACCAGGTTATTAGATCAGCCTCTAATCATAAGGGGCTGCTCTATAATCAATGTGTGGACATCACTGTTCATACTTTGCCCAAGCTGGATGATACCATAGATGACATCTGTGCTCAGATACTGGCAAGGTGTCTTGGAAAGACATGAGTCTGAGGCACACTGAATGTAATTAGCAGTGTTACATGGAGGCAAAAGTGAATGTGATGAGCCAAGGATGGTACTGGCTCCAACTCTGAGATAGGACCCCAAATAATGAGATGCTCTGCAGGAAGAAATTGCTCTAATGAATATAATTAAGGCTTTATTTATGGTCGTTTGGGTCTGCCTTTTCAACCAGGCAATTTGCCTAAGGTGGTAATGATTCTCTTAGTTTTGGAAAATGATTACTATGGGCATTTTGGAGGAAATTTAGCTCTGATTTGCCACTTTACCCCCCTTCATCCTCTATCTGCGTAGGTTGATGAATAGTGGAAAGGGGACCATTTTGTTCTGAAAAAACTATCTGTTCTATCTACTAAGAGATACATTTTTGATTTCACTTCTCCAGAAAGAAAATAAGATACAACTCTAACTTGCTTCTGTTTTCTTATTAGCTTTTGAGGAAATGTACACTTTGGTAGTTGACTTAGATATCATTTTACACTTCAGAACATTGAACAAATTTGTGTTTATTCCTCTGGTTCAGTTTTCCATCTTAATTGCCTTGAGAAAAACAAAGTAGTAATGCCAGCATAAGATTTTCAGAAGATGGATTTTTCACTTGGTAAATGGAAATCACAGGAATCTTGTAGTTATCAGAGCATTTTAATTGTCCTTGTCACAACTGCTGCTAATCAGCTGCATCACAGCCACTAACATATATTGGTTGAGGCTGATCAAATGTAAGACCAGCAAGTTAGCATTAGGAAAATTAGGTTTAATTGATTTTTACTGAAAATGGTAAACAGTAGTAGTAACGCTTGTGGTAATCATCAGGGAAGCTGTGGTGAGGACATGCATTGTTGGGAAACTCCATATTCCCTGGTGTGAAGTATGCAGGTATCCTCTAGGAATGCACAGGTTTCATGGCCTGGTTGAGAGTTTAGAGACAAATGACAGATGATTGATGCTCCAGCTTTTGTTCCTTAAGGAAATGTCACTCTTATTATCTCTGAGACTTATTAGAGTCAAGACATCCACCATATATAAGAAGTAACCCAATGAATAACAAATTTTAAGGACAGTGGTTTTCCGGGTATTCTTAAATTTCTTTAAAGAATGTGGCATTTCTGCATTGAATCAAATTTAAGATATTTTAAAATTGGCTCCCTAGTGATTTCCAAGTTGTTCAGAATTGTTATGTTACTTGGAAAGAATATTTTGGTGGAGTGGACAGTTTTGAGTAACAAGTAAATTCTGGTATAGAAGATGATGAAAAATCATGTTGACTATTTGTGGGAATACTTTGTGAGTGGACACAGCTTAATTTTATATGCTCATGTCCAGCTGTAAAATTGTAGTCACTGAGGGCAATTTTATTGAAATTGAAACTGGGTTTTATTTTTATTTTATTTTTTATTAATTTTTAACTGATTATATATATTTTTTAACATTGCTGTATACCCCGAAGTTCTCCCACCTCATCACCTGTGAACCATTATCTTGATCTCTTGTGTTCATTCCACCCAATTTTGCCTGCCTTCTCTCCCTCCCCCTCCATTGCTGTATGCTTTAAGCTTTATTATCAAGTTGTTAATTTTAATGTTTTCTTGTTCTTTTATTTGTGTTTTTGAGACTAGGTCTCACTATTTTTTGCCTGTGAAACCGCAGGCTTATGTTGCCCATGGTACCATGAATGCAAGCAATCTCTGGCCTCAGCTTCCCAGGTAACTAGGATTACAGGCATGTGCCACCATGCCCAGCTATTTTTTTGGGACTAGGTCTTGCTGTGTTGCCCCAGGTAGGACTCAAACCGCGATCCCAGGCCCTGCTGCGACTCCATAAACTCTCGCTTACAGGCACACGCCACTGTGCCTGGTTTTTATGTTTGTTTTTTTCTAATTTTTTAAATTTGTTTTTACTAAATTGCACATGTAAGTGAGACCATCCAATATTTATATTTTTCTTTTTGATTTATTTCAGCTAGCATGATTCCTTCTAGCTACATATTGTCATAAATGACATAAGTTTGTCTTTTTGATTGCTGAGTAATATTCCATTGTGTAAATATACCACAATTTTTGGATCCATGTTTCTGTTTGGGGGCACTTGGATTGTTTCCATATCCTGGCTATTGTAATAGTACTGCGATAAACATAGAAGTGCAGGTTTCCTTTTGGATTAGTGTTCTTGTATACTTTGGGTAGATTTTTCAGAAGTGGAATCACTGGATCAAATAGCAGTTCCATTTTCAGTAATTTGAGGGTTCTCCTCACAGCTTCCCATAGTGGCTGGACCAATTTGCATTCCTGAGGGGGAAAATTTGACTCAGCTGTTTGCTTCAGTCCTCACTTCTCCTCTTTATCATGATTGGTTAAGTTACTCAGAGAATGCCCAAGTTCCTTAACATGGCTTCAGTTCTGCCCCTTCTTTACCCTCATCTGTGTTTATATGTATATATATAGTTCAGTAATCCCAGATAGGGCAAGTTCATTGTTGATCCGGGCAGGTGGATGAAAGAATCTTGAGCATTGAATGATTTGATGAACCTTTAATGCTGAAGCAGGCAACTGGGCACAAGCTCACCAGCAAGTAGGGAGCCAGGGGAAGCAGGAGGAAGGCAGGAAGACATCACATGGCCAGGAGATTGGGAGGGGTAGCAGAAGCAAAGCAGTGGGGGCTGGGAGGCAACTGAGCCCCCCATGCTCTCTCTGGTGTTCTCTCTTGATTGTCCTCTCTCACCCCCATCACAATCTCTCCCAGGTGCCCATTAGGCATGTACACCTTGTGATCTTACGCTTCTTGGCTTGGCTGTCAGCAATCTTAGGTGTGCATGCCCTGTCCCACACTTCTCTGCCTTGGGTGTCTGTACCCTGTTCTTGTGCTCCCAAGTTCTATTTGCACCAACAGATATCGTGTGTGGGAAATGAAGCCTAGGTAGAAAGCAGGGGCCGCAGATGCTGGCTGTGGGGGTTAGTGATGGGAAGGTGGACCAAATCTGAGCCTTCCTGTTTTCCCTATATATAGTTGTTTTGATAGACTATAAGAAATATGACATTGATCTGAGTCTTAAGAGATTTGTATTAAATAAATTAATTAAAAACAGGATAGCATTACCTCTTTTTTTTTTTTTAAGAAAAAACAGAGTGTATATAGCTCTTTAGTCGAGAACTTGGTGAAATAAGTTATATTTATTTGGAAGAGGAGAGCTGGAAGTGAGTTAGAATATACATGCATTTTCGAAAGGAGAAACAAATGCAGTTCTAGAGTACAGCGCTTAGATGGAATTAGAAGAATTGGCACATTGCTTAATCTAAGCCCCCTTTTCCTATACGGTTAGTATCCATTGCACAGAATTATTAAAAAAAAAGTGAGATAATTTGCCTAGCACTTAGATACAATGCTTAGCATAATCCCTGCAAAAAAGAAAGGTGCTCTCATCATGGCAAATTTATTATCATGACTGTTATTGTAGTTGTTATGAGTAAGTTGTTCTGGCCAGGGACAAAAACACACCTTTATGAGGGGACCCTAGAAATGAAATCAGATAATTACTCAGAACCCCATTTGGAGAACATAATGGCAAAGTAATAGGCAGGGATCAGATTAGCCAAAAGGAAATTGGACTGGAACTGTTACCAGGTCAGGTTGGAGGGAGAGAAAGGGGAGAGCTTTGAAGTGTAGCTGAGACAATTCACAAAGAACTAATCAACAAGACGACCTTGAAGAGGAGACAGTGCTTACCCGATGCTGGTCAAAAATGGATCTATTTCCTGCTGGGCCTGGAGCTGGTTGGTGAGTGAGACCAGCTCTGGGGTTGCCTGTGGGAGCAGGTGTGCTGAATGAGTGAGCTGCTAATGAGAGGGACTCTTGGAAAGCCAATGGCCTGGAAGACAGATTGTAGCTACAGATAGAGAAGGAATGGAGGCAAATGGGGAGATGGCTGAGGCAAAAGAATGGCCGAAAGGTTTATTGGAAATAGGATCTTGGGTTAAATTTACTCAATGTGCTCTCTCCTGTGGAAGGTTTGAAAGACAAGGCCATGCCATCCAGAGCTGGTGTATGTCTCACAGGCTCCCAGGGGAGCCACTGCCAGTTGCTTGACCCATCTTAAAAAAACCATTAGATAGCTGCTCTTTCCAGTGTTTCTGGAGAGAGATATTTTTATCTTTATTTTTCTTAAACACATGATTGAAAAACAAAAAGTCTTGTCTATTATGATTGTGGAAATAGTCAGGATTTTTGTCATACATAATAGTTAAGAAATTTTCTGCCCAAGCTGCATACATTAAATACAGCTGTCTTAGAGTACTGTTCTCAGATTAGCATGTTTGTGAAAATGCCCTGAGGTGTTTGTTAGACAATACAGATTTCTAGGCCTCACTTCAGACCCACTGAGTTTCTCAGGAAAAACAACTTGTAGTCTGTGTACTTAAGCGTCTCAGGTATGATCATACAATGCTTGTGTCAAACCAAGACCTTTAAATCCTGTCATCATAAGTCAAGGATTCTAGCTTTAATTTCTGAGTCATGGTCTGATCAGACTGATTCAGTCTTTGAGAAATCTTAAGAGAAGATTACTCAAGTGCAGGGCAAACGTGCCCAGGGCAGATTTCTTACTGATTCAGCAGACTGGTAAAGAGAGTCCTGGAGCTCAGTGAATTTCTCAGGCTTTCGGGGAACCAGGTATATAGGCATACCAGGCAGGGAGGCTGGGCTAACTGCTTGGCAAGTAGGCAGGCAGGCAGGATCTGGGAGGCAGATAGGCAATTTAGCTCCCAGCTCCCCATGAAGCTCTTGCTCTTTCTCTGGCCTCTTCTGTGGAGTTGCTCTTGTCTCTGATAGTGGTGACAATCGTCATTGATATAGTAGTGCTGCTGCTATTCCTCTCTCTTTCATCCTGACTTCCAGGCTCAGGTGTGCGCACTCACACATGCACACACCCATGCTCATTGGGCCGAGGTGTGCACAATTACAGTTTTGCATGCCCCATACCCATGCTCCTAAGTGCCTTCTGCGTGAGCATGATCAAGGCTGCAGGTGGTAGCCATAGAGGCTAGTGAAGTAAAAAGCCTGATCATCTCATTTACTTTACATGCAGTTTCCTAGTTACACTAGGTGTTTAACCAAAGGGTTCTAAACTGGGGGTGGGGGTGGAGCATATTTGGTAATGTCTAGAGAGGTTGATTGTCCCCACCCCTCAGTAGGGGTGGGATGGGAGCTTTAGTCACCTAGTAAGTAAAGACACCAGGGATAATCCTAAATAGCCTATAGTACAGGGAGCAGCCTCCCACAAGTAAGAATTATCTTGTCTTGAATATCAGCTGTACCAAGCTTGAGAAACCCTAATTTGCCCCTGCGGCCTCTCTGTAGAATTATTAATAAATAATTGTCCTCTCTGTAGTATTAATAAATAATTGTCTTAAGTTGAGATATATATCCCATGGGACCACAATTATGGGGCCACCATGGGATATAGAATATATCTAATATAGAATATATCTCACCCTCAGTTTCAGTAGCTATCCCTTTCAGTAGCTACCCCTTCCCCCTCCAGAAACCATCCTGAATTCTATTACCATAGATGAGTTTTGCTTGTATCCAGATGTATAAATAGAGTCAGATGTATAAATAGTGTACTCTCTTTTATGTCTAGCTTCTTTTGTTCGATGTTCCGTCTGGGAGAAAAACTTGTGTCTTGGCACATAAAAGTCATAGGTCATTTGCTACTGCTGCAGCATGGACACCATGATGTAGTTATCAGTTTACTGTTGAAAGGCTTTATGTTCCCAGTTTTGAGCAATCACTTATAAAGCTGCCATGAACATGTTTGTGCCTTTGGATGGAACAGGTCTTCCTTTCCTTGTAAGAAGGGAATAGTTTCCTTGTAAGAAGGGAATAGTTGTACTTGTAAGAAGGGAATACTGAATCTTAGCGTGTTGCTCTGGTTTGCTGAACAGACTCGCAGAGACATAGGGCCCACTAACGTGCCAGTTCTAGTGGCCCTACATTCCCAGTGTCTGATGGTGTCAGTTTTTACACTTATTTGCCCCTAAAGCCTCTCTGTCAGTATTATTTACTAATAGTACTGTTGGAGCATAATGGCATTCCATGGAGGTTTGAATTTGCATTTCTCAGAAAAGTAATGATGTGTTAAATACCTTTTCATATGACTTATTGGCCATTTGGACATTCTCTTTTGCAAAACAACTGTTCTAGTCTTTCTTCCATGAAAAACAAATTGATTGTTTGCCTTATTACTATTAGTTTGTAAGTTTTTTTAATATATTTGGATGCAAGTCCTTTTTCAGATGTATAATGTATATATCTTGTATTTTCTTCTAGTGTTTTGTTTGCCTTTTGATTCTCTTTTGTCCTTTGTTTAAAAAGTAGTTCTTGATTTTATCAGCCTTCTATTATACCTGGTATTTTTGTGTCCTGTTATGGAAATAACTGTCTTTCCCAAACACCTGAGGTCTTCTGATATTCAGCCTTCTTTGTCATTTCTGACCTTTGTGTGAACCAGATTGTAAGCAATTAAATTTTGTTCTCTTTCGATATAATGTTGTTGGTTTAAATTGGACACTGAAAGGCCTATGTGAGTAGTAGGCTAATGTGTGTGTGTACGTGCATATTCATATGCTGACTGTGTATTAGGAAAGAAGTCCTTTTGCTTGTTATGTTGGGAGTTAGTGGGTTAAAATTTTGGTTAAACCTTTCGGCCAGAACCGCCATCTTCCTGTAAGTTGCCAAAATGACCAACACAAAAGGAAAGAGGAGGGGGGACCCGCTATATGTTTCCTATATCTTTTAGAAAACATCGAGTTGTTCCTTTGGCCACATACATGTGAATCTATAAGAAAGGGGATGTTGTAGACATCAAAGGGTATGGGCACAGTTCAAAAAGGAATGCAAAAAGGAATGCCTCACAAGTGTTACCATGGCAAAACTGGAAGAGTCTACAATGTTACCCAGCATGCAGTTGGCATTGTAACCAAACAAGTAAAGGGCAAGATTCTTGCAAAGAGAACTAATGTTCATATTGAACACATTAAGCACTCTAAAAGCTGAGATAGCTTCCTGAAACATGTGAAAGAAAATGATCAGAAAAAAAAGGAAGCCAAAGAGAAAGGTACTTGGGTTCAGCTGAAGCGCCAACCTACCGCACCTGGTGAAGCACACTTTGTGAGAACCAATGGAAAGGAGCCTGAGCTGCTGGAATCCATTCCCTAGGAATTCATGGCATGATAGGTGTAGAAAAGAAATAAAAGACTTGGACTATTAAAAAAAATTAATAAAATAAAATAAAATTTTGGTTAAAGCAGAGTATTAAAATGACCCATTTCTTAATCATTTGCTAGACTTTTTAGGAAGGTCCAGGTCAAGACCTTTTCTTTTGGATTGGTGTATTGCTAAGAGGAGACTCTGTTACAGTGTTTACTAATACACACTTTAATGTTTCCTATTAAGCAGTTCCTATCTAGTAGAGTCAGAATATAAAGACACTTGTGAATTATCCAAGTACAAGATTATCCCAAGTTTTTAAATGTTTTCTTATTTTTCTTTATAACTCTTTTTCTTTTGGTGTGCTTGATTTGACAAGTTTGTTTTTTTTTTGTAGTGACTTACCTTAGTGCTATAATATACCTTATTTTTTGTTGTTGAAATTTTGGAACTCTTATTTTATCAGTTTATATTAAATTTAATTACATCAGTGTGATTGCAATAACATGTCTTATTTACATATACACTCAGAATTGCTAGGGTGTGCCCCCCCCCCTGTTTAAGATTGCAGATTTCAAGGACAGGTAATGTTAAAATGGGGGAATGACCTTAGCTGGAATTTCCCTTCAGGTGGATGCAGGGGGAAGAAAGAGCTGAAATAGTCAAGGTGAAACAGATTTCCTGGAAGGCGGGAAATCAGGGTATATAAAGGGTGTGCAAACAAAGAGAAGGGTTTTTTATTCGATTTGATTTAGGATTTAGGATTTAGGATTTGATTCGATTGGGATTCCAATATGGAGAGGAGATGGGAATCGGCCATCTTGTAAAGATGTGAGCCATGTGAGCTTGGCCATGTGGCCACTGAGGGCCTGCAACCCTCGGCTGGCTCAGGCTGGCAGCATGTGTGCTGAATGCAGTTAAGGAGTTTGCAGATTTGAACTCCTTGTTGAAGTTTGCTTTGCTGAGTTTAATTTGTGTTTGAAAGAGGCTGTGCAAAAGTTAGGCCTAAAAAGAAAGTAAACTTTGCTGGTTTGGCACCGTGGAGTTTTTGCTACCTGAAGGTGACAAGGAGAAGACAGCATGGAAGACAAGGAGGAGCAGTCAAAGGAACATATCTTCAAGCGTCTGGAGATGGACTCTGTCTGGACATTGGTGAGATGATCAGGACTGAGAGACTGAGGATTTTGGGGCAATCTAAAAAAAGACTTTGGACAATACTGAGAAAGGTTTTGGTCAATGTTGAAGTATTTTGAGTCTTACATTTTTCTTTTGTAATTATTAGAATAATTAGAAATCACTTTGTTAAAAATAAATTAGTCTGCACTGCACTGATAGTCTTACATTGGTTTGGTATTTTGGTTGAGAAGGCTGGGGATGGTGGTAAGAACCCACGAGTGGAAAGTTTAAACTGTGTTTTAAAGTTTTTCTTTCCTGCAGTTCATGGAGCTGAAAGCAGAGAGCATTTGGCTGGCTTTTGCATATCAGTGGTAAAGGTGATCAGTGAAAATGCTAATGAAGAGTCTGTAGCCTGCTTTGTAGAGAAAAGCAGGCAGATAAGTGTATCCAGTTAAGGTTAAAGGTAATTGCAAAGGAACTGCTTGTAGCCTGCTTCTGAGAGAGAAGCAGGCAGATAGCTGTATCCAGTTAAGTAAAGTCAGAAAGTCTCTTTTTACCCACTTTCAGAATGAGGACAAACAGTACTGGCGGCAAATGCCAGACTTAGAAGATTCAGCAGGGGACAGAGAATGTGAGTGGAGGGTGGGCATCTCATTACTAGTATCCACTGTATTGAGGGTAATGGGATGTTAATGGTTTACAGGGGTGGTGGAGACTTACTTTTTTCAGGGACGCCTGATTTAAAATGCTGCATTGTAACTCATTTCAGCCTTGTAGTTTGAAAGACACATGGGAAGGAGGGAAAACCAGATATTATTTTGATCTTTTTGACCAATTACATACAGTCTCTACTTCCTCTAACTCTAGACAATTAACAATTAAATTTGGATTTTTCACCAAATTGTATTTTCTGAGAAGAATCTAAAGTGGACTAAAGAGTAGCCAGATGATTAATTAGGGAAAACACATGCTCATGTTTACATTTGGATTAAACTTTCAAATTTGAAGTAAATAGTTTGGTATTAGGTTGAAGAATCTGATAGCTGTATATGTGTATTTCAGTATGTTTTGAATACAATTATGCACTTTACGTATAAAAGCAAAATATAAAGATAAGTGTATATATTTATATACACATATATAAAATATACACCTTTGGATCAAATCATTATAAACCCTGGGAAAAAGAACTGGGACTTGCAGACTCATGTTTAGTCTTGCTGCTCTGTATCTAGTCTGCTTTGCACTAACATGCCAGATTCCACGCTGTAAGTTCTGTTGAAAAACAGTCTCCCAATTAGAAGTGGTCTCTTGTTTAAGAAAGTCTAGTAGTAGCTCCTGTATTTTTCTGTAGAAACTGAATCATTGTAACAAAATAGAATATATGTTTAATTTTGGAAATTACAGCATTTTTACTTAAAATCTTTGAGCTAAAAGTTGGAAGCAGTTTTCACATCCAGCTTCCAGTTGAATTGTGGAAACTCCAAGTTTTAAGTTTTAATTGTGTAATTATTGTGTTGAACATAAAAGTTATGCTATATGAATGTATTGCTGTCAGAGAGCCTTAGCAAATTTGCATTTGAATAAACAAGAAAACCATATAACCAGCTTAACCCTTAATGTGCTTTTTGATGCTTGAGTGTCCTTGGAAACAAAGAATATTTTACCCCCAAATCTTATTTACTCTACTCATAAAGCAAAATAATATCAGAAATAATTAATTCTAAAGTTATTTATTGTGACTGATTTGTGTCAGACTCATTGGAAATACAAGAACACAACTCATGCAAACTGATTAGAGTCTGAAAATGATTTTCCTTATTTTTTGGTAGAGAAAACTGAAATTTGCCAGTGCTAATATTTTCAAAATTGTTGTTTTATGACTCATAAAACCTGTATTGATCAAGTCCACCCTACCTGATAACACAAGTGTTCATGCTTGTCATTATTATTATTTTTTGTATTATTCCTCTTGTTTTCCTACATTATTAATGTGTGGTTAGCATGTTCATCTTTCCTGTAGAAGCATATTTCATTTAATATAGTATTAATACTCCTGTATCAAATGTAAACAATTCTCATTTATTTACTTTAAAATTTCAGAAAAGTTCTCAAGTTCTTTAGTAATGTCTTTTGATTAACATACTTGATTTTTCTGTACATTTTAACAGATATGTTATCTGTTTATCAGGAAATTACAGATGGAAAGGATGAAATTAGGAATATTGCTCTCATCTTTTACGTTGTAGCATTCTGTTCATTTCTCTGATTTTCCTCCTGGAATATCTGCATGTGATAGTAACCATGTATTGCCAACCAAGGAAGTTCATTCAGTGGCCGGTGTTTAGTTTTTTTATAGGCTTCAAAGGCACAACTGATTTTAACACCGTACAGTGGGATTGCACCATCTCTAGTCTCCGCCTCTCCAAAGTTAATGTCACAAACTCTACCCTCTAATTACATCCTTAGTTTTGCTGGTGAGTCTTGTGGCTCAGAAGGGGTTAGCATGGGTCACCTACTTGGTATAAACTGTCAAGTGAAGTCTAGCAGGAACACAAAGCTACTCCTATATTTGGGAAATTCAAGAGTTTAGAAGAGTTTTGATTCTAATTACAGATCTTTCTATTCTCTCAAAAAGTGTAATGTCTTTTATTACCCGGTGCCTAAAGAACCACACTTGGTACCATTGCTTTAACATCCTTGAATTGCAATGATCATGAAGAGCGCTTGATTCAGAGCTTTACTCTGCCACCAGTTATGTGAACTTGGGGAAAAAAACCTGACTTGTTTGAGCCTCAATTTTTTTTGTCAATATAGTGGAATTAATAGAACCTACTACTTTAGGGAAGAAGCAAAGTGCTTTGTAGTGTCTGTACATGGAGCATGCTGGGTGAAGTCAGTCATTATTATTATGTGCACATTTGTATGTAATCAAGTGCTATAGTATAAAAATGACTAGATATCCCCTTTCTCCACTGCTTATAAGTATAAAGCCAGGACTGTTTTTATCTAATTGTTCCTTTTTTGTAACATATATTAGACATCTCTTATATATTAGAAATATGGTAATAAAAAAAATAGCTGGGTGTGGTGGCACACGCCTGTAATCCCAGCTATCTGGGAAGTTGAGGCTGGGGATTGCTTGAGTCTGTGGTACCCTGGGCAACGTTAACCTGCAGTGTCATGGGCAAAAATAGCGAGACCTAGTCTCAAAAAAATATATGGTAATATTTTATACTATATATGATGTTTATGCTATGTATTCCTAATATGTAAAGTATATTATGATAAATACGATTATACATTACCTAAATATGACACCTATTTGTTCATTAAAAGCATATGTGTATAAAATGTATGGAAAGGAACATTAGATATGACTGTTTGAGTTTTGTACATCTCATCAGAAAAATCACTTAATGATTGATATTTGAAACTCTCTACTTGAATTGGCTATATATTTTGGATGGCATCTGTGAATATATTCTTAAATCCAGGATAAAATTTTAAATAAATTTATTTTGAACTATGTTTTGATTAGTTTTGTGTTGCTTTACTTTTGACTGTTTTCATTACACTATTTACTTAAAAACAGACTTTTTAGTTTTTAGATGCTTATTTTTGTTTTGCAGCTGTTTCTTTACCTTTTATTTTTAGGTAAACTCACTGATTATTCCAGGTGTTTTATAATCATAACACATGTACCATCTACCCAAGGAAGGGAAATCAGATTAACTTTCATATCTCTTTCTATAGAAGATAAAAATAATACATTGGAGTTTAAGATATAAATAATATGTTGGGCTGGGCATGGTGGCGCATGCCTTTAAGCAGCAACCTAGGAAGTCATGGCTGGGGCCAGGGATCATGGTTTGAGTCCACCAGGGGCACGTAGCGAGACCCAGTCCCCCCAAAAAATAGCTGGATGTGGTGGTGTGCGCCTGTAATCCCAACTACCTGGGAAGCTGAGGCTGGGGATTACTTGAGTCTGTGGTACCCTGGGCAATGTGAGCCTGCGGTTCCACAGGCAAAAATAGTGAGACCTAGTCTCAAAATAAAAAAAATATGTTGGAGTTTATGATGAAAATTTCTTAATTAATATATGCAAGCTGTGTTTTCAGAAAGTATGAACATAAGATTGGAGCATATCTTAATAAAACTATGAGCAATTATAAAACCATGAGCGCATTTTCCCACTACTTGTCACACTGGCAAAGCTGAATTAAAATAACAATTAAAAATGGGCAAAAAGTGTGTGAAACCTCTATTAGCTCTAGCAAGAAGAGCAATAAAAATGAGTAAATGGGTTATAGAAAAATTTTTATACCATAGTTTCTAAGAACATGTCAATTAATTTTTAGATTATATATTAACCCACATTCCATTGCATAACCATTTCATAGAAGTTGTTACAAATTGCCACAAGTAATTTCTAGCAGGTGGAGGTTAAACATTATATCTTCAAAATTCTTCAGGTGTGAGTGAGGTGGAGTGCAGCAATTATCTAGATCACAGGATAAGCTCACTTTCTACTTGTGGTTATCTAGAAATGTCCCTTGAAAGTCTTTTTTCTCTTAGTAAAGGGTTGGTTTCCAGCCCTTTACATGTGTGTTGAAGTAGATGTGAGGGGGAAACCTTAGGAGGAACCTCAAGTGAATGTGTGAAGGGCATAGACCTCTTACTAAAGTGGAACAGCTGGTTTTACTTGATTTATAGATTGGGATTCCATGAAAGATGACCTTTGAAAAAAAGAATCCTTTTGAGTCCACAAACCAGACTGGTTTAGAGACTGCTAGTTTAAGGAATATTTAAGGATTTTTTAACATGAGCTGAGCAGTTGAAACTTCATAGAAAAAGAAAAGCAAAGTAGAAGCAACACAGTGAACAGATTCATTTTCTCTCCAAACACCATAGTGAAAATCCAGAAAATGTGATATGATTTTTAAAATTTATTTTTATTCATTGCATATATATGTATACATGAAATATATATTTTTATATAATTATAATTATATAATGTATTATATAGTATATTATATGTATACATATTTACATATTATGCAATCAATAAAATATATATTACATATACGCATATATATGCAATCAATAAAAAATATATATCACATCATTGTCTACCCCAAGGTTTTCCCATCCTCTTTCTTTTAATCTTTTGTGCCTTTCCCTCCCCTCTTTTCTCCCTCCTCCCCCTCTCTTGCTCTATGGTTCATTTCTGTTGGCAGTTTTAAATTTTCTTACCCATTTGTTTGTTTTTTCCTATATCCCTCATGTAAGTGAGACCATCCCATTATTTCTCTTTTTCTTCTGGCTTATTTCTGTTAACATAATTCCTTCTAACTCCATCCATGTTGCTGCAAATGACATGTTTGTCTTCTTTGATTGATGCATAATATTCAATTGTGTAAATATACCATAACTTTTTTGGCCACTCATCAGTTTTGGGGAGTTTTGGTTGTTTCCATATTTTGGCAATTGTAAACAGTGCTGCACTAAACATGCTTGTACAGGTGTCCTTTTTAATTAGTCCTTTGGGTAGATTCCCAGCAGTGGAATTTCTAGGTCAAATGGTGTTTTCATTTTCAGTTGTTTGAGGGTCCTCCACACAGCCTTCCATAGTGGCTGAACTGTTTGCACTCCCACCAGCAGTCTAAGAGTGTTCCTTTTTCTCCACATCTGCATCAACACTTCTTGTTGCCTGTTTTTTTTATATGGGCCATTCTTACTGGTATAAGAAATGTGATATGAGCACATGACTGCTAGCCATATAGTATTTGCTGGATTTATGCTTTCCTTTTTTTTTTTTTGGAGTAAAAGTTGTATAATGTAAACTTTTTAAAATAAAATGCACAATTCAGTAACATTTAATGCATTCATAATGTTGTCTGACCATCACCTCTGTCGTGTTCTGCAAGATTTTCATAATTATGTTGTACTTTTAAATTTTATTAACTGGATTTATTTATCTTTATTGTGAGGATTTGGAACCAATTTCTAGTAAAGACTATTAGCAAATTGGGGATGGATGAATAAACCAAGAAAAGGAGAAGAAACCTAATAAAAATCCTCACGTGTCAACGTTATATTATGCATTGTCAGGTTTGAGTTGTAAGCCCCCTAGCAACAGAGCATTAAGGTACATCTTGATAAGTAATTTAAAATCAGAGAAAACCAGCTCTTCAGAGGGAGCAGTTTTTTTGACACTTGAAATAGAATTAAATGTAGATGTGCTGTAGATTGACTACAATTTTGCACTGGATTCTAAAGCATTTTTTATGCCTTTCTGCAATAACCTTCAATAAAAGCAAAGGACACAGTATTATTCTGTGAGGCGATGATAAATATTTTAGATAAAACCAAATCACAAATATTTGATTTTACTTTCTTGATCTCAGATTAGTTTAGATAAATATTTTTTAACTAGAAAGAGGCTGTATGTGAGATTGACAGAAAGTGCTTGAAGAAGGCCTCTTTCAGTAGGTCTGGAGGACTTGGGAATGTGTAGCACTGGGTGTATTTTATAGTTAACACTGAAATATTGTAATTTGATGGCTCCATTTTCCTAAGTATATTTACATAATGAAGCATAGATGATACAAAATGTAAGGCTGAGAGCGCTATAGTAGTTTCACTATAGTTAATGCTGAAATACTGTAATTTGATTGCTTCATTTTCCTAAATATATTTACATAATGAAGCATAGATGGTACAAAATGTAAGCCTATATATCAGAACACTGATATGCAATGGTTGCACATAGTTATGAATTGCAAGTTTTTGTCAATGAACTTGATGGGTGGTAAACTTAGAAATAATTGGAAGACACTTTTAGGCAAAACTTTCCTCATTACATTCAGTTCATTTATTACCCATATCTGGAGGGTAGAAGGATTAAAACAGATTTTATTGGTTCTATATATCTATGTTCAAGTTGCTTTTGTTACTTGAACTTTTGCTAACTTAAGGTTAAACTTGCAATTTAAGTGCAGTTAGCAATTTAAGAGATATTCATTTTCATTGCAATTTGTAAGTACCCGGGATAATTGTTAGCACTTTATTCTGATAAAGCATCAAAAAGGATTTTTTAAACTTTATTTTTATAGTGTTATATTTAAGAATCGGTTTCTTAAAGGAAACTAAAGGCCATGATTACAGTATTGGTGACACTGAACTATAAGCAGATGTGCTTGGTCTATGTATTTCTTATCCCAAACTTTCTTTTAAAAAATTTCAAGTCTATAAAAGGTGGAAGATGGACATAGAGTTCTCTTCATAAAGATTCACAAGTTTGTAATATTTGGGAATAATTATATCCTTTTTCTTATTAAATCTGAACTAGACTGAGAGACAGAGTTTGGCATGTTTTTTAAAAAATATCTATTTATTTTATTTAAATTTTTCTTATTGTTTGCTTATATAGCTTGTGTTTGTAGGCATGGTCCTCACCCTTTCTCTCTCCTCCTTCCTCCCTTTTCCCTGGTTGCCCCTCTGATCACTCCAGTTTTGTCAGTTGTTGGTTGATGATTGACCTGTTGGTCTGTTTGTGTTCTTTCTGAAGCACTGTCCTCCTGGTTGAAGTTCTGCATTCCTGGGGGACCACAACCCAGTCTGATCAGGTCTCCATGAATAGCCTTAGGGCAAGTGGGTTTTCTGAGCATTTCTGCGAACCTCCTTTCAGTCTGGTATGTGGAGTGGCTCCGCACATTTCCCACTGACATTTCTTTGTGGATGGGGGGGGTCTCCTTGCTCATGTTGACAGTGTCAGTGGGTGGGGAACCTAGCCCTGGCGTCAATAATGTTGTCGGTGTTTCCTGTTGACACATCTTTGCTCTCATACACAACTATATTATGTCTTGGAGTTCCAGTCATGCTCTTTTTGGGCAGGTGATGGATGTGTTCACGGCCTTAATTTCTCTGTCTCTTCAAGTATATCTGATCTGAATTGTTGTTTTTCTCATTCAAACAAAGGAATGGCTACAGTGGGAATGAACCAGAAGTGGTAACACCCACGCCCCGGCTGTGCTCTTTGTGTGTTTGTGTGACAGCGCTCCTTTCTGGCGCCTCCCCTTCCAGCTGTGTAATCAGAAGGGGGTGTGGCCCCTCCCACCTGGACATGGAGGCGAGGGGGCACATGGGGCAGAGCCCCGGGCCGCATAGAGGTTACTGGGTCACCTTAGCTTCCCCTGGCAGGGAGCAGCTTACCCATTCCCCATGTGCTCTCTGTACTAGAGCTATTTTTTAAAAAGGACATTTTTATTTATCTTCCGTATCATTATTCAACACAATAGCAAGCATTGATAAAGTAATCTGAGAGGAGACAATTGTAAATGGTGGAGTAGATGATTTGCAAAGGACTGTGCCTGTCAGGCTGAGATTCTACCCAGGATTGAACCAGGCACATGTGTGTCTGTGTGTGTGTTTGCATCCTGTAGAAAGTTACAGTATTAATTGTCTGTTGCGAGCTGCAAAGATAACATGTGAAAATTTAAGAATATTAGCATCAAGATAGAATTTTAAGTGTAGGAGAAACTTGGGAAGTAGTCTATCTGTATTCTCTTCTTGCAGGTGAAACAGCAGTCACTAAAGTGTGATGATTTTTACAAGGTCACATAACAGAGGGCTGGGCACAAAACAATTTGAGTATAGAAAAAAATCAAAGTCTACCAAACTGCTGCTAATCGTAGAAAGTTTAATTTATTTTGGCAACAATTGAGATCAATATATTGTAGTGAGTTTGTGTAAAAATACAGTAACCTTGTGTAATGATAAAAACAAAGTACTTTGTTTTTGATTTTTTAAAAATTGTTTACTCTAAAGATGTGTCTAGCTGGTCTGCCCAAGTACAAAGGGCTACCAAAGAGTGGGCCGCCTAATGTTCTGGGTTAGCCTAAAATAAAGGCAAGTGTCTTCAATACAACTCTATTTTTATTAATTTAAGGGTCCCTCCCCTTTTTAACACAACCGCTACAATCTGAGTATGTCTTATATATAACTTATGGCATCTTCGATTAGATTTCAATAATAATTACACGAGGAAAGGCTGCTGAGGTGGTCCCAAACTGTGACTCAGGATTACCTCTAGTAACTTCTAAAAAGCAAGATTTCCAAGCCAACTGAATCAGATGGTAAAATGGCAGCAATTGTCCACAGCTTTTTTTTTTGACACTAGGTCTCGCTATTTTTCCCGTGGAACGGCAGGCTCTCGTTGCCCGGGGTACTATAGACTCAAGCAATCCCCAGCCTCAGCTTCCCAGGTAGCTGGGATTACAGGTGTGCACCACCACGCCCAGCTATTTTTTTGAAACTAGGTCATGCTACAGGCCCCAGACGGGACTTAAACTGTGTTCCCTAGTCCCTGTCATTTCATAGGCTGAAGCTTACAGGCACGAGCCACCATGCCCAGGCTCTGTCCACAGCTTTTTATCTTTCACATTTTCTGTGAAATGCAAATGATGGTAAATTCCAGTCAGAAATAGTTTGTATCATCAGTCCATGTGACCTTGTTGTATGTGCATGTAAGTAAATTCTAGTTTACTAATTCACACTTATTTCTTTGCTTTTTTACCAGTTAAAGACTGAAATGAACGCTCCTACTATGCATGATACTCTGCTGAGGGACTCTTGTGGGATTGCTGATTTCAGTAGTTATTTTTGTAAAGGATGTTACCTTGTTGAAAGCATTTAACATATATTATCTCAGAGCATTACAGTGGTTTCTGAGGAAAATGTGGTAGACATTGTATGCTTTTAGTATGAATTAGGAAATAATATGATTACGGTCTCCAGCTAGTTCATATTCGAATCTCCACAAGCAGTCCACTGTATCTCTTGTAGACAAGAGAGTGTTCTGTTCTACACATTTGAAGCTGTTAATTATTCAACAACAACTTGAGCATTTTCAAGAACAATGCCATGCTTATTCTATGTGTCCTCTGAAATATGGAAATGTACCCTATAAACTGATAGATTATTGCAAATTCTTTTGAGATGTAAAATGGAGAAGTGGCAGTTATCTGTGGTTATACTCTCTGAAGTTTGTGTGATACTGTTAGAAAATACTAGTTCTACCATAATGTGAAGAAAAAGCAGGGACTTTGGGGATAACATAACCCTGATGCCAGGATGTAGTTCTTCCACTGGTGTCCGGAGCCAGTATTTTTTAAGTATTGTTTGAAAAATAAAGATAACAATGTCTAGTCACAGACATTTTATGAGACTAAATGAGGGAGTTTATATAAAGGACCTAGAAAGTTGCAAGTAAGTTGTCAATAAATGATTATCATTAATATAACTTCCTTCTTATATTGAAATATAAAGAAGTGAAAACCCATAATTCACTCATAAATCAGTGTAGTAGAACCACACCAACACAAAAGTGAGAGTTAGTTTTATCAACAGACATCCAGATGATAGTGATGATTGATCTACTATAGGACAGAGGTTATTTTATTCTTTCTTCTTCACATTGTTTTGTAAGTCTTTAGGTAGCTTACAGAAAAGTTAGGGAGTACACTTTGAATCCCATGTCCCACATTTCATTGATAAAGCAAATAATAAATAAAATATAAACATTAAACACTGAACGTGTCCACTGTGAAATTATTACACTTTTGACCTGCTGCTGTTTTTCTGTTCTCTTACATTTATTTTTCTCATTTCTAAATCGAGAATATTAGTAGTTTTTAAAACTAAAACCATCATTTGACTTATGCAGCTCCATTTCCCACCTTTCCCCAACAGCTAAGTGTGTTTTCTTCTTGGGAATGCCTAGTCTCAGCAGTCACTTTCCCTGTTCTCCCTCCCTTTTGACAGCCACTGCTATCTTCTGTGTGTTTTCCTAGTTTATCTGCTTATAAAATGCTGTCAAAGTACCCCATTTTGTGTCTCTATGTTCTTCTCATCCCCACGGCTGAATTTCAGAGCTGGTGGTGGTCTAAATTGCTGATCAGTGCCATTGAAGGAAGACATCTCCAACCTGTGGCCTCATTTTCCCTGGTCTCTAGAACTGATGATTTTGATTCCCAGTAGGAACAAGTCAGGACTTGGTGGCAAAGTCAAAACAAAACTCTCAGGATGGGGTGGAGGAGGGATGAGCATGTCTCCTCAGGGTGAAGGAGAAAACCTTCCGATAAACTATTCTTCTTTTCCTTCCTTGTGAACCACTTTTGTGGACAAAGGGAAGTGGAGTGAGTCCTTGAATGGATGCATGAGCTTTGTTTCTGCACTGGGATGGTATCTGGAAGGTGGTGTCTGGTCATCACTGTGTTCTCTTTGAGGGACATCTAGCCTCCTTGTTTTCTGGATACATTAAGATTACAACTTTTCCAACAGTTTACCTGATCTTGCTCACTCTTGGCAGTGTGCTTTCATTTCTATGTAATTATGTTTTGTATGAAAGGTTTTATAAACACTATAAATTTCTATGGAAAGTTCAAACATTGTCTCTTTACAAACAGACTGGTTTGCCAGCTGTCTCACAAAACTAGCTGTTTTTGTGTCTGTAATTATCATTCTATGTTCCTTTAGTAATCCCGAAATTCTGACAAATCTTGCTTTTTAATTTCTTGATGGCTAAACTCAACTGGCCCAAAGGCAGTTAACTGGTTATTTATCAGTGACATATGCTAGATGATACTATTTGTAAGTTTTTGCTTTTCCCTCTACCCACATTCAACTGGGGGCCTCTAAACTGAAGTAAGTGACTATGCTCCTGTAAGCACAAGAGGTGCTCTGATAAACTTCATAGTATAAACATAGAAGGGATACATGTAGAAACTAAACCTCAACAGTGCTTTTCATCAGGCTAAGGAGTGATGCTATTTTTAGTATGGACTAGGATCCAGGCAAAAGATAGGGAGCTGGGATTCTTTTTGCCTGTCATCTTTTTTCCATTCCTCCTTCCCACCCCTCCCCCTCACTCACCAGTCATGCACACATCTAAATGTTAGGTTTAGGTTATTCCATAACTGGATGTAATTGATTTTATATTTTGGGTTTCTATTTTGAGCTATTCATTGCATTGCTCTCTAGTTTATTACCATTGATCATTAAGTTCTTAATAAGGAAAACATTAGTTATAACGATTACTAGTGTTTGTTAAACATTATGTGCTAGATTCTTTGCTGGACATTCTTAGCTCTTCCACAGAAGAAGAAACTGAGGGTTAAATGTAAAACTGTAGCCCCCAAACTGACATCATCTCTTCCTCTTTAACACATGATTTTTTTGTTTTGAGGTTACTTATTATGAACTGAGGAAGTGAAAAAAAAAGTACATATGTAGTATAATATTATATTGTCTACAGATTATCTAAATATTTTCTGAGGAGTAGCCTAAAATGAAAATTGTGACTAATCATTATTCATTAAGGGAATTTAGCTCAGTTTTCTTTAACACACTGATTAAACTGAAGTATTGAGTGTCGATACTCATGTGTTATGAGAGCCTCGTTTGATGGGTGAGACAAATATACATTTAAATCACTATATAGACAGGATTGTGGTGACTACTGTAATTCAGGGGGAGACCCACTTGGGAACAGAGAGAATTGGATCATTGATTTTTACTGGCAGGATTGGGGAAAGCTATAGAGTTGTCTGTCACTCCTTTAAAGCTTGCAATTTAAAATTTGTTTAAATTGTCATGACAACAGAATTTTCCAAGAAAGTGTTGTATGCTATCTATGCATATCCTACCTTCCTGTATTACCTCTAATATTTTAGAGATACTGCAGGGTAATGCTTTTAAGAGCCTTATGGGGGGAAGAATGCAGCTTCCTCAATTTCTTTTCTTTTTTAATTGATTGAACACACACACATATATATTTTACATCGTGTGCACCCCTAGATTCCTCCACTACCTTGTCACCAGTGAATCATCATTTTAATCTCTTGTGCCCTCCCTCCCCCAAAATACCTCCTTTCCCCTCTCTTGCTCTATGCTTCAGTTCTACTGATAGTTTTAAATTTTACTTGTCCTTTTGTTTGTTTACCCTATATATGCATATAGACGAGATCATCCAGTATTTTTCTTTTTCTTTCTGCTAACACGATTCTTTTTAGATCCATCCATGTAGCTTCCTCAATTTTTAGTTTTGAGGTTGATTAGTTGGTATTTTTGAAAAGTATACACTTAATAATTTCTTCATATTAGTTTGTGGTTATTTGTGATATGAATTTGGTGCCTATTCTTGCTTAATATATTTTCTAGTTGAATAAATTAGAGATAACTGCTTTTATTGTATAAGTTTTGCATATTTTTGCATATACAAAACTTTAGGTTTTTATTATTATTACTCTTAAAGGGCACTAGTTATATCTTTTTAAAAAATCACCTAGCACTTAATACAGTACCTGGCTGCTAGCAGGTAAATGATGTGTTTGTGAATTAATAGATTAAAATATAGTGGAATAAGCTTAGGGTTGATCTCTCATTGCTTTCACTCCAATCTTCATGCCCTTCACCACAAATTTTGTATTTGTGTGAGAGATCAACCCTAAGCTTATTCCACTATATTTTAATCTATTAATTCATTAGATTTCTTATCATAATTGCTCAAGGAGCCACACGTACCAGTTGTCCACAGAATGAGTGTAAAGCAGTTGGATTGTTGACGACTACATGTTCTAAATTTCTAACATCTCTTTCCCTCGTGAGAACTTTCTCTTGCCATTTAAAATGAAAGTTTGTTTTTCTTGTGTGTTTGGAGGAAAAAGTAGAAAGGATGATTTTGTGAACGCTTAAAACGTAAGAGTTGTTTAATGAAGACATTTTCTCAGAAGGAAAAAAAAAATTTAATTGTGTCAAACTCTCCACTACTTAAAGTCCCCAGTGGATTTCTCATTATTTGAAAATAAAGTCCAATTTTGTGCATGGCTTCCTGCCCGCAACATGATTGTGACCTGGCTCAGCTCAGCCTCAAACTTTTCAAAGGACCTGTTTCTAATTGAATCTTTAGCTACTTCTTTTGTGTGCCATTCACCTGAGGCTAAAATGTGTCTCTGCCAAACAAAGGGTTTATCACCATATTGTAATTGTTTGATTTTAGGATTCTTAAGAGCTATTTGAAAATGGAGATTTTTAAGCTTGATATATTTATATTCTTTTAAATACCAGTGTCCAACACATAGATTATCAACATTTGTGTAATGTTTGTGTACTGTCCTCACAGTTCCACATGATCTTTACACTTTTTTTTTTTTTTTTGCAAGTAGGTGTAGCTTTGTTGCCTAGGGTAGTCCCGATCCCACAAACTCAAGTGATACCCAGCCTCAGCCTCTCAGGTAGCTGGGATTACAGGCACCCGCCGCCACGCCGGGCTTTTTTGAGACTAGGTGTTGCTATGTTGCCCAGGGTAGTCTCCAACCCGTGAACTCAAGGGATCCCTGGCTTCTTGCCTCCCAGCGCTTGGACTGCAGGTACATGCCACTATGCCCGACTACACTTAAGTATGCAACAATCCTTTAGTAAAAGTTACAGTTTAAGGTCCGATGTTAATTTTAACATTTAGGATACTCTTTTCAAATAGTTTTGAATGTTGTATATCTCCAGTTTATTTTCAATGTGACACAACTTACGCTAGTAATTAATAAAAACATATGGTTCCCTATTGCTGCTATAACAAATTACCACAAACTTAGTGGCTAAAAACAACAAAAATTTATTATCTTACAGTTCTGGAAGTCATTTTCTGACTCATAGATTTTATGGAATTGAACATATTGTTGGGACTTCTTTCCTCCTGGAAACTCCAGGGGAGAATCTGTTCCTTGTTTTTTCCAGCTTATTGGAGGCTCCTGCATTCCTTGGCATCTGACTCCCTTCCAACAGTTGCATCAGTCTGACATCAGTTTCTGCTCTCATTTATCCTTCTCTGACTCCTTTGCTTCCCTTTTTCTCTTGTAAGTGACCTTTTGATTATATTAGAATATCCTGTAGTAATCTAGGATAACCACTTCTTCCGAAAATCCTTCCATGAGTCACACCTGCAGAATCCCATTTGCCAGATAAGATATTGGGAAGTAGAACATGAAAATCTTTGAGAAGAGAGCTCTTTTGCCTCTCACACCAACAAGCCCTCTTAAAAAACTTACTTGTTTTCCTAAGCAGTGAGCAAAACAAAAATTGAAATTGATAGAAAAACTGGAGTGAGGGATGTGTTCTGAGGAACCACATGTGAAATACTTATTTTAAGCAAGATTTTACATATAGTCAGTGATCTATAATTCCTATTAAATACCTTTCTGTTAATTTTTTCCATACCATACAATCTTATTATTTTGTGTAATATTTAATTTAATATCCCATCTGTGAGTGAGCAGTATGATTTTCATGGCAGAAAGAACACAAAATCAAAATACACAGCTTTGGACTTATAATTACAAAGTAGCATATATAGACAGATGACAAATCCTTGAACATGAACTGTTAAAAGTAAGGGTTATAGTAATTTTTTTCCTAGTACTTGGCTCTAAGTGAATAAAAGTCTTACACATTGTAAGAACTACTATGCATATATATAATATATATATATAAATATATATATACATAATTTAGCTTAAATATATTTAGATGTGGCAAATTTCATTTAAAATTTCCATCAAGAAACTGGAATTATCTCTTCAGTGAGGATGAAGGTAATTTTTCTGGGAAATTATTTATGGCAAACATATTTATAGATCCTTCATAGAGACTCATTAAGAGTTATGTTACTTGAGCTTATCTTCATCTGCCGCACCTAAGCTCTTCACTCACAAAGTGTGTGGTGCATGTAACACAGAACAATAGAGAATAAAACATTTGGTACTAAAAAAAGTAACTCTGCTTAAATTATTTTAAACCTTAAATGTGTTTCCATCTTATGTTATATGCCCTTTTTACTTTACAGGAAGATAGCAGTAGGAAGCTGCAAGTTTTTAAATATGCCTCTAAGGAATTCAGTTGGCTACTGTTTCTCTGTAGAGGTTGACTTTGCAAACTGCTACAAAGAATAAATGGAGAGATATGCCATTGATCTGGATGATGGTCTTAATGGTATAAAAGTTTCCTGTAATGTTTTGGTGTCTATAACGAGTGTTTGGTTCTATATAGCCTAGTGTGTTCTATTTGGATCTGTCCTTGCTAGAGAACTCAGCTACAAGTTTGTTGGCTGTGCTTCCTAAAGTGACAGGTGCTTTGGAGGACATTGTTTGGAGTGGCTGCTTTGGGGATATCTGGAATGGAGTGCTTTCTATTTTCCATATATAGGCATTTACAAATGGCCATGCTTTTATAAAAGTGGGATATTTTAGGAGCAGTTAATATTCAAAGTTAATGAAATTAACTGTATGTTTCTAGAGAAAATTGAACCTAACATTGTTAAAATCAAAGATTTAGAATGTTTTTTTTTAACAGTTAGAATAATAGACATGCCAATTTCCTTTATTCTCTTTGCTTTATTTTATTTTATACACACATGCACACATATTTCCCCTTCCCGACTCTACTCTCCTCCCCTTTCTTGCCCTATACTTTTTTTTTTTTTTGAGACTAGGTCTTGCTATTTTTGCCTGTGGAACTGCAGGCTTATGTTGCCCAGGGTACCACCGACTCAAGCAATCCCCAGCCTCAGCTTCCCAGGTAGCTAGGATGACAGGCACGCGCCACCACACCCAGCTATTTTTTGGAACTAGGTCTCGCTTCGGGCCCCAGGCGGGACTCGAACCGCAATCCCTAGCCCCGGCCGCTTCATAGGCTGAAGCTTACAAGCACGAGCCACTGTGCCCGGGCTTCTTGCCCTATACTTCAACTCTGTTGGCAGTTTTAAATTATTCTTGTCCATTTGTTTGTTTGTTTTCCCTGTGTCCCTCATATAAGTGAGACCATCCCATATTTCTCTTTTTCTTTCTGGCTTATTTCTGCTAACATGGTTCCTTCTAACTCCAACCATGTTGCTGCGAATGCCATAAATTTGTCTTCTTTGACTAATGAATAAGATTCCATTGTGTGGATATACCACATCGTTTTCAACCATTCCTTAGTTTTGGGTTGTTTCCATATCCTAGCAATTGTAAATAGTGCTGCAATAAACATCCGGATATGTCTTTTTTAATTAGTGTTTTTGTGTCCTTTGGGTAGATTCCCAGTAGTGGGATCGCTGGGTCAAATAGTAGTTCTGTTTTAAATAGTTTGAGGGTTCTCCACATAGCCTTCCATAGGGGCTGGACAAGTTTCTCTTTGCTTTATGTATCAGTTTTAATTTTCTAGTAGTTGTAGTTGTTAGGAAAACTTCACTAAAGGAATATTTTCCTTCAAGGGGAAAGCTTGACTATGAAAATTTGAAAGGTGGAAGTTGTTTTTGAAAGAGCAATATACCATTATTTTAAAAGTGATCGAAAGTTTTGGAAAATGTTTGAAATTGGGAGTGTGATAGTCAAATTTGCATGTTTTGTTTTTGCCAGAATAGTCTGTTTGTGTGTGAGTACTTCCTGGATAAGAACATTTTCTTCAAATTTTAATCATTGCAATGATTACAGTATTTTCTCTTAAATACTTTCAAAAAATTTTAGAGGGGTTGAAAGATAGATTTATTAATGATTTCAAGCACAACTGCCTTCTCCCAGCAACCAGGAAGAGTCAAGGCATCTTCAAATAGTTCACAGCGAATAGCAATTACTTCTCACTGAGAAGGTCAGGAATTTAACAGCCTGCTCAGTTTTATAGGGGAATTAACTGCTACTAGTGAAGTAGCTGTTCTTTGAGAGTCTGTTGCCTACTGGAGAACTGCCAGACTTTTTTTTTTGAGACTAGGTCTCGCTATTTTTGTCTGTGGAACTGCAGGCTCATGTTACCCAGGGTACCACAGACTCAAGCAATCCCAGCCTCAACTTCCCAGGTAGCTGGGATTACAGGTGTGCACCACCATGCCCAGCTATTTTTTTGAGACTAGGTCTTGCTATGTGCCCCCGGCGGGACTCAAACTGCGATCCCTGGTCCCAGCCGTGGCTTCCTAGGCTGTGGCTTACAGGCATGTGCCACCATGCCTGGCCAGAACTGCCAGACTTTTAAGGACATCTTTACTTTTGAATGTCAAATCAAAATAGTTATAGCTTAGTGTTTCATGGAGAACCTAGAAATAACCCTTTACCCCCATATTTTAGTGTCTGTAATGAGTACATTTCTTCAAGGAATATACTCCAAAGAGATAATTTTACAACTGGATTCAAGTATATATTCTACTGAATTGAAGTAGATTAAAAAAAAATAACAAACTAATTTTTGTAAGCTTTTCTTTGAAATCTTTTCAGACTTCTAGAAGCACTGAAAAAAATTACAAAGAACTCTCATGTTCTCTTTACTCATATATTCCACATAACTGTTTGTTAAATTTCCTTTATACTTATGTTTTTTTTTTTTTTTTACCTACTTCAATGATTTTTTTGATTTGACAATAAGTTGCAGATAGGAGGTCCAACTTCCTTTTTAATTCTTGTATTTTTTAAAAAAACAAGGACATTAACATTGATAGTGTACTCTGTAACCCACAGACCCCACTCACATTTCATGAATGGTCTCTATAATAGTAGATACAGGACCCACGTCCCAGTTCAACTGTGTGTTATCTCTCTAGTCTCCTGTCTGGAATAATTTTAGTCGTTTGTTCTCTTTTATTGATATTTTTTAAGAGCACTAGTTACTTTTAGAAGACTGCAGTTAGTTGCATCAAGTTGATGGTGACTAGTATTTCCTCATGATTAGATCAAGGAGCTGTGTTCTTAGAAGGAAGCCCACAGAGTGGAACAGGTTTATTCTCAGTACATTGTATCAGAAGACACAAGATGTTGTTCACCATTACCCATGATGTTAAATGATAATGATGGTTTCTTCAGTGTAAAATTAATACGAATTTTGTGCTTGTTCATTAATAATAAATATTTTATTGGGACATTCTTTTCAAATTTTTATTCATTAACTTTCACTGGTGTTCTTACCTCAAACGATATTACTATGATGGCTGTGAAATGTTAGTTTTTTGACTCTACCATTGCATCTTCATGAAATTCATTGACTTTCTACATAAAGAAAATTGTTTTTCTCCCCCCCTTTCTTTTTTTTTCCCTTTGTACCTCTCACCCTCCTCTTTCATATTCTTATCTTTTGATCAATTTGAATTCATTGATTCCTAGTTTGATCAATGCCTATATTTTACTGTTATTATTTTGAAGATTAGATTGCCCCAGCTTTGACCATTGAAAACTCATTTACACAGACATGTCTCTCTTATATATACTCACCTTACTTTGAGTATTCTTTTCTGGCACAAAAAGCTTGTTTCCAGCTCCATTTATACTTAACCCTGCCCACATCTGGTCATATGACAACCACTTCTTTAAACAGCTATAGATTCTTAAGGTGGAGAATGGTATTTAGAAACTAAGACCTGGACACTTGGTCTGCGTGTTTATCTCGGGTATCAGAGCTTCTAGGATCTCTGTGGACAGATTTATGGTACATGTATTTGTATGTGTTGTTTCAGTCAGTTCAGGCCTCTATAACACAGACGGATGGCTTAAACAAGAAGTTTTTTTCTCACAATTCTGAAGACTGAAAAGTCCAGGGTCCAGATGGAAGTAGATTCAGAATCTGTTGAGGATGCTTTCTTGGTGTGCTGTATTCTTCTGTGGTAGATGGAGAATACTCTTGCTTTTTCTCTTATAATAAGGACTCTCCTCTAAATACTGTCTGCTCCAAAAGGACTCATCTCCAAATACCATCACCTGGAGATCAGGACTTTAACATATGAAGATGGGAAGGGGACTTAATACAGTTTATGGCATGTATATTTATTTATGTACATCTATCTCTGTACCAGTTTATTTCTCTTATTTATATATTAAATACCATGAGTTTTTTTGAGACTAGGTCTCGTTTTTGCCCATGGAACCACAGGCTCTCTTTGCCTGGGTTACCACAGACTCTAGTGATCCCCAGACTCAGCTTCCCAGGTAGCTGGGATTACAGGCATGAGCCACCACGCCCAGCTATTTTTTGAGACTAGGTCTTGCTGTGTTGCCCTGGGTGGGTCTCGAACCCATGGACTCAATTTCTAGCCTCTGCCTTGCATAGGCTGCGATTGAAGGCACGCACCACTGTGCCGGTGAGTTTTTAATATTATTTTTAAAATTGTCTTTTGATACTAAAAGCCATATATTTACAGTGATACTTTCAATTCCTAACATCACAGACTATTTTACACTCCCCATATTAATTTGTTATTCCTTGTTCAGTTAGAAAACTAGGCCAGACATGGTGGTACACCTGTTGTCGAAGCTCTTGGAGCCAAGAGGCTTGGGATCGCTTGAGCTCACAGGTTCAAGATTACCTTGGGCAACATAGTGAGTCCTAGTCTTGAAAAAAACAGTGGGGTGCCATGGCGGGTACCTGTAATCCCAGCTACCTGGGAGGCTGAGGTGTTACCCCGGACAATTTGAATCTGTGGTACTCCAGGCAACATAGCGAGATCTATTCTCAAAAAAGAAAGAAAAAAGAAAATTATCTCCCATTATCCTCATTTACTTATTTACTATTTACTTATTTACTATTGTCAGCTCAATCTCCTTGTGTTTTACAAATATTTTGTGGGGTTCACTACTTTTTTAGTTGCTACCGCGTGGTCACACATAATATTTCTCAATGAAGCTGACCAAAACTTCAGCTTCAACTCCAGTGAAAGCGCTGTGTGTGCCAGTGAGCTAGGTCATTCTTGGCAACTTCACATGTGTGTGCAAATGCATAAGAAATATGATACAACCACTGTTTTCTGTGACCTTTTGAAACTAGTTATTAGGAACTTTATTTACTTGCGTGTTTTTAAAGTAAGCAATCGAAACAGCCTGATGTCCTTGTGATAGAGATCATTGCTTGCTTTAGCACTTTAATAACTCCTGTTTAAAGGTTGCAAATGTCAAGTTGAACATCTCTGTCACAGGGTTATTGTTGGTGAAATCTTTTGAAGCTATGAAGGAATTACATTGTTCTCTGTTTAAAGATGTTTTGATTATATCCAATGTCAGAGATTTTTAAAAATCTCAATTGTACTAGCCATGCCTGTTTCAGTTGAATGTTCCTTTCTCTTATGGAAAATATAACGAAGTACTGAAGGTAACTTTTTAGGTCTGGGAAAAACCTCTGAACATTTTTATCCTATAGATTTAAAATACGTCAGTTCTCAGTCTTTAGTTGGTTGAATCTGCATTAATAAACTATTTTAAACACATGTGAGATATTTTGTAGTTCTCTGAAGTTCTGCAAGTTGCCATCAAATCTCTTATGTTTTAGTGTAAGTCAGTAGGTAATGAGTAATACATGTAATATCATATATGAGTATGTTAGGAAAGAGCTCTCTCTTTATCATCTGGTTTAAATAATATTCATTATCTTTATCTTGTACCCATATGCTTCAATGTGTGTAATGGTAGAGAATGGTATTTAGTGTGTAATGTGGAAAAGAATCTTACATTTTTATTTTTTATATTTTATGACTTATACTCCCTGTGTCATCTTCATACTCTATGTGAGGAAATTAGGGCAAAGACCGTAAATTTAAAAACCCCACATCCACACAGACTTTGTAGTCCAGCAATGGTCTGATCATACAGACAAGAGTGGCTTCTGGTGTTCCACGTTATGCATAAGAGAATAGGCCAAGGAATGTTAACTGGTGTCTGGGATGGATCCAGGGAATGGGTGGCAATAAGTGGGTCACTGTCTCAACAGGCATAGAAGGTACTCAGTGGCCACCGAATGGTATGCAGGAGTGAGTTTCCAGGCTGTAGGGTAATGTACATATGTGTTGTGTTTTTCATTTATTTATGCTAATCTTTTATGATAGCATACAAAGAACTTGTGCTGTGGTAAGATGAGTGATTTTTACTGCTGACTCCACTCTCTAGTTCATGTCCCTTGCATGTTTACGTCTCCAGCCTCAATTTATTCATTCATAAAATGAAGATGCTAGTACTAACTCTATGGTATGAGGATATTGGAATTATATCAGATTCAAATGTATTAGTTACTCTCTTCTACTTTTTTGCTTGTAAGTGATTATTCTGTTTACGTATTAGCTACATGTTCGAAATTGTTTTGTGTCCTTTTCATCTAAGTCTAAGCGTGGCTATAAATGTCTACGTGGCCCCAGCCAAAGATTTTTTTCCATGCAGTGCTAGCACTGTGCTGGTACGCTATCCTCTTCTTCATGAGTTATACTCTCTCCCTTCAACATGATGCTTTATTTTTTCCTGGGTAATTGTTGACATTCCTACTGTGTCACAGACTTTCTTGCTTTGTCTGCTCAAGGTCAGACTCAACTAGAGAAACGGATGCCCGTGAACTTGTGGTTTCAGTGCAGCTTGCACTTGAAGACTCTGGCCCCAGGAGCTGTACCTCCTTCTCTGGGCACAGGGTCAGGTCATGTAGAGCTTTTCCATTGATGTTTAAGAGCTGGACCCATCCTCTTGGGTCCCAGAGCTGGAAGGTGCTCTGTGACCCAAGGGAATGAGGCCAACTCCCAAGACGCTGAGAGATGGATATAGTAACTGTCTGTTGGGTCAGCTCCGTACTGGCTATGTTTATGTGCTGAAGCTGCTTTGAATTGGGGATCTTTCACTTTTCAACAGAGTATGAGATTTGCCTGGAATCTTTGTCTCTCCTACTCTAGTTGACTAAAGTTTGTCACCCTCTAGGCTCATTCAAGATATTCACTTATGAGAAGTTCATTCTTAACCTTTATACTGAGTCTTTCATAGTTCCACTTTATACTGATTTCTAGTATGTCACATATTATTTTAGAATTTCTCTGTGCACAAGTCTATGTTTCCTATTATATTCAGTCCCTGGAATGTAAATTCTGTGCACCCTAATATCGGTATATAGTATATAGTCAGGGACATTTTTTTTTTTTTTTTTGAGACTAGATCTCGCTATGTTGCCTGGGGTACTGCAGACTCAAGTTATCTGGGACTCAAGTGATCCCCAGCCTCAGCCTCCCAGGTAGCTGGGATTACAGGCACGGATTACAGGCACCCACCACGGCACCCAGCTGCTTTTTTGAGACTGAGTCTCGCTATGTTGCCCAGTGTAGTCTTCAACCCGCGTACTCAAGTGATCCCAAGTGTCTTATCTCCCAGTACTTGGACAACAGGTGTGCGCCAGCATGCCTGTCTTTGTCAGGCACATTGTATATACTCATTGTTTTATTTACTGAATGACAAGGCAACGATATGTCTGCAAATAGTTCCTTAATAAAGATCTTTGTTAACAAGAATGTAACAAAATTTCTAGATTAAAAAAAAAAATACCACGCGTTGTTGCCCAACTGATCATTAGAGTAATAAAGAACACTTCAAAATTTAGAAATCAAAAGAAAACATAAAAGTTTCCCATAATCCTACCACCCTTTTTGCTGATAGTTAGAACATCTGTTTCCTCAAAGTTCTCAAGAATGAAAATTGCATAGAAACAGCTCCAACTCTTAGATTGCCTGTAATAATTTGCATATACGACTATTAGCTTTTGCAAATCAACTAATAAATTCCATCAGTTTTATTTCTAAGTCACCTACTATAGTTGGTTGTATAGAGAACTATTTAATAAAGCTGAAGTAAATGAAGTCCATTGACAAGCTGATTTTCTGTCTATTCTCTGGAACTCTGCCAGCAATAGCTTACCTTAAGCTTACTGTGGCTGTTCATTTTCTGGTGTTCCCTTAGGAACTGAGTTGGAATTCAACTCATTTTAAGCTACAAGGCTGTGACGTACTTTGTGTTTGAATGAGATTCAGCAAGGATTATTGCAGTGAGGGCGGCAGGGTTGTGGGTGGACTAGTGTGGGAAGGTCAGGGAAAGAGCCCAAGGATGGGGCCCTGCTGGCCATGTTGAAGGAGGAGTTGGGGGGCCATGCCAGAGGAGCCCGCCCTGTAGCAAGTGTTTGTCGCCCCATGGATCATGCAGGAAATAATAGAATGGAAGATTCAAAAAAGTAATAGCCATCTGTGCGTATAATAAACATTTGGTAAATTGTGATTTCTCCATCTGTCACTTCATGAGTTGGAGTGCTAAACTGGTGTAAAGCAGCTACATTTCACTTGAGAAGCCTTCATAATGACTGTCCCCCAGTTATGCCAGTTTCTCATTTTGCTAGTAAGGCATGCTTTGGTTATGTCTGGAAAGCAGATGGTGCTAGAAGAAAGAAAAGAGATTTTGGGATGTGTTCTTCGGGTAGGGAGAGGGGGCACAGTAGACTGTTCAGAAAAATGGCTTATTTAATTTAGAATTCATAAAATCCCATTTATTAAATTTTGAGGAAATGAAACACTGCTAAGCTAAATTATATTTGTCAGCTTACAGAGCTGTCAGTTTTTAAGTTGTGTATTCCCAGAAAAGAATGTCTTCTGTACAGTGCAATTTTTATCATCTCCTTAGATTATACAGTGAAATTTTAAAATCTCATTACAGAATAAATCTATGGTGAGATGTAGCTGTAGCTACTTTGAGGACATTGGAATGCTCAACTATCTTTTGTCATAATATTTTATCATGTTCATCAGGCTGTTTGCTACAGTAAATAAATAACTTGTCCTGTTTAATACTTGTCTGGACACTGAAAGTGAAATACCTTATAAAAATCTTGCTTATTCCATATGGATTGACTACTCTTTTCTCATTTTGCCCATGGGTACCTTTTGGTTTGCTTTCCCATGTAGATCACAAAATTAATCTGAAAATCTATTCATTATAGTCAAATTCTTCAGGGGTTCACTATGCTGTGAAGTTCTATAGGATATTGACTGAAGCTTTCCTAAATTCCTCATTTTATTTCTGTCTTGTTTAGTCTCTTTGGACTGCTGTACTTAGCATAGCATGGCCTGGGTGGTATATAACAACAGGAATCTTTCTCACACTCTGGAGACTGGGGTCAGGTACTAGTAGATGTAGTGTTTTGTGAGGCATTTCCTAATTCATAGATGGCTGCCTTGTCGCTATTCTCATGTGGCAGAAGGGGCATGGAAGCCTTTTTGGGTCTCTGAGGGTACTGATTCCATTCATAAGGGCCCCATTCTTATGACCTCATTACCTTCCAAAGGTCTCACTCCCAGTCCCATCACATTGAGTAGTTAAGTTTAAACCTACAGATTTTGGGGGAGTTACCCACCAATATTCAGGTTATAACAAATATCCTAAGTTTGTTTATTTATTTGAAATATTGTTTCTATTTCTCCAAGGTGTTTTCTTTCTTTTTCTTTCTAGTAGCAGTTACACATAAATAAATTTAAGAAGCAGTTTAGTTTATTTAAATGAATATCTTTTATTTAAGGTTTTTGGGGGTATATTCCTAAAATATGTTCAGTTTACAAACCAACATTAGCTCAAAAAACACAATTTATTTTATTTTATTTTATTTTATTTTATTTATATTTCTTATTTACTTTATTGTTAATATCATTTTTACATTTCGATAGTGCCCAGAATTTCTTCCAATACCGTAACATTTATGATCTGTCATATTCCTATGTGTTTCCTTTTCCTCTGTATTGCCAACCATCTTTCCTCGCTCTCCCTTGCTGTATGTCTCAATTTTATTATCAGCTTATTAGTTGTTTTTTTCTTGACTTTTTGTTGGTATCTTTATAGTCCATATATGAGCAAAACCACTCATTATTTATCTTTTCTTTATGACTAATTTTGGCTAGCACAATCCATTCCAGTTCCACCAGTGTTACTGCAAATGGCTTGAGTTTATCTTTATTTGATCACGGCGTAATATTCCATCATGTAAATGTGCCACAACTTTTTGATCTATTTTCTTTTCTTTCTTTTTTTTTTTTTTTTTTTTATGAGACTAGGTCTTGCTAATTTTGCCCGTGAACCCGGAGGCTCTCATTGCCTGGGGTACCACAGACTCAAGCAATCTCCAGCCTCAGCTTCCCAGGTAGCTGGGATTACAGGCGCGCGCCACCATGCCCAGCTATTTTTTTTGGAACTAGGTCTCACTACGGGCCCCAGGTGGAACTCGAACTGCAATCCCTAGCCACTTTCGCTTCATAGGCTGAAGCTTACAGGCACGAGCCACCGTGTCTGACTCATTTGTCTATTTGGGAACATTTGGGTTGTTGGCTATTGTAAATCATGCTGCAATAATTGTAGGAGTGCAGGCTTCCTTTTGGATTAATGTTTTTGTGTCCTTTGGGTAGATTCCCAGGAGTGGAATTGCTGGATAATATGATAGATCCATTTTTAGTGTTCTGAGGAACCTCTGCACAGCTTTCCACAGTGGCTGGACCATACTGCATTCCCACCAGCAATGTAAGAGGGTCCCTTTTTCTCCACATCCTCCCAGTACTTCCAACAAACATAATTTTCAGAAAGAAAAAAAATTCTGTAGACTTTCTTATCTTCCACGAATATAAGTGGTAGGCATGGTCTTGCTGGCATGACTAAAGTCAGAAGCAGCCCAGAATGAGGAACTTTCCCAGCCCTGCTCTCAGCCTTGCCTGTCAGGTCTATAGAGTCAGGATGACCTCACCACAACCCATCTTACCTATCAGGGCTCACCAAATACTTGGCTTCTGCAGAGCAACCAGCTTCCAATTATCAGGGAACGCTATAAAACCCACTCTTCACTGACATTCAAGACTCAGCCTTTCAGGAGCTGTCCCACTGAGTCCACCAGTGCAAAGCCTCTTCTCTCCTCCTCTCTGAGTCGTTGGCTCTTTCCTAGGACCATTGACATAACAGGCAGACATCTCTGTGTTTGTCAGACTCTGATGCCTTAAGTGTGCAAGGTCGATCAGAAGATCCTAAAGCTCTAGGTCAACCCTGGATTACCACCCTGTCTCATGAACATGCCCCAGAAGCTCTCTTCTATATCAGACTTGAAGTTTATTAATAAGCGATGGAAGTGCATTTTCTTGTGATTATGTGAAAATGTTTTATTATCAGCAATGGAAATTATGAGGAGGGAAAATTGCTTCTCTTCCCTAGACTCCTATTTCCATATTGACTTATTTTATATAGTAGAGTAAGATATTTGTAAATATTTAACTTGGCTTGCTGTGTTGTCTGAAAGAGAAAAAAAATCAAGCATAAGGATGACATGGATTTAAAATCTTAATAATAATTATCTTAAATGAGTCAATAATAAAATATTAAACAATGACTTTTATCATAGTATTTTACTTACTTTATATCCTTATCTACAAAGCAGTGTTCCTGAAATTGTTCTGTTCTTACATGTTTTCTTTAGAGTTGGACATATGATAGCCAGTTACTGTGTACCGAGTAATTATTAAAATTGGATTTTTTTCTGTTTGATAGTTTTCCTTAATCTGCTCTACTCTAGAGGAAAATGAAAATAGTAGCTAATCTAATGAGATATGATTTTTAAAGCACTTTTATATTAATCATATCATTTAAATCTTGCAGCTGCCTGGGTAGTAGAATAAATGTCTTTACCTCAATTTTACAAATGTGAAAATTAACTTTTTTCTGAATTAGATATCAGGCTGAATCACACAGCAGTTTTAGTGATAGAATTGGGATTAGAATACAGGATTGTTGATTTAGTCAGTTTCTTTCAATAAATGATGTTCCGTCTACAGTGGAGACTCTTTTATACAAGGTTATTGAACTTTACCAAAAACTGCAATACAAGACTTTACGTATCCAGTTTCCATAAATGTAACATGATTTATTAATGTTTGATAAAAATAATCATATAGTCATTTTTAAATTAGAGTTTTAGAAAAAGTGTCAATGACACCACTCATAGAGTTTGAAATGAAAATGTATTCCTTTCTTTTATGAAGTACTTACAAAAGATTAAGACGATGGTTTACATGTGATAAGGTGGTAGGAGATCCCTGGGGTAGATAACAATGCAAAAATAAATTGTGCCCATAAAATATAAAATATAAATTAACAAAAAAAAAAGAAAGCACAAAAAATAAAATAAAAATAAACAGAGTTGCTTGTATTTAATTAAAAAAAAAAAAAGATTGCTGCCATTGAAATAAGTATCCCTAAATTACCTAAACATATTTCACTTAGGTGAGTAACTGAATGTAGATAAGGGGTTTTGTCTTTCATTCTGTGTAATGGAAAATATGGAGCTTGTGAAAGGACACAAAAAGGCATGCCTATCTGCTCTGTTCATTCAGGATGGCTGATAATGGACATGACTTCAATATTAGTAAATGCCATATTCACATGTACACTGTTTTCTTCTCTGTCTGTGAATGCATTCATGTAGCCATACCTGACTCTAAGCATGCACCATCCATATTCAGACATGAAAGACTAAGCTTGAGCAAATTGCTATTCTGTCTTGATACTCATAAGCTGTGAATAGGAACTGATATCTGTTTTACACTTCCTTCTTTGCTCTAGCAGATGATTTTGTGATACAAAACCAAAATATGATGGTTTTTGTTTCTTACTGATGTGTAGAAGTTTAAAAAAAAAAAACCTTCTCTCACAAAACTTGCCCCACCTGTGACTGTGTAATGGTAATCTGGGCATCCGGTATAAGAGATTTGGTGATACTGGATGATTGAGCTGTGGCAGTTTACACAGTTAATTTGACCTTATCTCCAGAATGCATGGGTTTTTAGGCAGTGGGGCTCCCATTATTATTACCTCTCAGAATGTAGCCTCTAAAGACTAAAGCTTTCATGGCTGGAAATATGAAAACCCTAGGAAATGTGTGATGAAATGGGTCTGTCTCAGTGACACCTTACATTCTCCTATTTACTCTCCCCCGATGTCCTGAAGATGCTTGTGGTAAGCTTTTTCAAGAAGTCAGAGTTTTGTAATACTACCTCAGTTTGATTTTATTTCAAAACGAAAGATGAGCTAATCCAAGGATCTGTTGCCAAAATTGGAAGACAATTGTTCCTCACTTGTCTATTATAATTTTTATTTCTATTGTGTATTAAGTAACCTGATTCTATACATAAAATGCTTCCTCTTATAAAAGTATTCCTCTTTTATTCATCAGAGCTCAATGACACTACTATGTATTCATTCATGGATTGTTTTTCATTCCTGGAAAAATCAGTTACAGATTCAGATCAGTGCACCCTATCCTGGTTTCCCAATCCTTTTTATTATTATATTCTATAATATATTATGATTTAAAAAAGGGAGCAGAAACTGGACAGGTATGAAAATTATAGAAAACTTTTCTTGGGAAAGTTTTCAAGTTACTTTCCTTAAACATCTGATTTGATAGTTAACTATAGACCTTAGCATAGAATAGCACAGAAACAGATATGTTTGAGATGTGTCTCTTGAGTGAAGCAGGTTTACTGTGTGTGCTATGCTTGTTTTATCCCTTGTTCTCCCAATGCGCCAATGTAATAAAAGTTCTCCCAAATTATAACAAACCGACCTCATGGATCTGAAGAACTCCATTAACAGGCTGCATTTACATTCACTGTAAGCTTTCATGTCCAGGAAGAATACCTGGTATTACTCAGCACATTTTTTTTTAATAGCAAGTATTAAGTTCTTGCTTCCTGACTTTGTGGATTATGCTCGTATAGTCTATTCCTTTTTTCAACCCTTCTTCCTGTTGATAAATTGCTAGGGATGTATTTTCCACAGTACTTCCGAAATTAATGACTAGTTCACAAGACTATTTTGAGACAATAGTTTTAACATTTTCTTTCTGTTCCTTTGAGCCACAAAGAGTAAAGTAAACAAATGTATGTTTTAAGGATTTTTCACTGAAATACAGGATAAAGCACTGTGCAGGGCTGTGGGGATGCAAAGATGAGTTAGGCAGTGGCAGCTCTTATAAGAGGTTCTAAGTCTAGGGAACGAGAGCACTGAAGTGCTCCAGTTCATTGAGGTCTAAGTCTAGAAGAGCCAGCCTCAGGCCTGGGGGAGTGGGGCGGCAATAGTGTGAGCTGCTTGAAATTTCCTTATAATAATATCGCTCTGCATGGGTACTTAACGATTCTTGTTTGCACATATTCATTCTTTCTATTTTTGTTTAAGGATTTTTATTTTTGGGGGCGACTTCCTTTTCATGTAGCTTTTAGACATCAAAAGTCTTTTGTAGTTATTGCCAGGGTGCAAGGCTGCTTCTAAGCTTGTGTTGGTATTTGTCCAGCAGGTAAGAAGTTGACTGAGTACTTCCTAGAAGAACTCCGTAGCAGTGTGCTTAGGACATGAATTTGGGTCTGGACATAACAGGGTGGGAAGGAGGGCAAGAGGGAGCAGGGGAGAATAAAGAATAAAGAATAAAGTTCTCTCTGTTGTAGAGAACTGTGGGCACTTTGTGGTGGGAAAACTATGGTACCTGCACCTGAGGGCAGAAATCCTATACTGTGGAAAAATAAACAGATGTTTGAAAACAAAAATAAAAATAAAAAAATAAGTAAATACATTTGAGTTGTATAAGATATAGCATTCTTTGATCTCTATATCTTTGTACCAAATTTGTCTAGAATCTCAGGGTTAGCAGTAACCAATAACAATGAAAAAATTAATTTCCTCCCAATTACTAGTCATATATGTTTCCTGTGAAATTACTTAGTAGAAATCAGTCATTGTGTTAGTTTTAAAAATAATGATTTGATCTAATTATTACTAAACTATCTATCTGCCTATCTCTCTCTTCTCTCTCTATCTAAATCTATATATCTGAAAAAACAAACTGCAAGTAATCTATTCTGATTAAGAGATTTACAATCATTATGTGATTGTTTTCTTGGAGCAATTCTTTTTCCTTAATTATTTTTAATTGTTACTGAGAAAAGGCAACTTGCAGTATATAGGGTAAAGACTCCTATCCCTCCTACCCACCTGCAAAAAGAATTAAACCAATGGCCTTAAAATGGAGACTAAACTGAAAAAGTAGATGTGGAATTACTGTGTAGTAGAAATTTTGTTTTATATCTCTTAGACTGTTTTCCTTCCCCACCTTTCAGTACCAGTCAGTAGAGTAACAAGTATCTGGAATGGAACCTGTCTTCATCTCTTTGGGTCTGTTCCCCATGCAGTTTAGTTTGTTGTATATCTCCCCCTTTCTTTTCACAGCTTTACTGCTTTTTTTTTTCCAATAGGAAGAGAAAACTCTCAAAGTATAATGTCTGTAGTAAGGTAATAGTCTTAATAAAACTTAATCTGTTAAAAACAGTACTTCCCTGTATTTTTACTGCTATAATTAATGGAGGGAAGGGGAAGAGGGAATTATACTTGTTTTTTATGCTACTTCCTTTTGGTAATAAATCACATGGAAATTTGCTGAGATACTTTCCTAAAACTTTTTAATGAACTATAAGACAGAATGTTTAAGATTTAAACATTAATATATATTACAGAAAACAGTAGAAATTAGAAGTTTTCTGTTGAGTGAGGGCAAATTCAAGCTCTCTATTTAGACGTAACTTGCTGTTGTTTTTGGGGTAATGTTTGTAGTTTCTCCTTTAGAATGTTGTTTCTTTTTCAAACTTCCTCCCTCCAAACTGGCTCTGGTATAATGCTATCAGAATATGTTTTCTTTGCCAACTGGGTCATGTAGCCAACTAGTAGGGAGTACAGCTTTAAAATTGGCCCGATTTTCTTTTTTAAGAAGTTTTGATTTGCTATGGGTTTATGGTACTATATAAATTTTAGGACTACAGCTTCACATCTGAATGTGTGTCTGTGGCTCACTGAACCTACCATGGGAAATCTAGAACCCTGACCTTATCAAATGGACTCTCTTTCTTCTTCCCGGTTCCCTTCCCCTTCCCTCCCCTCTGGTAGCTGTGGTGGTGCCTTTACTAAATTTAAAAGTAAAGCCTCTGGTGCCTGGTGTGGTGGTGTGCCCCTGTTGTCCAAGCACTGGGAGGCAAAGGCTTGGGATCGCTTGAGTTCACGGGTTCGAGATTACCCTGGGCAACATAGTGAGACCTGGTCTTGAAAAAGCAGCCGGGCACCAGGGCGGGTGCCTGTAATTCCAACTCCCTGGGAGGCTGAGGCTGGGGATTGCTTGAGTCCGCGGGTTCGAGACTGCCTTGGGCAACATAGAGAGACCTAATCTCCAAAAAAAAAAAAAAAGTAAAGCCCCATTTCTTGTCTAGCAGGCTAGTCAGGGAGGCTTGAATGCTTAAAAGGAGTGAATGGGGCTGACTGGGAAAAAGGGTGATTTTCAATGAATGATGCTTGAAGTATAAATGGAGTCTTGGTACCCTAACTAGGGGCACAGCAGAAGACCTGTCTTGCTCCCTGCTTCCCTTAGAAGTGTATTTTTTTTTTTTTTTTTTTGAGATTAGGTCTCGCTATTTTTGCCTGTGGAACCGCGGGCTCTCGTTGCCCCGGGTACCACAGACTCAAGCAATCCCTAGCCTCAGCTTCCCAGGTAGCTGGGATTACAGGCGCTCGCCACCCACGCCCATCTGTATTTTTGGAACTAGGTCTCGCTACAGGCCCCAGGTGGGACTCGAACTGCGATCCCCTTTCGCTTCATAGGCTGAAGCTTACAGGCACGAGCCACCGTGCCCGGCCCTATAAGTGTATTTTAATTAATCTGTCTGTTCTGTTCTCCACCTTGTTTCTGTTGAGTTCTTTTTGGCCTATACCCCATTCTCCCCCGAGACAGTGATCACCATGCTTTTCACACCTGAGTTATTTTTTGTTGTGTTTTGTTTTGTTGGTGTCTGCTTTGTTTTTTATTTTTTTGTTTGTTTGCTTTGGTGTTTATATTTCAAGCCAGTGAATGAAGCCATCTGGTAATTTTCTTTTACTTTCTGACTTATCATAATCACCTCATGTTCCATTCATATAGTCACAAAAGACCTTTTTTTTTTTTAATATGCCATTGACTGAGTATTCATATCGCCACTTGTTTATGTGTTCATGCATCACTTGGGCATGTGAGTTGTTTCTATGTCTTGGCTGTTGTGAATAATGTTGCTATGAACATAGAGGTGTACGTATCTTTTTTGAAAAGTGTTTTCACATTTTTCAGAGCGACATCTAGCAGTGGCATTGTTGGATCATGTGGTATTTCTACTTTCAGGTTTTTTTTTTTTGAGATTTGATCTCGCTATTTTTGCCCATGGAACTGCAGACTCACATTGCCCATGGTACCACGAACTCAAGCAATCCCCAGCCTCAGCTTCCCAGGTAGCTAGGATTACAGGATTACAGGCACGCGCCACCATGCCCAGCTGTTTTTTTTTTTTTTTTTTTTTTTTTGGGAGGGGGACTAGGTCTCGCTTTGTTGCCTCGAGTGGAACTCGAACTGAGATCCCCAGACCCAGCCACGACTCCATAAACTGTTGCTTAAAGGCACCCACCACCGTGCCTGCCTTTACTTTTAGTTTTTTGAGGTTTAATTTGGATGAAGACTTTAAGGGAAATTAAAGAAGACTTGGTAAACAAATGGTAGCTAGACATACAAACTAATGGAAAGTCAAGGTAAAAATCCATTTTAAAATCTAAAAGTAGCTGAATCCTTGATTAAACTCTTTATTTTGCTTGTGTAAGCAAAGTATCCATTTAAACATCTAAATATTTGGTGGCATTTAGAAATATATTGAATATTTTCCTTTCTCATTTTTATTAGGAAGTATTTTTTTCTCATTGACTATTTTATTATGAGACACATTACATTGATTTTTCTTTAATATAGAAGAGATCCTTTCCACAGGTATTTTTTGGTACACATTCTTTCTACAGTTATGGAAGGTAGCTGAATAATATGTGGAAGAATTATGGCAATTTAAGTATCGCAAAGGATTAATTTTTTTAGTTGTCTTTGAAAATGTTCAGTAAAAGTCTCCAATATTTTAAAATGAATATCAGTTGTTTCCTGATTCCAAAATTAATTCATATTTCATTGAAAATGAATCTTCCCATAACTTTTATTACAGTATATTGTAACTATTCTGTTTTGTTGACTATTGTTAATATCTGATTGTTCCTAATTTATAAATTGAACTTTATCATAGGTATGTATCTACAGGGAAAAATAGAGTATATTACTCTCTGTGGTTTCAGGCACCTCTGAAGATGAGGGGGGGATTACTCCATTTTGAAACGGGGATAGATGATATAGTGTCTGGGGTTCCTTGTCTTGATTATGAGAAAGAAAACACACCCTACTGTTATTCTGTAGCCATTACACCAGCAGTGACCTCAGTTCAGGCCTGAATTATATTGGTTTTTCTTCTTGTCACTTTTTCAGATACATCCCAGGGAATTGAATGAGGTCAGGAAACAGATGGACTTAAATTTAGTCAATATTTCACGGATCAGCATCCAATGTTAGTTCCTTGGAGTCAGGTTTGCTTGTATTACTATAGAGGACAGTAAAACATTATTTAATTAATCACTGTATATTTTAGTGCATATTCTTTGTATCCCATGTATCTATGGAGGACAGAAAATAGCTTTATAAAAGTTGGATGAAATGGAAGAACAAAGAATGTAGTGATTGACATCAATGTCAATGATAAAACTAAGTCATAATTAAATTCAGAACAAATATATCTTGTAGATTTAGAATATAGTTGTCATTTGCTAAGAAATTTGTGAATTTCAAAGTACTTTTTGTTTTTAATATTAAAGGAAATGAGGCACATGTGTTTTTTTAAGCCTAAAATTGTTGTACTAAACACAAGATGTATTAGAAAAGTTCTCTTTGACTAGTCTGAAATATGCTGATTCATATCATGTTTTTCTTCCAAGACTACACACAACCAATAGAGCAACCAGTAGTGCTTCTTTGAAGTGTAATTGTTCTTAGTAAAAATAATTATTCTGGAACTGTTGTTATAGAACATTTTGTAACAGGAAAGCATGTATAAATACACTCCAAAGAAAAATTTAGTAACAGATTTTCCAGTTGAGCAAGAAACTCCTGAGGACTCTATACCAAAGATGAGTGCGACCCAACTATTGTGAACTCAGTGGATGAGATTACACAGCTAGGGAACCTGACATGGGCGAGACCTAACCCATCTACTGTGTTGTTTCTAAGAAAGGAGATTGTCTGACCCAAGGGATCAGAAAAGACTTTGTGCAAAAAAGTGGTTTGTTTTATTGTTCTAAAATGACATTTGTACTATTGTGAGACTTGCAGCAACACCCCAAATAACTGTGTCTTGGTGGTGCCACCCTCTTCCCTCAGTTTGTCACTTGGAAAGAGAATTGGGAAGCTGATGTGGCAAAAGATGCGGAAAGTTTATTAGTGCTTCATCTTGGGTATGTGGCTAGAGTTTCCGTTGATGGGTGAACATCTTCATTTTGAAGAAAGAAAGATAACTTTATTTGATGACTGTTAGAATGAGTGCTTGACAACCAGGGTGAGTCTGCTTAAATCATTCCTCCTTTTAATAACAGCTTTGAACCTTGTTCAGTTCTTGTGTATGCTATATTTCTTCTCTGGAATATGTTCACTTCTTCCTGAATGATTTCCTGCTTTTATGTTTTCTTGGGCATAAAAGCAAGATACTTTGTCTTTTTTTCCTGTCCCCATGGAATTTGCATACTGTGCTCTATTAGATGTAATTTGTCAAATTGTTGTTGGGTAGAATTCACCAAGGTCTCATAAATCATAATTGTGAGTGGTTATTTGGAAATCTTTGTTATCGCTGATTATGTTCCAGGAAGCCTTAATAGCTAGCAATCTGATGATGATGATTCTTGCTTTTATTTGTGAAACTAGAAGGATCTGCCTTTCACAGTGCTAGCAGTATCTCTAGAATTTTTACTTATTAGCCCCACTAAATCACCACTTGAGAACCTTGTAATTTCAAGCTATATGGGATACACATGTATATATTTTATAGAAGATACACAAAGATTTGTTGGTTGCTTAGTGAAATACTACTCTGAAAAAGAAATCCAAACTTTTTGAAGTCTGAAACTCATGCTGACTCCATCCTTGTGATTGCCATGACATCAATTGCCTGTGGATTCAGCTGCATCGCTCTCTGATTTGGAAAGGCCATTGAGTGAAGGTCAAGCTCATGAGAGGGTCATCCCTAACTGGAACTTCTCGAGGGTCAAGTATCTTTCAAAGAAGAAAAGTCTTTTTCATTCATGCTCTGCCCACAACTCAGCCTCAAGCTTTTCTCCAATTTTTAGCATCTTTTTAGTTTGCCACTGACAATTTCCCAGACCTGGCTTCTTTAGCCTTCTCTGCATCTATTTCCTCTGCCCAAATGAGTTACTTGTCATTTTTCTAATATGTTCTCAACCCTTTTCCTCTTTCTTTTTGCTTTTCATGCAGCAGTCCTTCCCATTTCTGCCCAGTGAAAATCTGCCCATCCTGCAAAATCTAATTCTAATTCCTGCATGAGGTCTTTTGGTCCTTCCATTTATCTCTGCTAGTGGCATAGTACTCTTTTAGTGTTTATTATATTTGGTGTTCTGTGTTTATTTGTGCACTGCTTATCACCGCTGAGGATAGCCACTACATTGTATAATTCATTTTTAGGTTCCTTATGGCATGTACATAACATCATGCTCACAGGCACATCTCAGTAAAGATTTTTAGATTTAATGACACTTGTGAGTCCCAGGTACATCACCACATGAAAGTGTTAGTGGGGAGAATACACACAGGTAATGCCTGAGGATAGGTTGTTAGGAATCCTATTTATTGTCATGATGTGGTTGGCATTCATTTCCTACTGTAATTTAAGAATTACTTAAATTACACTTACCAGAATATTTGGAGAAATATTATTCCTTATCTAATGTCATTTCTAGTATAACTTTGATGTATGCTTCATTTAAACTAACATTATATTCACCTACATTTTCTTAAAGCTGGTAATAGTCCATATGGTATTGGGTCCAAAAGGGGCAGAAACCTCTCACCAACAAGCCACAGGTTCGCATCACCCATGCATAGCAGTTACCAGACAAAAGCAATTTAAACAACAGGGTTTTGTGAACAAGGACTATTAACCAGGAAAATGAAAAGTCCTTAATGCCACAAGTACCCAGTTATTTTACCCCAGTCACCATTTTCAATCTCAAAGACACATGTCCAACCAAGATGGTGCCCTTTGCACCTCTAAAACTGAGGCGGGCACTCTGCAAATTCCAGTCTTTCTCTGGTGTCTTTTCTTTGCTTCTTTCCCAGGGTTCCGCATTGCTCCACTTCTCCAAGGCTCTTCAAATTACTTCCACAATTGCTGATCCCAAGTTAGCTTCCCAAATATGCTGCCTTGCTGCAGCTCCATGCATTTCCTTACCAGGCCAGTCTCCATTGGTGTCTGGCCAAATCCACTGGACCTGCCCTCAGCAGCCCGTGGTCACCCCTGGCCTGCCATTCTAGCATCCAGTTCTTCACTGGCTACATCTCTGCCAGCCACTCTCCCACCATATGGCTCCTTGCCACCACCAGCTCACTTTTCCAGGGTGAGCCAGACCACATGGACCTGTTCTCTCAGTCCGCCATTGTTGTCTCCCTTTCTTTCCCTTGCTCCTTTCTTTTATCCTCCCTTTCCTGCTCCCCATTTTCTTTCACAGGGTCTTTCTCTCAGACTTTGCCAACCAGGGTATTTTGGCACCAGTACAATTTTTAACCGTATCACTACCCTGTATCACACAGAGACTGAAAACTTGATAGAATCTGCAATATTAAATCAATACATGAATTTTGGGTAGAGTCCAAGGAACATGGTGTGAAAATGTAGAGTAAAATTTCAACATCTCTCTTTTTTTCCCTCCAGCACTGGACTTGGAAGAGAGCCGAGCTATAGAGAGGCCACATGTTTGCTTTAAATGCCTATTAGATTGTGACAGAACTTGACTAACAAAATAGGCTCCAGTAAAACTTTCTGAAACAATTCTCTGAGGAAATTGTAGCATTAGTTGTGTAATAAAGATCATATTCTAACTTGAATCACTGTAAAACACTCTGGTTATGTTGAATGATCATACCAATTCACGAATGTGAAAGCAGGAGAGAAAGAAGGACTACAAGATATGAGCTTGTAGGTGAAGAGTCTTCTTTAAGGAGTGATGCTTTTTCCAAATGACCTCACATATGAATGCTACCCACCTCCTGTCCCAGCTTCTAATCACCTTAGCAGCATCTCAACTGTTGCTGTGATAGAAAGGACCTATCTGTACATTTGAGTTGGGGGCAGTCAGGGGGTAGGGAGTAAGTAAAGAAAATAGTTCAAATGTAGCACTTGAAGATTTCCAAGTATTGGTTAGTTCAGAAATGGAGGAATGACAAACTTGAAGTGTTTAGTGGAACTAACCCTTCTGAATCAAATTACTAACAATTGTTTCCATAAGACTATTTTCACATTATTTGTATTATTTATTTTAACTTTGCTTGAAATATTGTTAACTAATATTTAAGTAGCAGATATTCTATTTTAAAAGCAAAGATTTCTTTGAAATCTGTAAGGGTCTATCTCTTGGATTAATTATCAAGAAGTTTTGTTTGTCTTTTATTGCTTTTGAACTTTCTTATGTTAGAAATTCTCTTTTCCCCTTGTTCATATGATAGATTCCTTATCTCTTGGAGCTTGATTCAGATGTTACTTCCTCCATGTAATTGTTCTAAATCCATCCTCTTTCTGTCATCAGAAGTAATTGTCTGCCCACTTGGAATCTTATTTAGGTTGCTGTTTTTACAGTTTGTTATAATTTTCTTAACATTTCACTTCCAGTAGACTGAGGATATATACTATGGCATCTTCAGTTCTGGGGCTTGGTATTGACAGTGATAAAAAACAAGCTCCCAAATACTGATTGAATTAAAAATATTTTTGCAAATTAGATTAGCTTAATTCTAGTAAATTTCATTAGATGATTTTCAAGTCAGTCCTCACTAAGTCCAACATTTTGACTGCAATAGAAATTAAAAATGTTAACATCTTTAACAATGATGATGATATTAAAAATAAAAATACCAAAGTCAACATATAAGAGAATTTGTTATAAATTGTATAATGCTCTATGTGCTATAGAGTACTATATATGAAGAAACATTTATACATATGAATTTATACATAATGAACATTTACTTTTGATGATGGTCCTATGGTATTGTTAATACCACACTGACAGATATAGAGAAGATTGTATACTTTACTCATTGCCATGTCACTAGCAGCTTCAAATCAGCAAGATTTGAATTTGAATCTATCTGATTTCTAAGCTTACCTTTTAATCAGCACAGTTGGAACTAAACAAATCAAGCAGCCATCTAACTTATTTGCTATTATTTCTAAAGGGTGCTAATACTTGAATAAACATGACCAGTTAAATTAGGTTTCCATATATTATCTACTTGGTGGAAAAAAGCCATGGTTGATCCCTAGAAGTAGATGTTGCCCTTCAGAGGATGTGTTCTTTTTCATTTCCACCTCCTCTGTTCTCTGTAAGTTTAGGGTTTGACCCCTGACCCCCAAATTTAGGCTTCCAATGAGCTTTCCCCAGCTCCTGGAGCTAGAAGCAGTATGCTGCTCTGAAACCCTAGTATTTTCATTTTTCTAGCTCTAGTTTTCTAACTGGTGCTATAGTTTCAACAGGATGATAAAATGAGATTCAGTTTGAATTGTGCTCCCAAGGGGACAACATCAACCTGTAGATGCACCCCTACACAGACTTGCTAAGGGTAGCATGTGGAACACAGGTTTGAGGATGCCCGCTCAACTCACCCTCAACCAGTGTGAGGCTGGCGAGGCTGGGGAGGGATTTGGAAATCAGAGGGAGATGATGTGCATGATGTGGCCATGATGTTGTGAACCCTATCTCCGTGAGAGGGTGGCTTGGCCAACCTGAGCTGTCCTTGAGTGAGCGGTGCTGAGGGGATTTGGTGTCAGTCATGCCAGATAAACCTTATGGCAAGAAACCAACTGAGAGCAGCCAGTGGAAGAAACTGGGCCGGTAGATGGGAAGTAACCAAGTTCTGTGGCATTGAAGTGACCTTACAGAGAAAGTGCACTCTTGTAGTGTCAAGAAGAAACAGGGGACACACCTGTGAACATCCATACTGCAAGCCAGTGCAGGTATTGCAGGGCATTATGCTTTCTCAGCATCTTTTCCTCCCCCAAAGGGGTCTGACCAGCTGCTCATCAGCCAGCAAGGGGCTGGGAGCTCTGCAGGCCAAGTGAAGAAGCAGAACCTGGCTTCCAGCCCAGAGCCAGCACAGGCTTGCGTCCACGATGGTCCTGGCTCCAGAGAAGGCAGTGGATTACTTTTGAATCAAATCAAAAGTCCCTTACCTAGACCTTTTTCTCTTTAAATCTTTCTAATTTTCTGTGTCTGTCTGCCTGCCTGCCTACCTGCCTGCCTGCCTGCCTACCTACCTACCTACCTACCTACCTACCTACCTACCTACCTACCTACCTACCTACCTTCCTACCTATTGAGGTAGCATTGATTTACAACACTGTACATATTTTATTTATTTATTTTTATTATTATTATTTTGTTCTTTAGGTTACAACCTCTGTATCATTATTTTCCCCCCTCCCTCCTCCCTCTCAAACCCCACTCTTTGTTGTTTATTAGCTGTGCTGAGTCCATTAGTCTCTTTCCTATGGTAGTGTCTTTTCTCTGGGTGAGGGACTGCGTTGTTGGGTCCAGGCGAAACTTGCTGTTAGAGTTTCAGTCTTAAGTTTGCGTTGGGTGGCCAGGTTATTCATTTGTGATCTGTCCATGTTTTCTGACTGCAGACCGTCTTCTGTAATCCCATCTCCATTGTTTTGCTGCTTTTTCTTATGACTCTGGTGTCAGACTTAGGGGGGTCTCGCCCCCAGTGTTGGTCAAGAAGTTTCTCTGTTAATTCAGGCATCTGCGAATGTCCTTTGAAGATCATCTCCTATGCTTCAGTTTGCAGTTTTGATGTGGGGCCCATTATCCCCTCTTTGGGCATCCTCTCCTCTCCCATTATGAGGGGAGGGTGTGTGTTTCTATCCTTGAATGTTTCTCCAAATGGATTCCTGGGTCTTGGCCCGGCAAGTGCAGAAGTGCGCATGGTGACATTTTGTCTCTAGGGTTGTTTTTCCAGTCTCACATGCACTGGTTCTCTTGGTTGTCCATCTGCTGTGTCCAGCTCAGGCCTGTGGGCTGGACTTTTGTTTGGTCCCTCACCTGTTCTATGTTGGGGTTGGCATTGCGCATATTCTGGGTCCTCTGAAGTTTAGCTGGAGTAAGAGAGAAATGGAAGGGACCTCCCCCCCCACCCTGCTTGCCCGCATGCTGGCCGGTGGGACCACTGATTGCCCCCATTCCCCTGGCAATAGGTGGGGACATCCCGGCAGTGTCCGAGCCTACTGTAAGTAGCTGCCCATCAGCAGCCACTCATTGGTGGGTGGGGCCTGCCCCTCTTGCTCCCCGCTGGCAAGGGAACTCCAAGGGACTGTACATATTTTAGAAATACATGGACTGGGCATTTTTACCAAGCCTAGACTATTTTATTTAGGGACTTTTTGTTCAGCACCTGTATGAATATGTATGCAGCTTGGGGCCTGTCTCAGACTTAACCTACTGCCAGAGGAAGATTTTGCCTGACAGAAGAGTGTACAGAAGTGCTTGAGAAGGGAGAAAAATTGCCTTCTGACTTTTGGATTTTAATCTTTTAAGGTCCTGAGTCTTTTTTTCTTCTATCCTGGATGTTAAGTGTTGAGTGTAGAAACTGAGAAATGAAAAGGTTGGTGATTCATTATCATCGCTCGTAGTCATCATTGTGTATACAGAGCTGGACCCGTTGCTCAGCACATTTTTAGTGAATAAATTCCCCACTTATTAAATTAAGCAAAATGTGATCTTTGATCAAAAAGTGGAAAAGGTAGATTTATTTAAAAGAAACTTCTTAGAGTGTTTTCTTTTTAAAGAAACCTTTCAGAGTAGTTGCTTGTATTGAAGCAGTATTGCATTCCATCATTAAACGTAGATTCATGATCTATAAGTTTCATCACTGAGTGAAGTGAGCTAGTGGTTTATACCAATTCTTCTCACAGATTGAGATAATAAAGGAGATAACACCGTTTTTATTACAAAGAGTAGCCATTTTGATTTCTGGCCCATATTTTTTTACTAAATATCTGTTAAAACTCTGATTTTGCTTTCTACAAATAGCATGCATCCAAATTTCAGCTCTAAATCAAAGTATATTGCTAAATTTTTGGTGAGTCAGATCACAAAAGCCCTTGACCCTTGAATTTCACAAAGTAGTTATGCTTGTCTTTGAAATGTTCAAGGAGGCACTCAATCTTTATGTGAACTGCTATCATCATTGTACCACGATGTGGGGCTTCATGTGATTGACAGAAATAGCATGAATTAAAACTGAAAAATATTTTTGATTCAGGTAGTTTTATGCAAAGCCATAAAATGTCACGAGGTAATCATATAAAACTATTTAATCTAGGAAATTTCCCTTTCTATATAGCCTAGTTTTTATTACCTTGATCCAAACAAATGATATTATCTTTACAGGATAATTGCAAAGAAAAAGCCAGTTAATGTAAAAAAAGATATTGAAAAGCCAATGCCCCATATAAACTCAAGCAACAGAATCAATTTTATATTATTAATGTGACACAGACATTATCACTATTTGCTAGAACCATGCTTGGTTGTCTGTTATTTAATATTTATGTGCTCACAGGCAGAGTTTAAATAATGTAATGTAATGTAATGTAATGTAATGTAATGTAATGTAAATAATCCTGAGATTAAAAGTCCTCTCAAATGGTATGTCTTGATAAACTTGTTTTTGCAGACAACTTACTCAGATGCAATGGAAATTTCATCAATCCAGAACTGTTTCTAATGTCACTCTCAGCATTCTCAGCAATATTGCTGTCATTGGAACTCAATGTCAGACCTGTGCTCAGGAGTGTTTATGATTGGAGTTCTTTTATCTCTCCAAATTCAGGATGTCTAAAACCAATTTAAAGTCATGATTATTTCTTCTGACATCTTCCTTTCAGGTGATTATAATAATTCAGTGACCTATCCTCAAGCCTAATACTTTATCTTTGATTTACTTCCCTTTCACCTCGGTATCCAGCAGTGTTGGATGCAAATGGTTGACTTTGAATGACTTTTGTATTCAGTTCTTTCCACTTCCAGAATTAGTTCAGAGTTGTATCAGACTCACAGCTGGATTATTGGCGTGACATCTTAACAGGTCTACCTCCCCCCTTTTCTATCAAACAGCTAACACATAGTGACAAATATAGGAGATGGTTTGACTTCTCAGTCTGACTTTGTAAGCAATTCACCTTTCCATTTACTTTGTCAAGAATTCTTCTACCTTGTTCCTAGATTTCTGCACCTAGAAGATTAATGTGCGCTTTATTAATGCTACACAGCCAAGTAATCTGTTCAGTGAAGTCAGCTGTTTTTGTGGCGTCATTCAGAGCTCTGTTGGGAGTGTCCGTTGATATAGGTAGGCCTGGAACCTTCCTTTTTCACGTCAGAACCTGAAACTACATCCAGAAAACCTAATTATTGACTCTTCCTTAGCTTTGAAAAATTTGTGGAATTAAATAAGTTGATTTGTCAATGAAGCTAGTGCTTTTTTAACCCTAAAAGGTTTAAAAGATTCTGTAAACCTCCTGGGACCATCACTGCAGCATTATATAATAATGTCAGTATTGCCCTTTTGAAACACTTTGGTTAAAATGTTCCCTGGCACTGGAGCTTTTAGGGAAAAGTCCTTTTCCCTAAAATAGCTTTTGTTTCAGAAGGATCCTAAAGACATTAAGGGCGGAGACCTGTATTGATATATCACTGTATATTGCTGTATAATTAAATTACTTATTTTGATATTATTAATTGGGTTTTACAAAGGAACTCCTATTGAATACTAGTAGTAGTAAATTGTTCCATTTCATTGCATTGTATTTTAGAGGTGTAAAATATGGTATTTGTGTATTTATTTCATCATTATCTGCATTAGAGTTTGAGTTACTTTTACATGTATCATCTGCTTGCCTTTTAAGCTCAGTAAAACAAAGGAACAGTAGAGGAAAAAGAAATTTAAATTACTTGTAAAACCTGCGGTACAGTGTGGGAATACTTGACTTCTTTATCTCTGTGGCCTAATATAGCTTTGGTCCCTTGGATTCATGACTCGTGTAAAGTGTGTGACATTTGAGATTGTTGGAATGCCTTCAATCTATGAATACCTTCTTCTTGGTATTTGTAAGGTAGTAGTTTTCCCTTTAACTTCTAGGTGCTCTCTGAAAAATCAAACAAACAGGTATTTGACTTTTTGGTAACCAAATCTGTGTGTCATGTAGAGTAGCATGAGAAAGAATCTGTGCAGTGAGCCTTGACCTGACTTCTTTAGCAGATATAGCACTGTGGAGTTTATATTTAGATTTCACCTCTAATCTCCGTTGGCTCCTATTTTATTTGGGCCATAAGTCAGTGAGGTTATTGGCTGCAAGATGTAAGGGTCAGTTGAGAAGGAGACAGAAGAAAACACATTGGCTTGTCATGTGAATGATATTGAGGTGTATCCATGCTTGAACTCTTGCCTGTCTTCTGATGGGTGTGGTTTATGCAACCATTGAAGGAGAGCTGACTGTAAGCACAGAAGCTCTTAACATGAAAGGGGAAGATCGTTATAATTTAGAAAATCTTTGAAAATATAGTAAATAGTACTAGTTGAGACTACCATTTTGGAAGATCATGAGCATATACTGTGTTAAGAGCTATGTCTATATTAGTTTATTTAAATCTTGCAACAGTTCTCTAAGATAGTTATTTCCTTTGTACAAAATAAACTACTGTGAATATATAAAGAAATCTAAACTTAGTTTTAAAGACAATTTAATGAAAGGTAGGCAAACAATGATATTTTTCTAAAGCAGATATGCAGATTTTGGCAATACATACTTATAAAGAAAATATCATTTGTTATCAGAGAAATGTAAATCAGGACCACTAATTATTGCTTGATAACCAACAAAAACAACTGTAATATAAAATACTGATGAATATTGCAGAAATGAAAGAATTGGAACCTTTACATACCACCGGTGGAAATGTGAAATGGTATGGAAAAACAGTTGAGCAGGTCCTCAAAAGATGAAGTATATGAGTCAGCAACAGCATTCCTAAGTAATTGCCCAAGAAAAATGAAAATTACATGTAAAATTTGGAGATGAATGTTCATGGCAGCATCATCCATGACAGTATTATCCATAGTAGCCAAAATGTGGTGACAACCCAATTGTTCATCAAATGATGTGTCAAAAAATATGGCCTGTCCATAATGTGATATTATTTGGAAATAAAAAGAAATAAAGTTTTTTAAATTACTAATGCAATCTACAACATAAATGAACGTGAAAAAGTACGAAGTGAGAAAAGCCAGTCACAAGAGATTACGTATTTTATGACACCATTTATATAGAATGTTCAAAGTAGTTGAATTTGCTTATAGAAAATATGTAGACATACAGTTCCCAGTCCTGCAGGCACTGGAGGTAGAGGTAGGCAGCTGTGCCTGGTAGTAGGTATAAGATTTATTTTTGGGTTTATTGAAAATGTTCTAAAACTGAGTAACGGTTTCATAAACTTTCATAAATTCACTAAAAGCAAATTGTATACTTTAAAATATTGACTTTTGGTATTGTAAATTAGTTACTTGTAAATCTGTTAAAGTAGCTTTTTTTCTGAGATTTTTCTTTTCACCAGTTTTGAATCTTCTCTTTCCTTTTTCTTCATGTTTCCTGTTTGTGCAATATTGCTTCCTTGCAGTTACTTGGTAATGGAGGATTCTAGATTGTATGTAAGCCAGTTAGCTGTTAGGTGTGGGTATAGACACCCTCACTCCCTTTTGACAAAAGCCTCACAGTGCATCCCTGCTGGTCTCTGGAGATTTGTCCTCTGGAAGCTACCCTGTCACTTCCTTTCTTTCCTCAGAAATAGAGATTTAAGTTTTGTGGGCAGTTTTATGATTTGTATCAGACAAATCATATTTAGAAATTCAAGAGAATGCTTGTTTACCTAATTTTGTTGCAAATATTGCTTGTGGGTTTTGATATTTTTTTATGTGAAAAATTTTATGTGAAAATTTGATATCTTTTTATGTGAAACAAATCTATGCTTCGGTTGCTGCTGCCATTTTTTTCTAGACTTCAGAAGCATTCACATTCAGATGATTTGAGGAGGGGATTTGGAAGGAGTTACTCTGGCAAAAACAGGAGAGCCTCCTGGAGAGTTTAATATCTTTGGGGAAAGAGCTGTGGCTCATTAATCTTTCTAAATCCAGCTCCTAGCTCAGACCCTGGCATTTGTTAATACCCAGAAATTTGTCAAATAAATAGAAGTGTAGAGAGATGAATGACGACTTGAATGAGAGTGAACTGGATTTTATAAGCCATACCCACTTCCAACACTGACATCAAAGGATGGATGGATGTGTTTTGTTTCCCCTCTTTGCTCATGTGGGTCAGAACCACTTCTGACACTTTTGTCTTAACCTGCTTGTTTATGAAGAGCTGGTGGAATGATACACACTTATTATGTCTGGTTTCCTGGGGTGATGAGGATCTCAGTTGCTCAAAGTTTAGATGCCACTGAGTGATGTGGTAGGCCCTTCCGTGTCCTGTGGGGCTGATCCTGTGTCCTGAGTTCCATGGCCTTAGATTCCTCCTCCCAGCCCATAACTCTCCTAAGCCTGACTTGGAGGCAGACAAATCACATGTGCGAGATAGCATCTTGTCATGCTGCACCTTTCTGTCTGATTTAGGGAAAACTGCCCAGTCATTTCTGAGCTCATTTTCTCAAAAAATTTTTTTAAAATTCTACTCACCTAGGAACCACGTGACCCATAGCAAATAGAAGTGAATTTCCTCAAGTCCCTATATTCTGGGTTCCATTGGATCAGCCACTGTGATGTGCTAAATCCTTTTTGATCCTCTTTAGCCTCATCAGCTTTGATCTTCCAGTGTTTTGTTTCCTTGGTCATACATGTTTTGCTATACTTAATTTGGTAAAATTGTTGAGGTAGAATTATAGAACAATGGCATTAAAATGTGTTCTCTAAGACAGTGTTTTTACTTATCTTTTAGCAAAGGCCCATGTGCTTTTACTCTATGAAGTTGAATTGGTTGGAAATTTGAATATTCGCATATTACAAATCCAGGTGATGCTTAACGATCTTGGAAACAATGAGTGTATAACGTGTCAAGGCTAAAATGATAAGTGTAAGTTTCACTCTGAAAATAATGGGGATGATTAGTATTACATTTCTGGGTTGTGTTTTTGAATGCATTTCTTAGCAAATTCTCTTGAGATACTCTATCAGATCAACTTGTTCAAAAGAAAAGGCACAGGGCCCTCACAATTGGATGCTTTTAGACACTGCAGCTGTTTGAAAGGCTGGAGTGAACTAATTCAGTTATGGCTAAAGAAATCTCTCTCTCTGAGTTAGAGCTTGTCATGAAGATCCTTCTTAAAATAATGATAGTTGGGGGGGAGAGATGTGCAAGGAATGCAAGCAATCACACTGAATTCAACTTACAAAAAGAAACTAAACAAGAAAATTTACATTCTTAAAAGATAAATGAGAATTGTGGTATTGGTTGTCATGCTTGAAATTGATTGGAACTTCCCATTTTGAGTTTTTGGAAATTTGGAACTCTGCTGGCTTGTTTTTATAGTGTTGAACTTAACACTTGAAATAAATGCTTTTTACTAAAAAAGCTTTTTCCTATTTTAAAACCATCATTGTTTGCTTATAATAAAAGATGCTTGTAGTAAACTTATATAAAAGTATAAAAGGTAAAAAAAAAACCTCTTAATTTTCCTTCCCATCAGGGAATTAGAGACTGATGCATATCCTTTGCATTAAAAAAATACATGTTTTGAGATGTATACATTGCATCATTTGTAAAATCTGTACTATTTATACTATTCTGCATCTTGGCTTTTCACCAAATTAATAATCCAGGGTCTTCTTTCTTTATAGATGAGAATGTAATGAATTCTTTTTACTTACCTAACAGTATTAGATGTTGTATGTAAGAAAGATGTTAGCAAGAGTGACAACCTTCTCTAGTTCGCCTCCTCTGTCTTTAGCTAGATGTCTTTCAACAGCTGTCGAAACCATCACATTGTTGCTGGTGACAGGAGAAGCAGCAGCAGCTGATTGGCAAGGGTAGTCTCCAGTTTCTGGGCACAGGAGGAGGGACAGCAGATGGACTTACTTCTGCTATTGTTTCATTTTTAAGTACATGGTCTCCCTTTAGATGTTTACTTTGCAGTCATAAAAAAAGGGCTTTAGTGAGATTTTAAAAAAATATTGTTTCTGCCGGGCACGGTGGCGCACGCCTGTAAGCAGCAGCCTAGGAAGCCACAGTGGGGGCCAGGGATCACAGTTCGAGTCCCGCTCGGGGTAACACAGTGAGGCCTGGTCCCAAAAAATAGCTGGGTGTGGTGGTGCACTCCTGTAATCCCAGCTACCTGGGAAGCTGAGGCTGGGGATTGCTTGAGTCCGTGGTACCCTGGGCAACATGAGCCTGCGGTTCCACTGGCAAAAATAGCGAGACCTAGTCTCAAAAAAAAAAAAAGAATGTTGTTTCTAAGTGTGAGGATGAAAAGTTAACTATAGTCCCTCATTACTCAAATGTAAATATGATCAGTTTTTCAATGTATTTATCTTTTCTATGCCTTCGGTTATATGTGTTATTTAGAATAGCACTTTATTTCTGTGATCTTCCTCCTAAAAACCATCACCTCAGTTGAATCATGAAAAAAGGAAAAATTACAGTTCAAAAACATTCCAAATGCCTGAAGAGTACACCTTGAAGCTGTCAAGGTCATCAATTAGGAGAGAAGTCCGAGAAATTGTCACAGCCAAGATTACAAGGACACATGGGAACTCAATATAATATGGTTTCCAAGATGAGGTCCTGGAACAGAAAAGGACATTTGGAAAAGACTAAGGTCATCTGAATAAAGTATGCACTTTACTTTTTAATAATGTTGATAAATGGCCTCATTATTTGTGACAGATAGACTGTGCTGTAGAGGAATGCTAACCACAAAGAGAAATGGACTTTGGAGCATATAGAAACTGTACTATCTTCTTATCTTTTCTTGTAATTTAAGATTATTCTGTAATAAAATGACAAAGTTAAAATTCATAATAATACTATATATGGTTTTGTATTTTTTTATGTTGTGTTTTGTTTTTTAAAAGTTAGGAGTTATTTTCACAGAATGAATATGTTACAGTTCCTTTAATTGTTTTATATGTGGAAATATATGCCATGTAAATTGTTTCCAACTTATATTGAATACTAATGCACTGATAAACAGCTGTATTATTTATTCATATCTTTGTTAAGGGATTTTTAAAAAATGACATTTCAAAATAATTTTAAAAACAATTGACTTTTGGAGGGGGGAATAAATTCCTAATGGTAAAGTTATCTCAGTTTGTATAAAGTTATTAAATATTATCCAAATATTTTGCCAAAATATTTTGTGAATTTATAGTCACATCACCAAGGTACATAAATGATGGTTTCACTAAGCCACTGTAACATTGTGTATAATCTTTTGTTTTTGTTTTCTAATCTTTTATAAACCCAAATCTTCTTGATTTAATCTGCATTTCCTTAATTATTTTTTAATTTATATAATTCTCCCTTCTATTTATTTCTCTGCTTCTCTAGAGAATTATTCACATTCTTTGACCCACATAAATTCTGTTTTTTTTAAATTAATCTCCTTGAGCTCTTTAAATAGTAAATACAACCTTTGATAATGTGCAAAAAAAAAGTAAAATATTTTACTTCACATGTACTCTTCTATAAGTGATGCTATAGTGCATCAAGGAAGAGGAGAAACTGTAATTTATAAAATATAGTCAAAATTTGTATCATAAAATAAAAATGATAGGTAGGTAGTAAATAACTTTAATATTTTGGAAATATTGTATTTTGTATTTTGGAAATACTGCAGTGTCTAACAAAATTATTTATACTTCCTGCTTTTATTCACTTAGGTCTTTATGAAATTAAAAATAGTAAGCTTTGTAACCATATGGTCATATACAAAACACATGAATCATTTAGAATGAATGAATCATTTAGAATGTAGCTAGCTTATACATTATGAACAATAGAGGCTATAATAAAAGCATTTTGTTTAGTAATGATTAGAACCAGTGCTCTGTATATGATTTTATTGCAAGTTATGAAATTAGAACCAACAATTATAATCTTGCCTTCCCTCCTTTTCCAAAAATACCCACAAACTTTTGTCTGAAAAACAAAGTGAATAATGATGTGATGCTAAAGGTGGGAAGAAGATGAGGAATTCAAAATGCATGGACCTTGGACCTGCCACTCCTGGCTGCATACAGGGTAGATTGTCACCCATGGGTGCAGTGCAATTTGATCTTCTGGTTGGTTTACTGTATACTTGCCTACCTCATTGGGTCTGAGGAGGGGCTCTGGAGCCCAGGGCTATGTGTCCTTTCACCCATGGCTGCCAACTGTTGGTCGCTATCACAGACCAGACTGCGCTCATGCTGTGAAATAAAAAACACTTCATTTTACTACCTTATCTATACCCCAGAAGCTAAAAAAAAAAAAAAAAGCATAAATACCTCTAAAAAATGCCTCTAAATACTTCTAAAAATAATAATAAATGCCTCCAAATGCCTCTAATACCTCTAACTACCTCTAAAAAATACCTCTAAAAATACCTCTAATTACCTCTAAAAATAATAATAAGCATTTCTAATACCTCTAAATACCTCTTAAAAAAGCATAAATACCTCTAAAAACTAATTGCATTACCATCCCTCCAATGTTTACTTTAAAAAAAATTCCTTAAAAAAATAGCAACCAAGGCCGGGCACGGTGGCTCGTGCTTGTAAGCTTCAGCCTATGAAGCAGCCGGGGCTAGGGATCACGGTTCGAGTCCCGCTTGGGGCCCGTAGCGAGACCTAGTTCCAAAAAAATAGCGGGGCGTGGTGGCGCGCTCCTGTCATCCCAGCTACCTGGGAAGCTGAGGCTGGGGATTGCTTGAGTCTGTGGTACCCCGGGCAACGAGAACCTGCGGTTCCACAGGCAAAAATAGCAAGACCTAGTCTAAAAAAAAAAAAAAAATGCAGGTGCAAAAAAGAGCAACCAATTTGTAAGTAATCCCCCTACCCCCAATTACTTCACAAAAACCGATATGTTAACCTGTTAGTTAATTTTATTACACCCTCGCCATTTGCCTTCCTTTAAAATTCATCATAAATTGTGCTCTATTCCTTATAAATACGCCTTTCTTTGTTTAATAAACTGTCGTCTGGTCCATTACTTCCAGTCAATCCTTAGCTGCCATAGCCAACCATCTCTCTCATTATCCTTTCTTTGTATCCTGTGTTCAGCTCTCAACAGCCAACACCACATGTACTGTGACACAGGACCGGGAGCACACTCAGTGCACCTGACGCTGGCCTGCCCCAGTGCTCCCTGGATGGAATTTGTTATTACTTCTACTTAAAAAAAAAAAAACCAAAAACCAATAGAAATGTATTCCTCACGGTTCTGGGCACTGGAAGTTCAAGAGTGCTTCCTCTTGTTTTAACTGGGGCCAGAGTGTAAATTCTTTTCATCATTGCTAGGAAGAAACTTTCATAGAGAATCGTATTTGTAAAAATTTAAATGAAAGTCTTGATAGAAAAGAGTTGATGGTGCCTTTGAAGATCAGGGATTTTTCTTTCTACTGAAAAAGCTGCCTGGCGCTAAGATCGTTTTGAACTGTGTCAGGACTGAATGCTTTGAGAGGTAGTCCTTGCCCAAGACATGGTGACTCATTAACAGCTCACGTTCATGAAATTTCAGCTCAGAAATTCCAGCAGTGTTCTCCCCTACTCTGCACACCCCACCATGAGAAGGGAGTGTGGAGTTTGGGAAGGTCACACATGTTAGAGGAAAAAAGGGGTGAAATCAAGAACAGATAGGGGAGTTTATTCCAAAAACAAGCTCTCAAAAGGCATGAGGGTAGAGCTGAAGTCAAGGAGAAGGATGCCAGCCATAATTTCCCCCTTTAAAGCTACTTCCCTTCTTCCCCACTAATTTGTCAAAGCATTTTGAGAATGAGCCTATTAGAAAAGAGAGACCAAGAGATATCTTGTTCTTGACTAAGATTAAAGTTGTGTGGAGAGCAAAGTAAAACCTGTTTAAATGACTTACCCAAGAACACATGGTGAATGAATGGTGGCATATGTGCCTGGGCCTTCCAGAACCCCATCTCTTTGTATACTAAACTTATTCATTTTCTGGGTGTTGTGCATTGGAGGATATGAGACTTGATGGAGAAGAGATAATCTGAAACCATATTCAGGGATTACCCTGTGATGGAGAGCTAGTGACAAATTTCATTGCGTGTACAGATTTGAATTTAGAGAGAAAACCCTGACTTTAATTTGGGAGAAAGGGTAATGTTGGACATAGTGGTGGTGGTGAATGGGTGAAAGGATATAAAAAATTAATGGTGCAGTCCATGAAAAAATACTTATATTGGTTATAAACACTAGGAGGACTTGAAGAGATGGACAGATTTGTTAGAGGAATATTGAGGAGATAGACTTTGATGATCATTTGCATTGGTGGTAGATGCAAATGAGAGAAGAATAAGAAATTAGGTGTTTTGATTTTCTCGGGTGCCTAACAAATCACCTTACCAGTTAATGGCTTACATGAATGCTAGTGTTTAATTGCTCACTATTCTGGACATTAATTTGGACAGGATGTGGTGGGAACAGCTCTTTAGTTCATTGGTATCTGAAAGATGATTTCTTCTCTGGCTAGAACCTCTGTTAGGTCGCATAGTCATCTGGGGACTAGCCAGGACATTTCTTTGCAGTATTTTTACATGGCTAGCCTTAGCTTCCTCACTGCTTGTCGGTCTCATATCATTCTGAATTCTTCCATAGTGACTGACTTTTCCTCAGAGTGCAAAGGCAGAAGCTGAGGATCTTCTTAATGTGGAGTAGCAGAAATCCTAGACGGTTGTTTCCGCTGGGTTCTATTGGTCACATTCTATTGGTTACAGTGCCACAAGGCCAAGTTCAGGTCAGATTCAAGATGAGGGGAAATGTTGAGTCCTGTCTGGGGCCCGTAGCGAGACCTAGTTCCAAAAATACAGCTGAGCATGGTGGTGTGTGCCTGTAATCCCAGCTACCTGGGAAGCTGAGGCTGGGGATTGCTTGAGTCTGTGGTACCCCAGGCAATGTGAGCCTGTGGTTCCACAGGCAAAAATAGCGAGACCTAGTCTAAAAAAAAAAAAAAAAAGATGAGGGGCAATGACCCCATCAAAGAATTTATAGGTATTATTTATCCCCCACACGACCTTATGACTGCACACAATTCCTGCTCAGGGGAAATACACTCACCTACTTTAGAGATGCCGAGTGGTCTCATGCACTTGGAACATCAGACTCAGGCTCAAGTACCAGTATGAAATTTATTAGATCAGGTCTAGGTACACATGAAGCATGTTGGGTTTGATATCTCAGGCTTAGAGATCTGTGAACTAAAAAGACAATGGATCTGGTCCCTTTTGTCCCCCCTCCAATATACAATGGTGAGATTGGGAGAGAATAATCACAGTGGATCTCCTGTACAAAATGGATGTGTGGGGGTCAGTTACATGGCTTTATAATAGGTGTTGGTCCCTAGAAATCCTGGAAGCCAGCCAATTCTCTCTGTTCTGGGGTCAGGGGCTGTACCTCCATTAGGACTCAGTTCTTTTCACCAGGAGTTTTCCTGCAATACTTGGCCCCACACATTATCATCCTTTCTTTCCAGTGAGAAATGCCTGTTTACAGCTTAATGGCTTTTGCAGTCTGCTTCCTGCCTGTGGATGTTTGATGACCCAAAGATCTCTTTATAGTTTGCAATGCCTGATTTCATTTTAGTCTAAGTTGGTAAAGGTCCCAACATTTCAACGAACTTTCTGTATAACAAAAATCGCACTCAGAAATATTTTTGAGATGAATTGACTCTTCTCTACCCTGGCTGATTGGCAGGATGCCATGGACAACACATTAGAAGACCCTTCATCTAGCCACAATCTAGTCTAGGAGGCGGGGCATCAGATCTTTGAGGTTTTCAGAGATAGACTTACCTTCTTGATATTTATCCTGAGGCCATTTTTTACTAGCAGAGACTATTTTGGTCATTGAATATGAGCCTACTTTTTAAATTTCAAAGAGTCTTTTGGTGATAGACCATAGATGAGAAACTGTTTTACTGCTGGAAACATAAAGTCCAAAATCCTTTGTATTTCCTCTAAAAACTGTTTAAAAACTGAGCTGTTGTCTTGCTTTGTCACAGGTAGCTGAAAAAAGCCAGTTACTAAAAGGAGCTAGATGTGCTTTTAACGTTCTGCCTCAAAAATCTTCTTAGCCTGTTCCATAAATTCATCAGATTCTCTTTTTGTTTTGCACATAACTGCAAACAATAGTTTCCCTCATTCTGCCACTACAACTCTCATTTTCCCTTTTCTCCAGCCTTCAGTAGCAATTTTTAATTGTCCTTACAGCTTCCACTGTAGTCTCCTAAAGCAAGACGTCCACTTCCCAAAACCAGAACCTCACACTTTAGATTTTGTTATGGTACCCTACCATATGATGACACTGATTTTGTATCATTTATTTAATATGATCCAACCCCAAATGACAATGACAAAGACATTATTTATAGGCTGCCCTGCAGTGTGCGTTCCCCCCCGTGAGAACAACTTGTCCCTACACCAAGCTTCTGCTGGTGGGATTGGAACATCTTCAGTGACATCTTTATTCCTATGTTGGTTGCCTCGACTGCATGACTGAAGCATCTGAAGTCTGCCTGGCCCCTCTGTCTCTTCACATGGCTGGCTTGTGCTTCTTTTCACTGTGGTAACTTAATGGCCATCTGCTTCGAACATAGTTGCTAGCTTGTTCTCTGGAGTATGAAAGCAGAAGTAGGATCGCAGTTCGAGTCGCACCGGGAGCATGTAGCTAGACCTAGTCCCCCCCAAAATAGCTGGGCGTGGTGGCGTCCACCTGTAATCCCAGCTACCTGGGAAGCTGAGGCTGGAGATTGTTGGAGTCTGTGGCACCCCAGCAACATGAGCCTGCAGTTCCACAGATAAAAATAATGAGGCATAAGTTTCCCAAAAAAGAAAAGAAAAAGAAAGCAAAAGTAGTTAGACCATCTTGGTGCCTGAGCTTAGTGCCTAAAACTTTACTTCTGGTACTATTTGTCAATCAAAGTGCAAGTCCTGATTAAAGGAAAGGCATGCAGTTCTCATCTCTCCAAAGGAGAACTCTGAAAAATTGGAAGCTCTCACTAATCCATTACACTGGAGGAATTTCTAGACTTTGCTAGTTTAGTTAAATTTGATATATTATGGTACTATTTACTTTGACTAAGTTTTCCATGTATAGTTATAGTTCATGTATAGATTTATTTCAAAGACACTAAGTCCAAAACAAAGGCAAAATGAAAGCAACCACTTCTGCCAAAGATGTAGAAGGGTTTACTGTACCTCACCTTACCCTTGCCAGAATATATAGATGACCCCTGACTTCATGATACTCAGTTTAGAATGTTTCAGCTTTACCAAGATGTGGAAGTCACACACATTTAGTTGAAGTCTCTCTAGTTTAGTTGCTCTGTTCCTGGGCTAGTGATCTGCTGTCTGAGACTCTCTTGTGAAACTGGGCAGCAGTCAGAGCTCCCAGTAAGTCATGCAGTCATGAGGGTGAAGAACCTCTCCCACGTATTCTGAGCCTCATCAGCAGAGGACTGATGGCCTCATCGCCATAGTACCCCATCATTCGGAAATTTATTTTCGTCCAGTGCTTCAAACAAGCTTCAGGCTCAACTTGCTTTCAGCTGTGCACATTAAAGATGAGAATCCTGGCAATCATTCTAATTATCACTTTCAGTAAATTATATCTGCCTTATATGTGCAGGTATATTTTCTCATAAAAAGGCTTTTTTTTTTTTTTTTTTTGAGACTTGGTCTTGCTGTGTTGCCCAGAGTAGTCCCGATCCTGCGAACTCAAGCAATCCCCAACCTCAGCCTCCCAGGTAGCTGGGGGTATTACATATGCCTGCCACTGCGCCCAGCTGCTTTTTCAAGAACAGGTCTTGCAATGTTACTCAAGGTAGTCTCGAACCTGCAAACTCAAGCGATCCCTGGCCTCTTGCCTCCCAGCACTTGGATTACAGGCACGCGCCACCACATGTGACTTTAAAAAGGATTTTTATTAGGTGTGTGTCCAAATGTAATGAATGTATTCTTGAGTACACTGAAAGCAGACGTAGTTAAGCTCTGATATTTGATGGCTTAGGTGTATTAAGCATTTTTATTTAAGATATACTCAGCTTAGAACAGGTTTATTAAGACTTTACCCCTTCCCAAATCAAGGAAGATCTGTAGTTATGCTACTATTTTCAGGCTCTACCTGCTAACTCATTGTCCTCGTCCATCAACTATAGGCAGTACTCCTTAACATTTTTATGTCAATTCTGCCACCTTTGCTTTTACTTCTTCTGCTTTTATTTTCAGTTTCTAGTACCTGTATATATATACATATATATATGCAATGATATATATATATATATATGCACATGACTAATTTCAAGCTTGTTTTGTAGGTTAATTCTAAAAGTTCATCATTACTAACAGATTTTATGTTTCTGTGACTTTGTAAATATTATTTGCTGAAAAGTCAGTGTGTCATCATTATGCATCTTTTCCATTCCAACTCTCCCTGCTCCACCCCGCCCCCGACCCTCCTGCTCCTGAGATCTGTACTGATTTTCCCTGGCCTTCTCTGCTTTGATCATTTCCCTGTGTATTTCCTACCATCTTAGGTTGTACAAACCCTTTATTTCCTATCAAACCCTTTATTTCCTAGATTGAAAGCCCTCGATTAGAGCGTTTTGTTAGCCTCTTTTGCTTGGGCTGATGATACTCATCTGCAGTACACAGCCCTTGTTTGGACTCACTGTTTCTTAGATCCTACAACCTCCTGTTGCTTATTTTGCTCCTTTGTTTTGCCCACATGTACCTTGAAATAACTTTTCAATATGCTTATATGCATAAACTTTCTTTATCTTTTCTCATCTAAAAATATGTCTTTTCTGTGTCCTGGACATTTTTCTCAATATTGTAGGAAAAGTAATACCTGAAGACTCAGAACACAGTCTCCTATTTATACTATAATTAAACTATAAATAAATGGAAGGAATGTGATTATTTATTTTTGCCCTGTTCCCATCATCTGTGCTAGATTGGTATTTCTGTCTTTGTTCATCTGTGTTGCTTATTTCTTTTTGCTATTTATATACTTGAATTTTAGAAATTGTAATCAGACATTAGTTGTTGGATTTGTTTATTGATTGATAGTGATCCCTTATGTTAATAAACTGGTAAATTTTTCCCTAAATGGAAATTATTTTGAAGCAAACACATAGAACTCTTTTAGAAAAAAGCAACAAAACTTCAGAAATGTTTAAGAGTACTCGCTTTTTGTCCTTACTTAAGAATCCCTTTACTCTTTTCCTAGTGAGATAAGGTCAGATTACTCAAAACTCTGGTTTCAGGAAGGTTTGTCTCTGAACTTGAGCTTTATCTTTTTAAAACACAGCCAACAGACTCTGAAAAGTGTTTAGACCTCCAAGTAGTGATGCTCTTAGGTCAGTTCTATTAACCTTCCTTTGAAACAGCTGTTGAAATGATAAAAGATTGGGCTGTAAACTCCATTAACAACAGTCATGCCTGGAAGAAAAATGTGTTTTATTGTTATAGTATAATGCATGGAACTGTCAGTACTGAGTTGTTTTCTGCTCGTGTGGAGGTGAAAATTTGAAGCTTGTGGTTTCTTAATGAAGAAAACTAGATTAGGCATTCATCCTTTGCATAAATTATAAGCTTGTGAGAAACACTGTGGAAACCATCTGTTGAAAGCAGGAATTACATTAATAGTAGCTGATGAGACAAATGAGGTGCTCTGTTGGGAAGTCCAGAGTCAGTTGCAAAAACAACCTGGTCCTGTGTATAAATATAAATAACTTACACAAACCAGCCAATTAAACAGGAACACAAAAACTAACTAGTTCTGGAATTGTGTTATGTACCTGGGTGTCATTTTGTTTTTCACTAGTGAACTGTAAGCCTGGGACTCTGTTTATGGGTTTGCAATTTCTAGCAATTCATTGAGTGATATGAAGAATCTTTACAAATGGTCTCTGGTAGTATGCAGATGTTTACTGACTGAAAGAATGCATTTCATATTATATGTGAACTTCACCATTCATTTAACAAAAGAATGTGAAGGACTTTCTAGTTTGAAGCCAGTTTTTTTTTTTTTTTTTTTAATATCATTTCTGCCTAGAAATTCCAGAGTTAAGAGCCACACTTTCTATGGCAGGGAATCAATGAGCCTAAAGATGTGTCTTTTTCATGTCTACTACTACAAATATAAAACCTGCCTGCAGGATTCCTATCTCTTTGGATTTCAGGACACTTTTACTTTATTCTTTGTCTTCTCTCATAGGACTACTTTAACATTTCAGGAATTGCAGTGTTCTCAGAAAATATAATATTTGATAAACTCAAATTTTATTACTCATACTTCTACATGTAAATTTTCTGTATTTAGTGTGTGCACTCTGTAATTATTATTATTATTTTACATGTGGCGGGTTGTTTTTTTTTACTTACCAGGTCCAGTTCTTTTGAAGGGAGTGCTCCTGCCCCCGCTGTATGCTCTGTCAAATCAAGTATGGGTTTTGTACATACTAGGTGCTCCACAAATGTTTGTTGAAGTTAGATACAGCCCTGTTTCTGCTGTTTCCCTTTAACTCAAATTCTGCATTATGCCCGTGTGTTGAAAGCACAGTAATATTGCCTCCGAAGTCAATGACAAATGTTACAGTGTTCAGTCATTGTCAAGGGTATATATTATTTGAAAATACCAAGAATTAAAATACGAACAAAAAACCTCCAGCCAGCTGCATACTTTTACATTTCTTTAAAGATCATCTGGCAAATGTGATTTCCATTATATTTGAAATATGAATTGTAATTATCTGTGCTCTTTGACAATAAAGTGTCTGTAATAAGTATTTGGTATGTTGGTGCTTCTCCGTGGATTCATATTTTCTTTTCTGTTTCTTAACACTCTTGTTTTCTATTTTTTAACATTTGTTTTTTATTTTCTGAGTACACTTTTAATTTCACAGTTGATTTGACAAACTGATTTAACACACAGTCAAAATGACTGTTATTTTCATTAATCAAAAGCTAGTGCTTTTGATGACCTCTTTGTTTAACAATATTACTTGTTTTTTAGAATTTTCAAGGGCCCTGGCAAGATCTAGACTGTAGAATCTAAACTATTGTCCTATTAAATCTGGATTAATATGTGAACATAGAAAACATTGTGAACCTGAATTAAAAATGTGTAGGTTTAGAATGACTGTAAACTTATGTTCAAATACCAGAGTTCAGTATCATCACTGTGTTTACTAGTTGTATTACCATCGCTTCCTCTCTAGTCCTGTTTCTCTCATAATGTAATTGTAAAAGTCAATTCAAAATTAGTTGAAGAGCACTTTGTAAGTTATTAAACTGTATATGTAAGATAATAATTGCTGTGTAATCTGTGTACGGAAACTATTAAGTCATATAACTAATTTTAAAGCAAGTTATATAGAATTTTCAGAAGCCAAATTATTGCCATGGACTGACTCAGATTCCTCCCCCAGGCAGTAAGTATGGAAGTTATTTAAAATAAAAGGACTCTCATTTACACTGTTTTATGACTTTACACAAAAACACAGGCAGACCCTGCAGATTTCTCTGTTGATCTGTCCAGTGTTTAATCATCTTTGTATCAAAAGGTTCTTTCTAATATCTGAGCTAATAATTCAAAGAAGTATTTCCTACTTAAAAAAATGTTTTTTGAGACTAGGTCTTGCTATGTTGCCTGGGGTAGTACCGATCCCGCAGACTCAAGCGATCCCTAGCCTCAGCCTCCCAGGTAGCTGGGGATTACAGGCGCCTGCCACCACGCCTACCTGCTTTTTTGAGACCAGGTCTCAATATGTTGCCCACGGTAGTCTCAAACCCGTGAACTCAAGTGATCCCTGGTCTCTTGCCTCCCAGCTCTTGGACTACAGGTGTGTGCCACTATGCCCAGATCCTACTTAAAATTTACTGGCAACAGCAATGAACTCCAAAAACCCACCAACCCAACACCAACAAAAATTTGACAGGCCTTGGTGACTCTAGTTTCCTGTATCATTTCTTTGGAAAATCTATTCTTTGTAGAGTTGACCTGTAAGCCAAGTGACCAGCTTTCGGTAGTATATATCTGTGAATATAGTATAGCAAGAGCTAATCATCTATTCACACTTGTAATATGTTCAGAACAGGGCCTGGTACTCAGGAATTCTCTAACGATGATAATGATGATGATGGTGATGATGATGATAAATGTTTCAATGGTGTCTAAGAAATGACTATCCATTCCGTGTTCAGAGAACTTGGCAGCAAATGAGGAAAAACAAATAATCTTAGTGGCATAATAAGATCTAAAAAAGGCTCTGTGTGTGTATTTTTAAATTTATAGACTTTAAAATTATAAATTTATAGACTTTTAAGTTATAAAAGCAATGATATCCACAAAGCAGAAACTTGAAGACTTAAAGGAAGGGCATATTGTAAAATTTGGAGTCCTAGGGAAGGCAAGATAGACTAGGGACTCTGTGAAGCTGATGGTTTCACTTTGGAGACGGGAGGACAAATGAGGAGGAAACAAGAAGGTAGATGTAGGGACAGTGAGATATTGAGGTAGAAAGCAAGCATATGAAAAAACTTGTGCTGGGAGGACTTAAAACTACCAAAAATTAAAAGTGTGTTTTCTCCTATAGAGAGCTTTTCTCTTTGGATCAAGATTCTTAGAATACAAATGAAGTGATCTGCCTGGGCACGGTGGCTCGTGCCTTTAAGCTTCAGCCTATGAAGCGACCAGGGCTAGGGTTCGCAGTTCGAGTCCCACCTGGGGCCCGTAGCGAGACCTAGTTCCAAAATATAGCTGGACATGGTGCGCGCCTGTAATCCCAGCTACCTGGGAAGCTGAGGCTGGGGATTGCTTGAGTCTGTGGTACCCCGGGCAACAAGAGCCTGCAGTTCCACAGGCAAAAATAGCGAGACCTAGTCTCAAAAAAAAAAAAAAAAAAAAAGCAAATTAAGTCATCTTCTGAGGATGTGATGAAGAATGAAGTAGGCATAAGTGTGAAAGAGGACATAGGATACTTATGGTAATAATTGGAGCATATTGTTTGAAACTTAAAATTGGCAATGTTTGCAGTTCTGTTTGCACTTCAAAATATGGTCTTGTTTACTAAGTGAACAATTTTTTTTCAGCAAATGTATTTGCTGAGAACGTTTGAATTTCTAAGTTATTTTTTATTGTGGGAAAGGCAGATGTTGAAATGATAAAGAAGAAAGAATATGTTTAATAGTGGTAAGTGCTTGGGAGAAAAATTATGCAGAAAGGGGGAGATGGAAAGGAGGAAGGGAAGAAAGAAGTAGGAGAGTGTGAGAGAGAAGTAGTGGGAAGATGGGGAAAGAGAAGGGGAGAGGGAGGGAGGAAGAAAAGGAGGGGAAAAGGAAGGGAGGGGGGAATGGAGAAAGAATCAACATGAATGAGGGAGAATTAATCTTATGGAATGTAGACATTACAGTTTACTGAGATGACTGATAGAGCGGCAGGGGAGAGGATGGGTGTTTCATGAACCTGAGGAGGAAACCTGATGGTCTGTCAAAGGAATCATAAAGAAGTCCTTTGCTGGAGCCACTAAGTGTGGGGAGAATGGTTGGAGATGGTAGAGGGGTGGTAGGAATCAGATAGTGTAGGCTCTTGTGAGACTGGATGTATCACTAAACAGAGTGTATGTAAATGGAAAAGAGTTGAGAACTAGTCATGGGGTCTTAGGTAGTTCATTGGTTTAGAGTTCTGGAAGATGAGAGGAAACAAGCAAAGGAGACTGGAAAATAGGAGCTGAGGAGTGTGGAAAAACTAGGACAGTGTGATCTGAACTTTAAGTGAAGCAAGTATTTCAAAAGGGAGGAAGTGATCATATCTGTCAAATGCTCCTGATGGTCTAGAAAGATAAAGGCTGAGAATTAGCCAGTGGACTTAGCAATGTGACAGTCATGCCATCTGTTTTGACAGGATAATGGCAACAGCTGCCTGACTGATATGGGTTCACTAAGGGTGGAGACAAATTAGTGATTGTAGTCAACTCTTGTAGGAGTTTAATTGAAAGGAGGAGAGATTTAAGGTGATAGAAAGGAAGGTGGTGTCAAAATAACTGGTTCTTGTCTCTAGCTGACTAACACCAATCCCTTGGTTAGTGTGCAGTAGCCATTTGAACTATAAGTTGGCTTATAGTTTTATTTGGCTTATAAGTTGAATAATTATCATACTTGGGTTAATCATGATATTTTAAAATGATGAAATGCTATAAGTAGTCATAATGTGATTTTTAGACTCTATTGTTTAGTCAGTTTGTCTCATGCTTTATAGTATTAAAAAAATCAACTTTAAATATAATAGACAAACTTGAACTTTCCCACAACCTAGTCTGTTTCCACATACAGTGCTTTTCAGAAGAAACAAAGAAAAGAAAATTTTCTACTGGTAGCCTATGTAGTGAATAAAAGTAAATGGAAAAAATCTGTGGTTGTGACTTTAATATGAAACATAAATGGTATGATTAATGTGTTTGTCTCTTTTTCCCCTCAAATGTCCTTTCAAGGTTGCTTCTAATCCATCCGGGCTGCAGGGTAGGTGACTGCGAAAACAGGTCCAGTCTGTAGTGAAGCCTGCTGGCAAGACATCATATGATCTAGTGGTCAGAAACACAGGATATGAGGGAGCATATTGCTTTCCTGTTTTAAGAGAAGAATCTGGAATATTCTAGTCTGTTTGTAGATTTTTACAAATTCCAAAGATTTGAACTCAGAGAAGATAGTGAGTAGTGGTGGCTACCACTTACTGAGCACTTATTATGTGCTAAGTGTATATATTCTCTCCCAATGATTCCTGAAAACAGACATGCTGTGTGCCATTTGCAATCCAGAGAAGTCATTGCAAACGAGATAAGGAAAACCTCTCTTGTTTACCAGTTCCCAGAAAATTAGGGACTGATTTACTACAATGACCTTCTGAGACTGCAGTGGCGCCGCTGGCTTCCCTAAATCAGAGATAGTGACCACCTGCCTACACTCCCCATTTCCTCACTTATTCTTATGCTTTAGAATATTAATTGTCTCTCAGGTTTGTGTTTGTCTTCTTTGAAGTTCAACAGACCCTCGCCCTGTGTTCCTATAAATATCCCTTCCTTTTATTAATAAAATTGCCTTATGGTCGTATCTCCATTTGGCCTCTGGCTATGGCTGGGTAAATCTCTTCTCGTGAATTCATTTCTTGTGCCTTGCATCTGGCGGCCAACACAGACAGTGGAAGTTTGTATCAGTCAACTCTTTTATAGACAAAAAACTAAAGTTTTAGGAAAGTTAATAGAGAATTTGTCTAAAACTATAGTGCCAGTAAATCGGAGAACTGGCATTAGGGCCTATTTGAACAGTTTTGGGAAGCATTACAATTTGAGTATAAACTATGTGCCCATAAGTTTAGCTGATTACTGGAGGTGCTGTTGGTAAATCAGTGTTATAATACCTAGTTATTGTGGACATGGTGGAATATTCCATTGTTGTTTTTCTCAAATTTGTTGAAATCTGGGGTTCCCTGACCTGCTGTCTGTAGGTGAACATAGCCATTTTCATCCTAATTGTAAGATGTTATAGGTCCTTTTCATCTCATTGACATTTGGGCCTTTGGTTCAGAAGCAATGAAAGATGAAAACTGCTGGTGTCTTAGTAGGTATCATTATGGTGGCACCAAACTCCACCACCATGGACTCACAGTTGAAAAAAAATACAAACCCACCACATCCACTTAAAAATACAAAAAAGAAATGCAAGAAATAAGAATACAAGAAAGTATTTTGATGATCCAGTAAAAGTTGTTCCATTTATTAAATTCTGACCCTTGAGAATTCATCTTTTAGATATATGTGATGAAAGACAAGCTACATCCTTAAATATACTAGTTGCCTACAAGAAAAACATTTTACTAAGTAAATGAATTGTGTGGTAGGCAGAATAACAGCCCCCTGTATTGTCCATGCCCTAAACCCAGGTACCTCCTGTGAATACGTAACCTTAAATGGCAAAAGTGAATTTTTACATGGCATTAAAGTTAAGGATCATGACATGGGAGTTTATCCTGCGTTATTCAAGTGTAATCATAAATCCTTCAAAGGGGAAGAATGTAGGAGAGGACGTCAAAGAGACTTGACATGAAAATCACTTGACTTTGCTGGCTTTGTTGATGGAGGAAGTACCACAAAGCCAAGAAAGGAGGATGCCTTTGGAAGCTGGAACTAGTCCTCAGCTGACTCCAGAAAGAAAAAAAGTTCTTGGCTCTGCAACCATAGGAAAGGGATTGTCTCCTCAAATCTGCCAGCACCATGATTTGAATCTAGTGAATCTCATAGTGAATTTCACACATACAGAACTAAGGCAACACATTAAGTTTGTGGCAACAAGAGATGACTAATTCAGGCTGTGAACTGAGCAAGTCACTTTTTCATGTCACTTCATTTTTTTCTTGATAGAATGACTCACAACAAATGATGGCTAACCTTGGTTGTTTGGTAGACACTTTCGCAAAAGGAATAAAATAATCTTCCCACTTTGAGGGAAATAGCTGATAATATGGACAATTTTGGAAAAACTTGTATTTACTGCTATACTATTTCTGAGATGGGGTGACATTGACAAAAGTGATATTTTGAAAACATTTAATGAAACGTATCATTGTCAACATTTGTATGATTCTTTGAGATATTTTTCAAATGACCAGCAAATGAGTGATTAATTCATGCACTGCTAAAAGAGCCATTCAAGGTGTAGGATAAAGAAATGGAGTTCATTGAAACAGAACATAGAAAAATCACTGATACGATTTCAGATTTTACACTGCACAAAAGTTTATGAAACTATCACGTTAGATTTGGGGGTAGTATTGAAAGATATTAAGGATGGCAATGACCCTAAAGATTCTACTTTTTCATGTCTACATCTTCATGTTACTGAATTTTTCTTCCTGTATATAACCAAAGTAACATTGCAACTGACTGAATACATGACCAGATCAGTGAATCCAGCTGTCTTCCACTAAGTCAAATATTAAATGGATTTTCAAAACTGTAAACCAATATCTTTTCTCACAGATAATTTTTCTAATTTTTGATTATATATATATATTTCCTTACATCCTTGTATACGTGAAGTTCTCCTAATACCATGTCACCCATGAATCATCATCCTGATCTCTTATGCTCCTCCCTCTGCTGCCTTCCCTTGTTATATGTTTTAGTTCTATTGTCAGTTTGTTAGTTTTAACTTTTTCTTGTCCTTTTGTTTGTTTTCCTTATATCCCACATGTAAGTGAGACCATCAGTATTTCCATTTTTCTTTCTGGCTTATTTCTGCTAGCATGATACCTTCTAACTCCATCCATGTTGCCACCAATGACATGACTTTGTCTTTTTTGATTGCTAAATAATATTCCATAATATTCCACAACTTTTTGATCCATTTGTCTGTTTTGGGGTTATAGATATTTTTGTCTTGGTGTCTTTTATAAATATATACTTTTTAGATTAGTATGTATTTAATGTTATTTTTAATGAATTAATAGTTTTTTTCTTTCAGTCTCAAATGGTAAATATCAATTATTACAGCTACAGAAATGCTCATAGTGATTTCTCAACAATTTAAAGAAATGAGTTACTGTTGTAGAAAAAATTTCAAAATAATAAAGATCTACAAATATTGAGATAGAAACATGATATCACCAGGCTTCAAGTACAACAAGGATCACAAAACTTTATGTTTAAAATTTTTATTCAAAATTGTATACCTTTACTAACTATATGTATATGAGATATCTGGAGGATGTTGTCTAAAATTTCAGAACTGGTAATCTCTGAATTTTCTTACTTGTGCTTATCTTTATGATTTTATTATTTTACAATGATTTATATGAATCATTAAAAAAGAATAAAGCTAAATGAAAACCCATTTTATTAATTTATAACTCTTTATAAAAACCATGAAGCCATATAAAAATTATGTCATGTGTTCATAAAACTGTTCTCACCAGTGCATTGTTTTTTAGAGATGCTAAATAAAAGTTACTGTTTGTATTCCAAATTTATTGCCTTATACTTTAATGTAGTAGTTTGAATCTGCATTTTTAAGATGGTATTATTGATAGCTTGACCCAGTTTTTATTCATATTTTATTCATATAAATATCATAGATATTTAATAATATAGCTGCAGATTAACAACTTTATTAATCCTTTCATTTTGTCTCATATTTATGAATCTAGCATTGACAGAATTATGCATACGACAGAATTATGCTGACAGTGTTTTAAAATTACTGCAAATTGTTTAAGACCATAGCAGACACAGAGAGCTTTGCGGTGAGAGTTAATCATAAGCCAACACACAGAAACGGTGAGGTCTAGTCCGATAGTCATGCAATCTTTGATCTCATCCTTCTCTCAAGGTTGAAAATTGTCATATTCACTTTCTTGATTCAGTTAACATGATTTAGCTAATGGTGTATCTATATCTGCAGAGTCTAGGACTTTCTTATCAGTAAAGTGAGATAGTAATAGAGTTATGTCGAAGGTTATTGTAAGGTTTAAAGCAGATAAAATATATAAAGCATTTGGAACAGTGCCTGGGACATAACAAGTACTTGGTAATTGTTAGCTGTTATTATCTAGAAAGCATCAATTAAGTCCATTGGAAATGTTATTTACAAAGACCTAACTTTCCTTAGGATTCGTTTACAAATTATTCATCTATTTGCATAAACAGTGGTTCTGCCAGGGCTATGATTTTCCTTTTAGAGGTTTTCTGTTTCAAGTGGCATCAAAATTTGATGAGTACTATTTTTCTTAACGCTATCACAGTGAGTTCAGGCATGAACCTGTTTCATATTCTGGTCTAGGACAGTAAGCAGAACCACCACTTTTTTTTGATAGCTTGTTTTTCATTTGTTTATTCATTTTTCATATCTTGAGTGTGAGCCATTTGTGCCAGGCCTTGTGCTGCGGGTAGAAATAGAATGAGAGACAGTTGCCTTGTTTCTGGCTAAGGATAACCCTCTAGTGATCTTTGGGGGATCCTCTAGGTCTGGGGGCAGTTTGGAGGCAAGTGTTGTTGTTACTATAATCATGGCGGGGCACTAGTTGGAGAAGGGGAGGGAGGGAAATTTTCCTGGGGGGCGTCACATTAACCAGGCAATGGAGCAAGAGGGCCTCCAGACAGCTTGGCTTTGTTCTTTATAGCTTGTTCCTGTTCTCAGAGGACATCTTATCATCTACTGATATGCCCTATAGTTAGTTTGCAGTGAGAATTTGCTGGTGATGTTTCAGTTCTTTAGTTTCTGTTCTCTAGGTTAAAAAAAAAAAAGAGAACATCTGTTTATTCTCTTCCTTTCTATCTAGGCCAAAATATTTTTTTATGAATATTTAATAAAGGTTTCTGAAATATTCTTCCTTAGGTTCTTTTTAACCATACCTGGAGATTTTTTTTTCTTTTCTTTATTTCAGGGTTATTTTCATTTGAATAATGTTGAGGGAATACTCTTTTCTCAAATTCATTTTTCTGAATCAGTCCACAAATTTGTAGTCAGTTATGAGCCATATAAATATTATCTGTATAAATATTTTGTTGATTTTCATACATTTAGGCTCATAATCTTACCTTTTACAGTCATGTCTTTTTACAGTTTTCCCCTTCACTTTTTCATGTTGTCAAATTGAAGTAGAAATTTGGAAAAATTGGCAGCTATCATTATTGTTGCCAGCTTTTTCTTTCATTATTATATTATTATTAACTTAATTTTAGTATAACTCCTGTATTAAAAGAACCCTGTACCTGGAGATCTGGTTTATTTTCTTAGTTGATAAAAGTAAAAATTCAGTCATCCTCAAATGTCTAGCTGTGCACAGATCATAGTTGTGAGTATTTTCCACTGGTTACTATTTGTTTTCACTGTTTAGATAATTATTTCTTTCACTATTTAGGTAGTTAGTACAGTGATTTTTTTTCTTGTTTTTTTTTTTCTTTTCTAACTAAGGATTTTATGAAACTCTGAGGATTGAAGAGTAGCTATGTAATAATGAATAGGGTATTTTTGTAATATTTTCCCAAATGTTCATCTTTTATACACAAAATGTTTGAACAGTTTCTAATCATCAGTATAGACTTAATGTGCACTTAAAGAATTTCTAATCTTTTTCACCATTTTATAAAATAAAGTTCAAAAAAGTTGATGAATATCTGGTGTACAAATTGCAGTATGTGGAAAACAGCAGTTTGATCTGAACGGAGGATGAGGAGTGGGAACATGGGGTTGTGTGCATGCTTTTTTCACTAACAAATGCTAGACAGCCTGAGTAGGAATGTGCTAGTCTTAACAGAGCCCATTTTCTGTAAGCTATGGCTTTGAATCTCTTAGATATGAAAACTCTAAATCGTAAGAGTCATATCTCAAGAAAGATACTTAAGAAATTGAATAATTTCTACCAATTAGATCTATGTTTTCATGTCATTAATATAGAATCACATCTTTATACATATAGCAGTTCTTAGCTCAATTATCTTTCACCTGGCTTAATTGATAAAATAAGGACAGACTGCAGCTTGTTCTTGTTAACTTTCTCCTTTTATTTATCTATTTTAATTTTAGTTTCTTGATACAGATTCAGTTATGTTTATATAGTATGACTCATCATTTTGTCATTTTTCCCTTACCCTCACAATCCCGCTGGTAGCTCCTGCCTTTAACTTTTCCCTTTCTTAATAATAGAATTTTAAGCTAGATACATCCCGAGTGAAGACTTTATTTATTAGCTTCTCTTGCTGCTAGGAATTCTTCTGGTTTTAACTAATGGGATGTAAATAGATTTTGTGTGACAGCTTCCATAAGGAAGGCGCTCTGTGTGTGTTTGTGTGTGTGAGTGCACATGTGTGTGCGCTCACGTGCACATGCACCTCTTAACTTTGTCTCCTTATTCATTCCTTCTTCACATCCTACTACTGGCAATACAGTTGCCACTATTTTGGACCATGGGCTCAAGACCTGCAAAAGACAGAACAGGCCTATAGAAGACAACAGAATCGTTGCTAATAAATGACACACTGTAGTACCAAGACAGTCTTACACCCTAATTTCACTTTCATGTAAGAAGAAAGAGCTGGGCACGGTGGTGCATGCCTGGTGGTGGCAGCCTGTGGAGCAGAGCTGGGACTGGGGATCTCGATTCAAGCCCCGCCCCGCCCGGGGCAACATAGTGACCTAGTTCCAAAAAAAAAAAAATAAAATAAAATAAAATAAAAAATGACTGGTTGTGGTGGCATGCACCTGTATTCCCAGCTACCTGGGAAGCTGAGGCTGGGGATCACTTGAGTCCATGGTACCCCAGGAAACGTGATCCTGTGGTTCCATGGGCAAAAACAGTGAAAAACAGTGAGACCTAGCCTGGCATGGTGGCTCGTGCCTGTAAGCTTCAGCCTATGAAGCGGCTGGGGCTAGGGATCGCGGTTCGAGTCCCACCTGGGGCCCATAGTGAGACCTAGTCCCAAAAAAATAGCTGGGTGTGGTGGTGCACGCCTGTAATTCCAGCTATCTGGGAAGCTGAGGCTAGGGATTGCTTGCGTCTGGGCAACGTGAGCTGGAGTTCCATGGGCAGAAATAGCGAGACCTAGTCTCAAAAAAAAACCAAAAAAACAAAAAACACCAACTAAAAACAGACCTAGTTTCCAAAAAAAAAAAAAAAAAAAAAAGAAGAAGAATATAAGCACTAGTTTGGTTTTAGTAATGGCTATAACTTAATCCAGATAGTTTTCATAGGCTTGTAGACTAATTCAGACTTTTAGAAGCATTTTTGAATGGAAACCACCTTTTATGTGAATGGATCTCAAGTAACCTCAGAAGTGGCTTCAAATTAGATGTCTACAAGATCCTGAGAAAGAATCAGGACTTAGAATGGGTCAAGTTCATTGCTTTTATCATCCAAGATGACAGAAAATAAGATTGAGTCACCTAAACCATTATACACGTTTTCATGGTCTTGTTTAGTCAGACCACACAAGACATAAAAGGAAGAGTTCTTTGACAGCTAATGAATACAGAAGAATATGATTAAATGACGTGTAAGATCTGAAAAGTCTTTTGATCAGAAACTTCTCTAGGCAAATGTTCACCATAGTCTCAAACAAGAGGGAATGAGACTCAGAAAAAGAAATCCTTCTGCAAGATTTCACTGTATGAATTTTTCATTCCACTTGATGCCCTTCATTATGACGTAGATTATGTGCAGGAGTTTAATTTACTGTGAGGGCTGTAAACAGTGCAGGTTAGCACTTCAGAGAGACTTGATTCTCCTCCAGCAATCAGGAGGCAAGGCCAGGTCAGAGATTAAGCAACTGGTTGCTTGCTGTGGCCTCTCCTTCCAGCTGAATCTTAGAATATATGTATTTTTTTTTTTCTTGTGATCCTTGGGCAACAGGATGTGAAGATTTTTTTGAAGAGGGAGGCATGGACACAGTGATGAACAACAATGTTTGCAGTAACTGGTGTTTCTGAATCAAGATTTAGGAATGTATTATTTTCATTTGCAAAATGAAAAAATCTGTTGTGGCGGTATACGTATCTGTTAGCATAGAAGGCCAGAATAAAAACAGATTTCTGAGAATTTGTGGCATTTTTTATTCTTGATAATGTTATCTACTGATCTCAGCTTGAACCTATGATGTCCAGGTCTCTCTGGGCTCAGCCTTCACTTCCTTGACCCTCTTTCCCAGGCCTGTTCCTTTTCATAGCTGAACCTTGCTCAAAAGGTATCCTCAAGTGTTTAAATATTATATAGGTGCCTGAAAATATTAAGGGCCAGTGTTAGCCTTTTTTTTTTGGGGGGGGGGAAATGATACTTTAATCTACCCTGATAAAGGGCTGAGACATGTCCTTCTTGCTGTGTTTGTAATGTCCTGCTTGAGATTATCTTGTGGATGTTATCAAGTACTGGTTTGGATGTGCTTTACTTTCTTCAGTCTGACTTTATTTTAAATTTAATAATGTGATGATCAAGCTTGTTCAATATCTCCAATGTATTTACTTGCCAGTGGTTACTTTTATAAGGCAAAGATAGGAACAGTAGTCAATATTATAAATGGTGGGTTTTTTTTTTTAGTATTATAAAAGCACCTCATTATTATTTTTTTGCTTATCCTCTTTTATGTGAAAAGACTCCCTCTAGCGATCGTTGAAGTAAATACAAGTGGTATCGGAACGCTAAGGAAGAAAGGAAAAAAGACTAGTTTTTAGAGCATTGTAAATTTCCTAACAAAATGGCAAGGAAGCTGCAAGATTCTGATACTTCCTGCCCCATCTATGTGTAGCCTCTCCCATATCAGTATCCCTCATTAGAATTATGCATTTGTTGCCAAGAACAAGCCTGCATGGAAGCATCATAATCCCCCAAAGTCCCTAGGATGCCAGAGGTGACTCTTGATGTAAATTCTTTGGGTTTCAATGCACAGTTATAATGACATACAGACATTATTAAAATGTTGGGCAGAATATTTTCACTGTCCTAAAATTCCCTGCGTCCTCCCTAATCATCCTTCCCTCTCCTCACTCTGGCACCCCCTGAAGCTACTGTCTTTTCCAGAACGCCATATAGTTGTAATCACACATAATGTAGCTTGCTCAGATTGGATACTTTTACTTATCAGTATGTTTTTATGGTTCCTCTGTTTTTTAATAGCCTGAAAACTTCTTTTTTTAGCATTGAGTAATACTCCATTATTTAGATGTGCCACAATTTATCCATTTATTTTCTGAAGCATCTTGGCTACTTCCAGCTTTTGACAATTATGTGTAAAGCTTCTATAAACAACCATGTCCAGAGCCACCCAGCCTGCTGCACTCCTTTAGGGGTGCGAGGAACGCAAGGTGTGCCGCCCTCCCCCCCACCCCATACGCCCAGTTCAGCCATACTGCCGGCCACTGAGACAACCCCCACCAAGGCCAGCTGGCGGGGATGGAATTTCCTGTTCAGAGATGCCTTCAGCTTGATCAAAGGACCCTCTCACTTTAGGGGGTGAGGAAAGCCACAGAAATGGGCAGTGGCCACACGACGAACTGGACCAAACATCTCCCAGGGCCTATCTCGATCCTAAAAATTGGTGCACAAACTTTGGCGAAGAATAACGCTCCCAACACCAGCTACCGGAACTACAAAACAAAGAAGGAGCAAAATACGACAGAAGATGGGCCGGAGCAGCTAACCAGAAAGAAGGAGGAGGCACTGAAAGAACACAATCATGTGTGAACTGGTGGCCACCAGCAAAAAGACACTTGGAAAGCTAAGCACAGGCCACTGTGTCCCAGGAAACCATGTCCACACTGGACAAAAGGACGTTGCTACAGGAAAGAAGAGGAAGAACTCAAGGGACTGAAAATTAAACAATAAATGGCAGTGAAAGAAGAGATGGGGAGACCAG